>JARUPZ010000008.1:4016102-4378823 GCA_031213475.1 Nereocystis luetkeana
CGAACTCGAGTTTGTGCGTTTTTGGTGGGGTTTTTTCAAGCCCGCAGATCCGACGGAGGGTGGGGAGGATGGGATGGGATGGGAGGGGGGGGTTAGCGACCCGATTCACTTCTCCCTCCGTATCCCTTCTTTTTTGCTCTCCCGCCGTCACCCCTTGCTTCCTCTGTCAATCGTTTTTTGTTGTTGTCCGTCTTCGGGAAAAAAAAAAAAAAAAAAAAACTCGTTGGAACCCCCATGGGAGCACATACGGTTGCTCCCGCCGGGCTGTATCCCCTCCTCTCGTCTCGTGTAGATGTTTGTGTTTGTGTTTTTTTTTGTTATTTTATCGTTCTTGGTTGATTGCTCTTTTTTTTCGTTTTTCGCGATTGTCGGTGCCGCTGTAGTAGAGTTTCGCGAGATGTGCTGGCCTGCGCAAGGATGTATGTAGGTAGGCGGCAGGCAGGGGTGTGGGAGGAAACGTCCCCGGCTGCTCTGCCTTTTGGGGTGGTGTTCTGATTCCGCACGGTTCACCCCGCTTCTCTATCTTACGGTATTGGTACGTACGTAAGTACCAGGTGCCTTTTTTTTGTTTCTTCTTATTTTGCTTTTTTCCACCCCGTTTCGTGCTTCTGCTTTCTTCCCCCCCCCCCCCCCCCCCCGCCCATCCCTTCACGGTGCTCCGTTTCGAAAGGGATGCATGGTCAATGGTCAAATGACTTCAGGCAAGCAACACATGAGTACCCCCCCCCCCCTCCCCCCTCCATCTGTTTTCTGCTGTATTTCATTTCGACGCACAACCGTCCGTCGTCGCGCTTTTGTTTTGTTTTTCGTGTTTTTTTTTTGCTCTCGGCATTTTTTGTAGTTTTTTTGTTTTGTTTTCGCTTTTTTTTTGTTTTTTTTTTTGCTGTTGAGTGCTGTTGTTGTTGGTGTTGTTGTCGTAGTGGTTGTTGTAGTTTGTCCCCCCCACCACCCTTTTTGTTCGTAGCGCTCTGGCCGGAATTATAGTCCACATTTGATGCTCACACCAGAGTTTAGGCGGGGCTAATAAACCCGACCAGGGGGGTGCACGAAAAATTGCGGGGTCGTTTTTTACTTACGAGGACGATGACCAAGCGGTCCTTGTATCCCCAACCGGTAGAGTGCTTGTACTTCGATATCTTCCCCGCCACCCCCGCCCAGTTCCTCTCGTTTGCTTGTTGGGCATGGTCTAAACAAGTAGAGGCACCTGCTGTGGCACCTTACTATATACTGTATATGCGGGTTGACACGGTTTTCAACGAGGGATTATTTAGGGGAGGGGGGGGGGGGGGGGGTGGGTGGGTCGGCGCTGGAGGAGGTTGGTGGGTTGGTTGGTTTGCATGGCGCATTGGCTTGATTGGCGTGTGGCTTGGGTTGGCTTGGGTGAGCCGGGCTTGGCTTGGCTTGGCTTGGCTTGCCGTATCGCGATTGGCATGGCATGGCTTGGTTTGCTCTGTGGAGAGAGAAAAGGTCCCTTGCGGTTGATGCCGTGTTTCGTATCTCCACCGAGAAGGTTTATTTTTGCAGCAGCAGCAGTAGCAGCAACAACAGCAGCAGCAGCAACCCGATCGATCGAAATCGACCAAGTGATTGATCGAGTGATTGATTGTTTGGTGTATTTGTTGATTGATTGATTGCTTGATTGGTTGGTTGGTTGGTCGGTCAATGATGGTCCGTCTTTAATATATATCTCCGTGATAGCCCTTGACCGGTTGATTGATTGATTGACTGACTGGTTTTGCTTGGTGGGTTGTTTAGTTGTCTGATTGATCGGACTGGCTGACTGGTTGATTGATTGATTGGTTGATTGATTGATTGATCGTTTAGCTGGCTGATTGATTGATTAATCATCGATCGATTAATTGGTAAAAAAATGTCCGTGTCGGATGTATGTCCGTGTTGAGACAGCAGTCGTACCGCGGACCGAGAGTGTAGCCCTTGATTCGATTGATTGGCTGACGGATTGATCGATTGATTGGCTGACGGATTGATCGATTGATAGATTGTTCAGTTGTCTGATTGCTAGACTGTTCCGTTGTCTGATCGGTCGATCGATCGATGTGAGTCCGCCGTATAGCTCTCTGCACGGTAAGACAGCAGTCGCATCGCGGATCGAGAGGGTCTTCTTTTTATTTTCTCTCTCTCCCCCCCCCCCCCCCCACCCCCCCCCCCTCCTTTTTTTGCCAGAGCCTTGCGGAGAAATTAAAAAATGACTCGCAGGATGGTGTGTTTGGCAGTGGAAGGATAGCAGCACGCGCGCTTTTTCTCTTAGAAAGCTCTTTTAGCTGCACTAACCCACATCCCCACCCCCCCCCTGTAATAATGCCTCGACGTGCTACGTTTTTTGTCGTTTGTTTTTTTAGGGTTTTCTATAGGCGTCGAGGCGAAGGGTAGGGGAGGGGTGGACGAGAGAAGTGGGGGGGGGGGGGGAAGGGGGGGAGGGAGGTAGAAAAGGGGGGGAGAGGGCGAAGGGAAGCGGTAGGGGAGAGGGGAGGAAGGGGGAGGCAGCTGTTAGTGTTCATGTCGCAGACTCTTTTTTATTTTTCTGCCTGTACGCCGACGATTTAGCACTCGCCCGGAGTGTGGTTGGCTCTATTAATAGCTCATCATGCTGGACCCCCCCCCCCCCCCCTCCCCCAGCGCGCTATGTTTTTACTGCAAAACAAGCAGTGCAGACTATACCGGCAGTCACGCTGCTATTGTTCGTAGGAGATGGAAGAATATACGGTACCTTTTTTCGCGTCTCGAAAGTTCTTTTTTTTTGTTTGTTTTTTTACACTTGCGTCTTCGTCCTCTGATGGTGACGATGGTGGTAGCCATTATAAGAATGATGGTTGGCGAACGAACGAACGAACGAGGGAACGATAACAGTAAGCAAAAAGGACGATGGGCGATTTCTTTCTCGTGAAGTAAGTAGCGAGCGCAACCGCGGCCAAAAAAACGAGAGAAGCAACGAGAGGTACTAAACTACTACAGACTACTACAGAAGCCCCACCCACCCACCCTGCTCCGTCTCGAAAGGGATGCGTGGTTAATGGTCAAATGGCTTAAGGAAATCAACAAATGAATACGCCCCCCCCCCCCCCCCGCCTCCGTCGAATCGCCAGCGATGTACCACGCGGCAACAATAAGGGGGAGTGTGTATGAACAACGATGGTTGTACGATGGTGATGGTGATGGTAGTTGCGCCGCGTTTTAGCGATAGACGGGGTAGATTTTCTGACCACTGACGTCACACGGATCGATGGTGCGGATGGATGGACGCATGGATTGGTGGATGGTTGTGCGAATTGGTTTTCGAGTTTTTTTTTTGTTTTTTTTTCTTGGCTTTTGTTGTTTTTACGTGGAAGTTTTGTTCACGCGGTCAGGTATTCGGCGGCGGCGGCGGGTGGAGGGGGTTGCGGCGGTGGAAAAAGAGCGGACGGACTGGCAGACACCACTGCCGACGAGAGGGTAAAAGAGGAAAGAAGGAAGCTACGAAGGAAGGGAGGAAGGCAGGAAGGAATAGTTGTTGTCCTGATTGTTGCTGTTGGTGTCGGTATTGCTGCTGCTACTGCTGCTGCAGCTGCTTGGTCTCGGCGTTGCTGCTGCTGCTGCTGCTGCTGCTGCTGTTATTGTTAGTGCTTGTTGCTGCTGCCATGGCGACTGCTATTGCTGCTGCAGCTACTATCAGTGTTCCTGCTCTTATTGTTGCTGCTATCGGCGCTGCCGCTGCTAGCGTTGCTGCTTACTGCTGCGTGCTGCTGTCTGGTCTCTTGCCGGCTCGTGCTACGTAGCTCTGCCCCATTTCACTTTTGCCCCTGTGCAAGGCGTTCCCAAATTATGTTTTGCTCGCCATCTATCTGGTGGAAGCATCATAGGGGGGGGGGAGAGGGGAGGGGAGGGGAGGGTCGGCATACATTTACATATACATGTGGATACAATATATATGTATGTACCCGTTTTGTTTGCGCTGTAACAGAGAAAGAAAATATTGGAGGAAATAAATGGACAAAGAAAATGGGGGGGGGGCGGGGGGGGGAGGGGGGGGAGGGGGGGGGGGCATATTTTACCCGGTGTAATGGGTATGAGGGAGGTGGTCATGTCCCTGTCCCTATTGCGGAAAAACATGCTGCACCAATTCCTAGCAAGTGTACCCAAAAACATGGGGTGTAGTTCTAAAAAGAGGGGAGTTCGTGCGATTACGGTGGGGGGGTTTCGATCGGTTGTGAGGGGTTGGGTTTTATATTTTTTATTCTTTTGACTGCAGCTCTACTACTAGAATCGGGTAGGAAGGTACTGGTAGGGTAGGCGGTGCGAGTAGAAAGTGAGAGGGCTTTTGAGGACGAGAAGAGAGGAGAAGAAAGGGGAAAGGGGTGTGCGACGTTGTTGAGGGCGGGCGCGCCCCCCCTCCCTCCCTCCCTCCATTGTGCCGATTTCTGGCGAAGGCCGAGAAAGCTGCGCACACGGGGGTTTACGAGGGTTTTAGAAAAGAAGGGCAATGGCTGGCCGAGTCGGGCCCGGGGGGGGCGCGGGGGGGGGGGGGGGAAAAGGGGGGGGTAGATATACAGCCCGTGTGCGTGGGGCCTGCTACCTGCTGCCTACACAAATATTATCATCGCTCTTGTTTTTGCTCGCCTCTTGACTGACTGGTTGTGATCCGTTATTATTGTTTGCTTGTGCTCATTTTCCCGGTTCGCGTACGTCCATTTTTTTCACTATGAAATAAAAACTCATGGATTTTCGCTAACAAACAAACGACAGAGTATTTTTCTTTTGCACTGTCAAACAGAGTGAAACCACGTGTGGTGTGTATAAAGATAGCAGTTTACGGTAGGGTGAACGGGGAACCTTCAGGATGACATTCCTGAAATTTGAACGAACGCCACTTTCTGTGAAAAATATATATCTGAAATGCGCGAAGAAATCGTTTCTTAGTACCAGGTTATCATTTTCAACCGTGTCACGAAAGATCCGATGAAGCCTTTCCGCCGATTCCCTTCCACTGCTCTGTACGTACAGCGTATATTACTTTCGGTGTCATTGCATGATCGAGCAGTTTTCGTTCATCAGACAAGACATGATATATATTCGTATATGTTTTTTTCTTTTTTCTAGAGCCGTACGTGTCGGGGGCGGGGGGATCACGCTCGTATCATGGCGAAACACGGGGTCCTCCTCCTCCCTCCCCTCCCCCCCTCTACACGTACAAGGAGAATGTGCCGTACGACATACCAAGGTAGCGATTATTTTAGCGAGCTAATTTTCTGCACAGAAGAAGGGAGGCACACACTCAACTCACATCACGAACGAAAATGGGGGCTTCGGAAAAAAAAAAATCGCCGCAGTAGCCGCGTTGACCTCGGCCTCCGGCGACTTGCTCTCGTCGGACACCCTGAACTCAAACTAGTCTGTATCACACCTTGGGCCTGTAGCGTTGCCTCTGCTTCACTGCGCTGTTGTTGCGTGTAGGTTTTGCGGCTACGTATGCACCAGACAAGGTGTATGTACCAAGGGCTACGATTCATCCACATGCTACCACCGTGAAGCACCGCATTCATCTGATCGGCTAAACTTCTGACGTACGTACAAAACTCACCATTCTCTCATTCTTCCGAGAATACTCTGCATCGTCGATAGCTTTCCCATCCAAAATTATTATTATTTCTCTTGCCATCCGACAATGTGCAGCATGATCTTCAACATGGATCACTCATATCTTTCCCGAAAGAAGAAAACCTCGGGAACGAAAGGAGACCCATGCACCAAGTCCATTGAAGACGCATCAGCATCATCGATCGGCATTTTATTCACATTTATTTATTTTCACCGTCTGTCTCCGCTGTCGAGAAAATCATAATCAGCTTCGAAATTATTTCGAGGCGGGGGGGGGAGGCGGGGGGGGGGGGGGGGGGGTGCTATCATCTTGCGTCTCGCACACAACACACGGCTTGGCCCGGCTTGGGGAAAAAAAAAACTGGAAAACATGAGAGGATTTGTTTGGTTGTTTGCATTTCTCCGGCGGATTGGTAAAAATAAAGCTTAACCCTTTTAGAACCGCAGTCTCGTTTCGGGGACAAACCAGTCAAATTCCAAGTAGTTTGTCCCCAAAACGAGACTGCAGTCCTAAGAGGGTTAACCCCTTTAAAACCCCAGTCCCGTTTTGGGGACAAACCAGTCAAACTCTAAGTGATGTGTCCCCAAAACGGGACTGCGGTCCTAAAAGGGTTTTTACACCACACTTCCACGTTCCAATTTTGCGTCGTGTGTCAACTAAACCTATAGCCTCCTCCCGTTGCAGAACTCGTACACTCCATTATCATCATCATCATCAAAACCCCCGTCAAGCACCCACCCACCCTCCCACCAAAAGAGAGAAAAAAAACGCTTACTACTATAATACCGGTAGACTTTTTACTTCGTGAATACGACGGTTATTTTTTTTTTGGCTGGATTGCTTCCCTTCTGGTTTTCTTCCTCCTCCAGGGTTTGTTGGTGGTGAACGATCGACGTTGGAGCTCATTCATGCTGCCTGCACGTAGTCGTACCGGCAAACGAAAGGCGGTAAGTATTTCCTTGAGAGCTTCTTTTTTTTACCTTTTACCTTAGGTGCGTCGAAAGTCGAAGAAAGTCGAACGTACGTAGTGGATCTGGTGCATCTGGGCGAGGACGACCTTTGTACTTTACGTAGTGCGCGTAATACATGTATCGCGATCTTCGATCTTCGGGTCAAGATTCGGGGATGAAGAAGATAGTCGGCCAAGAACCGTCGTCAAGAACCAGGATCAAGAAGAAGACAGTCGGTCAACAAACAATTATCTTCCCAAGAATCGCGTTTCGAGCAGGTCCGGACTTTGCGTCAGAAAATCAAGTCGAAGCGCACCTCAGAACACTCCAGTGGTTTTGGGATTTCGCCGGCAGAAAAAACTGAGAAGAAAACAAACTCTCATAGTTCTTTACTAGGCAGTAGGGGGAAAAACAAGGAAGTAAAACTCTTTAGGAATTAATTGCTCACCTGTTTTCGAGCACTTCACTCAGCTATGAGATCGGGAGCTTGTTCGAAACTTCGACGTTTGTTTGCGAGCAAGCGTGTGATGCACGTACTACATTAAGATTCAATGCGTCCTACGTTCCTACGTACGGGGTATATATATATATATATATATATAGTGTGAGCCTCGTGCTACCCCGCCAAGCATAAAGCTCTCGAGCGCGCTTTGATACTACTACTACAGAAAAGAAAGAAGCAGGACAAGAAAAACAAAAAAAGGAAGCTTTACTTCTTTTTTTTTTCCCTGGCCCTCTCTGCTCTCTCTCGGCTCGGCGGGGCATGTCATACCCAATCCCTTGGAAACTAATTACTACAGCGCGCGCGGACGCCCACGAGAGCACGCTCCTGGGAGACCGGCCGAGGCTCAGACGTGCGAGGGTGTACCTATAAAAAGTGTTTTATCAGCGGACCTTCTGCGTGCCCCGTAGTAGCCCGGAAGCGCGAGAAAATCTATCGGCCGCCTAGAAAGAGCGTGCAAATGCGCTGCGCAAATAAAATGCGTTCGGCGCTTCCACATGTATATACGTATATATCTCAACACAGAAGAGCGCATTATTACTGAGAAAACAGGTATTTATTGATAGTAAATCGAAACTCTCTTGACGAGTCGGGTCAAACCTCGCGGTTCAGGTCAGGTCGGGTCGGGTCGGGTTGGGCAAAAGGGCGACCCGATCCGACCCGAGACCCGCGAGATACTGAACATCTCCTGACCCGTCCCGACCCGTGAGACTTGAAAAAAAAACTTCCAGACCCAACCCGTGGGTCGGGTCATGATCCGTGAAGAGCCCTGGCAGTATTAGACACGCGAGCGTGAACGTTTTTAAGACGCATTTTCTTTTTCTTGGTTTCCAAAAATATGTTGTTACTGCTGCCCCCCTTCCTCCCTCCCTCCCTTCCTTCCTTCCTGGCCTCATTTTTATCATGTTCGTCTTCTTCTCCGAAAACCTCCCAAGGGACCAAAACTGATGAAGCACGAAACGTTCCGAACAAGACACAACATCGCCTCCCTCTCCCCCATCCACCTCCCCCCCCTCCCCCACCTACGGGACAAAAACAACGACAAAACTGTGAAATGTCGGACGGATTGTGCTGACGCTCGAGACTGCGTTGAGCGCCGTCTTTTGAAATGGGTGCGACGTTATTGCCTGGCGTCTCCTACTAGTGATTTCTATTTTTTTAGTACCCACCCATCCCTCCCCCCCCCCCCCCCCCCCCCAACCCTACCCCCCCCCCCGCGCTCCGCCTCATCATCCCCCTCAGGGGGTCTACGCTGCCATTTTCTTTCCAACAAGAAAACAAAACAAAAACGATAGCAGCGGTCGTGGGTGTCATACAGCAGAGCTTTTCGCGCAAAACAAAAAAATATAATTTGTAATCGTCAACATCAAAAGAGAGTTCTGCTCAAACTTACACAAAACATATAAAATCAGTGCTAAATAAATGAAGAAACCGATAATAATTACCTGGCTGCCGAAAACAATACCGTAATAATCATCTTCTATTGTACTCAAATAGATGGCTGCGCTGCGGAAACGGCATCACAGCGCCGACGGCGACGGCGGGGGCGGCAGAAGGGTCATAAACATAACGCTCGACATTTCCCCCCTTATCTACCCCTCCTTGGCCGTCAATCGGTTACATTTTGTCACACGACAATTAACAGCGACGAGGATGTTTTGTGTCGCTTCTGCGTACTTGAGGAAATTTCCTGACGAATAAAAATTTTCCGACAGATCTCCCGAGCTACATGAAATACTCTAACGTAACAGGCGGAAAGTCCTCCGGACGGAAAAGCAAGAACCGCTGGGATGTAAACATCAATGCGCGACGGTTCTTACATGTATGCCCACAGAACGGTATATAATAAAATACTGGTATACAGGACAGGCCGTCCGCGGTGATTCTAAGCTTTGATGACAAAACAAAAACCCAAAAAAACAAATCAGGCCGAGAAAGCTCTTGATTTTGCTGTTGCTACACAGCAGCACTATTATATGAGCAGTAAGTGCGCAAGACATCAACCAACAACCCACATGAGGGAAACCGGGGACACTTCCTCCCCATCCCCGCCTCCTTCGTCTGGGTGTCCAAAAGCTCTAGAAACCTCGGTCGGGGGCCTTGGTTGAAGTGAGCCTGCACCGTCATCGACGACGTGTATATACATGAATCGCTATCGCTGCGCTGTCAAACATAGATATCGTTACACTGCCAAAGTATCGATATCGCTTGGTTGCCCTCTACATATAATACTATAGGAAAACCAAGGCCGAGGGACTGCCCTGCCCGCTCCAATCGGCCCACCCCGACCGTTGCATGAGCCCACGGAGACAACGCCCTCCCTCCCTCCCTCCCTCCCTCCCTCCTCCACCCCCTTACCCCTCCCAAAAACAGCAACAGCAACAACAAGAACTGTGTTGTAAATAGTACTCCGTATCATACATGTGAAGAAAAGCTCACGGACATCTCCCGCAAGCCTTTCTGGAAACCCGCCCTTACGCGTTCGATCTCAGAGGAGTGGTATAAAAAAAACACACACACACACAACAAGAGGAAACAAAAAGGAACTCGTGAAGCATACAGACAGACTAGGACACACAGAAAGACAGACAAGACGTACGAGGAGAGCCCGTCCTGTCGAGTTGAACCTCAAGGTGCGACACACAGATTTGCACTACCCCCCCCCCCCCCCCCTCATCTCCCCCCGTCAACTATCTCACCCCCTCCCGCCCCCTCCACGCACCCCTTTCACCCCCCCCTCCTACCCCCCCGCAGCACTGCCTGCTTTCGCCTGCCCAATCTACCCCCTTCCATTGGGGCTTCCAGGCCCATGCCCGCGGGGGGAAGCAAGCGACTGGAAACCAACAGCAAAAGCGAAAACAAAAAACAAAAGCAAAAATCGAGAGCAGAAACGCCAGACAACAAAACAAAAACCAGCGAAAAGTGGCAAAAACTAGCGAAAAGTGGCAAAAGTAGCAAATAGCGACACATGCTTTCTTGTAGAAAAATAGCAAAACAAGAAAAAAAAGCAAAACAAGCAAAACAAGAAAAAATTGCAAAAAGACGCAACAAGAAAACAAAACAAAAAACGGGGGGAAAGAACGAAAAAAAAACGAAAAAAAAATGAAAATCGAGAGAAAGCGACGAAAAACAAAATCGAACTCAACGAGAAGACAAATAATCTGGAAGGAGAAAAAAAAAAGCGGCCCCCCGTCCTAGAAGGGCCTCGAAAGCGACCACGAAAGCCCTATGTTTGCTTCGCACAAAGCGAATGTTCGCCAGCGCCGCCGATCTCGTTGCATTTGGAGCCACAGGCCCATTTTCGTCACACAAAAGTCAAATATGGGCAGAGTCAAGACTGTACCTACAGATTTGTGGGCATATGCATCCCTTGCGTTTGGAAACTTTTCTCTCTCTCTTCCCCCTTCCCCACCTAGCGGCGTTTCGACCCGGCGAAGTCGGGCCACGTTGGGGCGGCGTCTGATCGCCTGGTCTCTCTAGGGTAGTCACGGGTTCGGCTGGTGGTGGCGGTGATGTTGTTGGTGGCATTGGTGGTGTTGATGGTGTTGACGTTGGTGGTGATGGCGTTGGCGGTGTTGATGGGGTTAAGGTTGGTGTTGACGTTGGTGGTGATGGTGTTGGCGGTGTTGATGGTGGCGGAGAGGGGAGAGGAGGGGGGCGAACATTTACGAAAACAAAAAAAACAGATAAAATGGAGGGGTGAGCCGTCATCTTCGAAACCTTGCACACTTTTTTTACGCAGCGAACATTTACGAAAAAAAAAAAACAGATAAAATGGAGGGCTGAGGCGTCATCTTCGAAACCTTGCACACTTTTACGCAACAGATACTGCATCATCTCCGGGCCAAGCCCAATTACACCCTCCCCGCCCAAAAATAGCGAGCAGCCCAAGCGGGGCACGTAAAACGCACACGTTCAAACTTACAAGGGTGGAAGAAGAGAAAATATAACGACACCCCACTTCTTTTTTTGGATGTCCCAGGCAGGGGGAGGGGTTACTACAATAAAGTGAAACAAAACTGAAAAAAAAAAAACGTTTTATTCAACTTCTGGCGAAACTCCCGAAACGCTACGAGTAGTTCGTTTTCAATTTCGACATCGTGGCGTCTGTTGCTCCGTATTTTTTTTTTTTTTTTTTTGTTTCGTGTGCCCCTGTCTTAAAGCATAAAAGTTGTGCAGGGGGGTAAGCGATGGTGGTGGAGAGAAGGGGGCGGGGGAGGAAGAGGGGGGCAGAACAACATCATATATATAGAATATAGAGAACCATGCGCGCTACAAGGGGAACCTGAACGACGTCCCCCCCCCCCCCCTCCGCGCCCCTCCCTTCCCCTCCTCTCCCATCTCCCATCACCAAAGCTCTCCCTACAACACCTACCCGACATGCTTCCCCTTATCGCCGTACCACTACGACCATCCACGACGTGAGTACACGCCATCCCCCGGTCTGTGGTCATACAACTACGGGCGTGCATGTCATCGAGTACACACACACCCCCCCCCTGCCCCCTGCCCCCGGCCCCCAGCTCCGTCCCTGACGCTCACCTAGTGGTGCTGCTGACCGTCAGAACGGACCCGCTTCCGTCGTCGTCCCCCGACCAGCTCCCCGAGTAAGATGAGTGTTGGCCTTCCGGCCCGCCGCTGTCGGAGCTCGAGCCCCTTTCGTGCGACAGCCGGCCTCCGTACAGCGCTTTGGTGTTTCGTGGGCCCTGCCCTGACTCGTCTGTCCCTCCTCCCTCTGTCTCCGACCAGCGCCCACGGGCGGCGGCGGGGGCGGGACCCGGGCCGGGCGGCGGCGGGAGCTGCGACCGCGGTTGCTGCTGCTGCTGTTGCCGCCGCCGCTGCTGCTGCTGCTGCTGCTGCATCTGCTGCTGCCGCTGCTGCTGTTGGCGGTCACGGTGCTCTTGCCGCTCCTGCTGCTGGCGCTGCTGCTGCTGCTGCTGCTGCTGCTGCTGCCGCTGCTGCTGTTGGCGGTCACGGTGCTCTTGCCGCTCCTGCTGCTGGCGCTGCTGCTGCTGCTGCTGCTGCTGCTGCTGCTGCTCCTCTTCCCGCTTCCGCTGCTGATATTGGTGGTCGCGCTGCTGCTGCTGCTGCCGCCGCTGCCGCCGCTGCTCGTCGCGCTCGTCGTTGACCCACGCCGACTGTCCGGGGGCCTTGGAGAACGTGCGGGCACCCACTCCGCCGCTTGGAACGTTGCTTGATCCGCGTGCATCAACACCACCACCACCACCACCACCACCACCACCACCACCGCTACCGCCACCAACGCGCGAATCGCCGCCGCTCCCCTCTCCCCGGCCGGACCGAGAGGAGGCGCTGGTGTCGTAAGCGGGAAATCGCGACGCAAATGATTGAGGAAGGCGGTTTGCCCTGTCTCCCTCCCTCCCCCCCCCTCCTCCCATTGACGAGCTCGCGGCGTTCCGATCACGGGGGTAAGCGTTAGCTATCGGAGGCGAACCGTCCCTCGGCTCCACCTGGTTCAGCCGAACGGCCCTCGGACCACTACCCCGTCCTCCCGGAAACCGTTTCGATAACTCTTCTGGCAGACGGTCCCCCCTATTTCTTGCCCCTCCTCTCCCCCCTCCTCCTCTTCCTGCTCCCCTCGTGGAGTTTCGATCACGGGGGTGGGTGGAGGCAATGGGAGGGGAGCCATCCTTCGGCTCTACCTGGTCCAACCGCATGACCCTCGAGATATGCCTGCAGAGCCCCGGGGGGGAATGGGAACAATAGGAGGCATAACAGCATAACGGCATTGGACAGGGGGGAGAGGGGGGAGGGCGGACATTGAATGATGTTTTCTTTGCATGGACACGCTCGCGTGGCAGAGGGCATCTCCTGCTCGCTCCGTCCCTCTCCCCCTTTCCTCACCCCCTCTCCCTCCCTCCCTCCATCCCTCCCTCCCTCCCTCCGCCCTAACATTGAAAAAGTCAACCATTGAACCGTCAACCAATACGAACGAACCGCCAACCACTGGACTGTTCAATCAAGCCCAAGCACTGGACACACGCCACGCCCATTATTTCCATCTGTTTATCTCGGCCCCACCACGCCACAACAAAAACACACACAAAAAAGCACACACACAGGAAAGGCCGAAAACATATATATCAGAAAACACCAGCAAGAACAACGAAAACGAAGACGTAGCGACCCGGGGGAGGGGGGGAAGACAAAAAGAGAGAGAAAACATAAGTGAGAGTAGCTTCGCAGTGAGTTGTCAAACCAGTTTTGGTCGACTTCACAAGACAGCTGCTGCCACATTTTTGTAAAACGAGGGGAGGACACCTCAACGGAAGCGGGCGGCGCACCTCGACCCGGAGACGCCGAAGCTCTCCCCCTCATCCCATCTCCTGCGACGATTCCCGCCACGGCCACCACCACCACCACCACCACCACCACCACCACCACCGCCATCACCAACACTAAAGCCAAAGCCACCGCCGCCGACACCGCCGCCCTCATCAAAGCCCGACACATGTCCCCCGCTCCCGCTCCCGCTTGTACCAACCCCAACCCCACCACCGGCCCTAGCAGTGTTTCTATAGCCGCCGCCACCGCTACCGCTGCTAGCCCCCGGTCGATTTTCCAACGACGATTCGTTGATGGAGTCTTGGCTGACAAGGCCCGGCATTTCGTCATTCCTGTTTATTTTACAAGGAACGTCAGAGCAGCACACCCATCGTGTGCGTGGTTCGCTTCGGTTCAGGGTCCGGGGGAGAATACGATGGGCCACAGGCGCGTCGGTGTGACATGCGATCGACTTGCCGCTCAGCAGAACACAACCGGTTGGAATGGAACCGATTCCGAGCACAAGCGAATCGAACCGGCTCGAACCAACTATATCGAATATAACTGAATAGAATCGAACCGAACCGAACGTAACTGAATAGATCCGAACCGAACCGAACCGAGGAACGGAAAACAACCGAACCGAACCGAGCAGAACCGAATCGAACGGAACCAATCAAATCATCATGACCGGACCGAATCGAACCGAACGTAAGCGAACAGAACATAACATAACAGAACCGAGTCGAACGTAACAGAACAGAACACAGCACCACGGGAGTCTCCCTCACGCACCCCTCCCGTCTCCCCCCCCCCCCCCAGTCCCCCTCCCCAACGCGAAGCAAACCCCTCTTACCCTTCCTCCAGGTCCCCGTGCCCAGAGTGGCTGTGTCTCTTGATAGGCAGATCCGACGACTTGACCCTGTGGTGGAGCCTCCCAAAACAATTGCTCTGGTCGGGGTCGTACTTCTCCTCCTGTATAGCTGTCCATCCATGGCGGGAGAGACAAGAGACAAACGTGAAATGTAAGTAAACATAGAGGCGGGGCGGGCGGGGGGGAGGGAGGATACTCATGTCATGCATGGCCATGGCCGTAGTCGTATGACCATAGGGGTGGTGAATGTCGGGGACGGAGCACGTCGGGTGTTCACCGACCAAGGCAAGACATTGCTTGTTTTCTTCAAGCGCGAAGAAGGGCCAGCTGCGTCCTACTAAGAACCGCTGGCGGAGCAGAATTTGTTGCGCATATGGTTGACAGCCTCGAATGTGTGTGTGTGTACTCGGGAGGGGGGGGGGGGGGGGGCGAGCGGGGGGACGCGGTGGAGGTGGCGGTGTGTGCTGTTTGATTCGGGTCCAGTTGTTGTAGATGGTGTCGTCGTTCTTTTTTTGTTTTGGTGTCCATACTTCGACGACTAGCAGATAAGACACTGCTTGCACAGCTATAACAGATCATCCACAGATAGATCATGATCTATCTGGCTACTGTGGATAATCTAGTTCCTCACCTGCCGTTATCAGAGGTTGTCGTGCAGGATCTGCATGTAGCACAGATCCCAACCCCGAAAAACAACGAGCTGGGATCACGCAAAATATGCGGGTCCCACCCGGAAACTCGAGCGATTAAATCGATCATCCAGTGGGAACGGGGGGATGTCGGTTTCGTTATCGTACTTTTTATCTGTCAGGTAGACCTCACCCCCCCCCCCGCCGCTCACTCTCTCCACTCCATTCCACCCCACCCCCACCTCCCCAAAACACAAATTCCACCTTCCCTCGAGGGTCTGCTATGGTCATATGACTACGGCCATGCATGGCGTGGGTACACACCCCCCCGAGGCCCCTACCCACCCTGCCCAATCAAGCCGAAGATATACCCGATACGTTAATTTTGGGATCACGAAGACCTCATCGCGGGAAAACTCGAATACGGCTCAAAAACCCAGTAAAAAAACATGTTTGGACACCCCCCCCCCACCGTCCCCTCTAGAGGAAACATGCCGCTCACTACGTGAGCTAGACAACCAGGGTACCGTTTAATTTTTTATTTTTAGCGGTCAGTCACAGCTGGTTGTCGAGTTAGATCGTTTGTGCGAGGTGAACAACCTCTACTCCGCACAAGTGTGAATGATCGCATCACGTAGTGTTTATGGTAAGCCACCCAAGATGCAGTTACATAGTAATCTCATTGCTGTCTCTGGAAATGCCTAAACCGGAAAATAAATCAACTCATTGAAGCTGTCATGCACATGCAAGTCCCGCCTCAAAAGCGGTTCTTGGTAGGATGCAGCTCACCCTTCATGCGACTCGCCAGACACGTCACGGCGCTTCGCGCTTGGTGCAAGCAATGGCTGCCTGGTCTGTAAAACCCGACATGCTCCGTCCCGGCATTGTAGGGATGCGAGGGTCTATAGTCGTACGACTACGGCCATGCGTGTGATCGAGTACATACCTCCTATCGAGTACACCCCCCCCCCCCTCTAGGGATGCGAAGGTCTATGGTCATACAACTACGCCCATGCATGATATCGAGTACCCCCCCCCCCCCCCTCCCCCCTCCCGCTCTCCTTCCCACTCCCGTCCCGGCATTGTAGGGATGCGAGGGTCTATGGTCATACGACTACGGCCATGCATGACATGAGTCCCCCCCCCCCCCCCCCCCCCCGGCCCATTATCCCCTCGCCCCCCGCCCCCCCCCCCCCCACAAGCCACGGCAGCACTTACTGCTCATGGAGAGGTGTCGACTCCCCATACGCGCCACATCTTGGAACGGGGCTTTTGTCTGCACGGTTGGACCGCGGACGGATTCCTTGACGCAGCCTGCGTAGGCATCGACACAACAACCAACAAGAATCACAAATCAGGAGTATTCACGAACAAAACATCGTCAAGCGTGGTGAGGTGGTCGTTATGATGGCGGCGGTGGCGGCAGCGGCGGTGGTGGTGGCGGTCAAGCCAACCATGGTATCGATGGTCGATTCAGGGATCACTTGTTTTTTTTTGGGGGGGGGCGGTCACGTCAACCATGTTACCACTTGTCGGTATAGGGATCATTTTCGTTCTTGTTTTTTTTCGTTTGACTTTTTTTCTTTTTCTTTTTTTGGGGGGGGGGGGAGAGAGATACACAAAAAGAACGGTGGTACGTGGCGGCGGCGGTGTTTGTTGGTGGCGGCGAATTCACACATCCGTTTCTGTCTTTTCTTTCATTCAATTTCGTTGGGTTCGACGCATGCTCCAGTGCCTACATACACTGACTGCCCAGTTGTGTGGGAAAAAATGACCCGGCGATTTACTTCGCTTTTTTTTTTTTTTTTTTTTTTTTGGGGGGGGGGGGGAACAAAACCGTAAGGTACGAACACCACAATAGTTGGAATTACAAGTCGTAGAATCGGGGGAGGGGGGGGGGGGGGGGGGGGGAACTGAAAAAAACAGTACCCCCCCCCCCCCCCCCCCCCTCCACAAAATTTCCCCGGTACTGCACGTACAAAGGGTCGTGTGGGTCTTCAATCAGAGTACCAAAACATCGTTTTACATCTCCGGACAAAAGGGGTGGTGGAAACGTTTGGCATGCATATTCCAGTTTTCTTGCTGTTTTCACTCTTGCAGTGGTCGGTCGATTTTACGATTTTACCTGCGAAGTTCTCGCGGACCAAGATGCAGAACAGGTAGCACGTGTCGCCAGAAGTACCTTTGATCTCTTTCGTCTGAGCGTGGAATGGAAAGAAGGGGAAGGGAGAAAGAAGAGGAGGACGGACGGACGGGAGGGGGGGGGGGGGGGGGGGCGTGGCGTGCTCATTTGTCGGTCTGCCTTAGTCAATTTTACCATTGACCACTCATCCCTTTCGAGGCGGAGAAAGGAGGGGGCGGGAGTGGGGTGTAGTGGTAAAAGACTGAAAAAAAGAAGAAAAAAAAAAGAAAAAAAAAGAAGGTTCATGACCGCTCGTCCACGCAAACATTACTACGGTACTACAGCAGTATATACATGGGTCGTATCGTACACCGCTCTAGACCCGTCCTGCGATAGAGGTAGCGCAATCCCGCTATTTTGTTTGTGAAAGACGGCGTTCCTAGTCCCCAATTCGTCGGAATGTCAATCTTGATTTCGAAAAAAAAAACGTTTTGTAGGCTCGGGCCATGGGAATATTCGCCGCGATGCAAATTTGATTTTTGCTGAAGTCAGTTTCCGGGTGAGGTGTGGAGCTCCTTGGGTGAGGAGCCTCAGAAAAATAGTAGAACGCCTCTCTATTGATAGCCCCGACACGTGAACAAGGGTCGTTCATTTGTGCTGTTGTTACTGTACGTAGATCAATATTTTCAGGCGATAGAGAAACTATGCAGTACCCTTGACCCCCTTAAGACTGTAGTCCCGTTTTGGGGACAAAACACTTGGAATTAAAGGGGTCAAGGGCTTGATGATACCATTAATAATGTACGATGATATAAAAACGATCCTCACAGTTACAACCCCCTTTTTGAGGGCCGCTGTCCCGCTTGGGGGGGGACAAACAAACTGTGCTTAGAATTTGAGTGGTTTGTCCCCAAAACCGGACTCTGCCTGCAGGTTTGCCCTGAATGGGTCGTAACTCTTTTTAGAACCGCAGTCCCGTTTTGGGGACGATCTGCTCAGAAATTTGAGTGTTTTGTACCCAAAACGGTATAGTATGATACTGCAGTCATATGAATAAAAGGGACACGAAGGACACAGTAGTACCTCGTAAAAGGTAAAACGCAAAAAAAAATGGAAAAAATGGTTCGCAACGGGCAGATCGCGATCTGCAGATATACCGTGCGCACAGATCATCTATAGATAGATGCTGTATTTTCCGTGATCGTATCTCGTTCGTTTTTTTGAAGGTTCGAATCTCTGAGCAGATCCCTCACCCGGAGCACGTGTGGCGTAGCACGCTACATGCATGCATGCGCAAGAGCCGTCTCCTACAGAGATAGATTACCACCGCGAAAAAAGGGACAATTTGATTTTCAAGATCGTGCAGATCACAACGGTCAGAGATCTACAGTAGTATATGCCCCGAGAGATCTGTCCGACAACAGATCATCTAGATTTTATCACCTGGCATTCTGAGGCGCTGTGCAGATCTGTATAGTACAGGTCCAACCCAGGAAACCTCAGCTATACCCACAGATCATGCAGGTTGTACACGTCTCCCACCCGGCACACTAGCTAGATCATACAGATCATACATATCATACAGATTAGGAATGTATGTATCTATGTAGGCGCTGTGCAGGATCTGTATAGTACAGATCCAACCCAGGAAACCTCAGCTATACCGATAGATCATGCAGGTTGTACACGTCTCCCACCCAGCAGCATGAGCTAGATCATACAGATCATACATATCATATAGATTAGGAATGTATGTATCTATTTCCCCTGACAGATCTAAAGCATGAACTGTGGTAATCGATGATCTGTGGAAAGGTATGTCCGATGAGTGAACCACATTTTTTGTCAGGGTCTTACCTTGCTTTCCGTCGGCTCCGCCCTCTCTCCCCGCATGAGCTGTTTCGGTCGGTTTGTTTTTCGTTTTTGTTGCGTGTGTTCGCATTTTCGCGCAGAATTTTCCCAGAGTTTTCGTTGCATCGACAGAGGAGACGGGCAGGAGGGAGGCAGGGTGGAGAGAAAGGGGGGGAGGGAGGGAAGGAGGGAGGGACAGTCGGTGGAAGTGGAATACCGCGTGTTTGCAAGCGCGAGTGGGCGTGTTCGTGTGCGTCTTCTGCTGTGTGTAGTGCCACGCGTTCGTGCTTGCTTGTTTTAAGTTCATTGAGTACTGCGCCAACGGTCAGAGATGGCATTGGCACCCCCGCATGATTCCGCGCCTCCCCTTTTTGCTCAAACCTACGTGCCACTCTGCCTTAACCCTGAACCAGAACGAATCAACAACAGAGTGGTACCGGTTAGAGTATAACCCGGCCGGCGGTTGTTTCTTCTCGTGTTCACAGTCGTTCCGCAAACTAAAGGTGACTCTAATTCATACAAGCCACATCTCAATGTCCCGGCTCTCGTCAACGATACGTTCCGAACAGAAGGTCGACTCTTCACAGACACCCATTTTTAAGACCGCCCCGTGCGTGACCTCAAAAGCCAACTCACGTGGTCTCATCTCCGTTTAGGTCTTATTTTTTTGCCTCTAAAAAACAAAAAGATTCCGTACTACGAATTGCAAGTAGCTTTTCTCTCGTGATAAGTTTACCTACCGTTTCTCGTGACAAGTCGATGCACCTTGTCTTATCTCTACTCTGGCCTTAAAGCGGATGGGGTGCTACAATCGGTACCACACCGCTGTATATGCGAAGAGAATTCTCCATTTTTCGACTCTCGGAGATATCTCTTTCAGTCAACTCCCAAGTCATCGTTCCCGTTTATCGACCTCAAACACCTTACTTCCAGGTACTCGAACCATTTTCGTGCTCCGACTTTCGCAAAGTTCTCTTTTTTCCTATGATTCGACCTCTCAGTTATTAATTTCCAATTTTATTACGTACGTGATATATATTTTCGACATTTTCATGATCTCATCATCATCATCATCATCACCATCATCATCACAACTCAAAACAATCAAAATCGTCATCCATATAGGCGAGATTCTTTGATTTTTTGTCAATTTGGGACGAAGACAAAAAAAAAAAAAAAACGGCGTTCACCAAGCAAGCAACGCACACAAGTTGACCGCGGCGACAGATATCCCGCTGCGCGACTTTTCACAATAGCGACAGCTCAACTGCTACCTTCGATCATCATCACCTTGCCGGCCTTATTGCGTATTTGAAATAGGAGGACGATGAAGGTGTCCGTGTAGATGGGGATCGTCAGGAAAATGATGGCAAGGGTCTGATGATGATGGTGCCGTTAGTATCGTGCCGATTTCCGTGTCGACGTCGATGTCAATGTCGGTGTCGATGATGATTGATATCAGAATTTTGATATCGATATCGATGTCGATATCGGATACCGGTGTCGATATCGGATATCGATTTCGGCATTGAAATCGTGTCCAAATCGGAGTTGACGGGGGCGTTGATGTCGACGTCGATACCCATTACATAGGATATGTATCAATGCCGATATCGATGCCAAAGTCGGATAGGCAGCAGGCAGGCGTAACCGCAAGCAACGAAAGACAGAAGAAAATATGAAAACGTTATCAGGATGAGAACACACGAGAATAGACCGAACATGGACGAAAAACAGCAATGATCCCGCGAAAGGGGGAAAAAAAACGTTACGAAACAGGAACAACATCGGTGGTTGGGAGTCTGATGCGCAATACGCATCGGGTCGAAACGAACAAAATTAAATTGAAACAACAAAGCAAACCGAAAAAAACAAAAACGATTGCAACAACCCCCCCCCCCCCCCTATGAGCACATCCCGCCTATCGTCATGCAACTACGGCCATGCACGACATGAGTACACCCCCCCCGCCCCCACCCCACCCTCCCACCCGTTCATAAAAAAAAGAACGTCAAGACGATGGACCTAAACCAAACGGGCCACATCAAGCGAAATGCCCACATCAAGCGAAATGTAAACTTCACGAGCAATACATTCATAAGTGAACGGTAAAAGTCTACCGCCAGCTCCTTTCGTACCTGTATGAGCATGCACGCGAGGTAAACCATGTCAATCTTCTTGTTGTCGCTTGAGTTTTTCGGGTCAAGGATAGAAGCGTACACCATCAGAAGAAGCGTCGCAGCGTCTGCGGCAACCTGCGACGAAACAAGCATGGCATGGTACGGTATGGTACGGAATTTTATGGCATGGTAAGGTATGGTATCGTATGGAATGGTATGGTATGCAATAAAATGGTATGGTATGGAATGGTATGGTAGTGTATGGGTTTCCACAAGGGGATTGCCGTGTCGGGTAGGGTCGGGGGAGGGAGGAGGGGATGGATGTTTTGATGCTCGCCAGAACGGGCGTTGGGTCGGATCGGGTCGGACAGACGGAGGGGTGGGGGGGTGCCCGACATCATGCATGGCCGTAGTCGTATGACCATAGACCCTCACATCCCTACAATGCCGGGACGAAGCACATCGGGTTTTCACCGGCCAGACATTGATTGCGCGAAGGGACAAAGGGGGCGAGGGGACGAGGGGGGGGGGGCTTACTCATTCGTTGCTTGCCTTACTTATTTGGCCATTGAGCACGCATCCCTTTCGAGACGAAGCGCCCTCCCCACTCCTAACGGAAACACCTCCAACAAGTGGGCGCTCAATTCGCTGTTTCCACCAAGTGTATTACATATTAAATATAACTTTTTGGCTAGTCTTACACCCCTCCTGTTTCGCCGCTTGTGGCCACCATCTATCTCCTGGAATAGGGGGAGGGGGGGGAGGAGGCCGAAGGCGGTGTTGTGGCTCACCAGGACAGTCTCCACCCATTGGATGATCGAGTTGGAGAAGGGACGGAGGACGCAGAGGAGGATGATGTCGACCAGGTACAGCAGGAAGAGCGACGCCGTCTGAACGGTCCCATTCGTCACCAGCCCTGCGCCGTATCATGAAATAAAACGCCAACCCGACCACCGACGACGGAACGGACAACAAGAACGAAGACGAGGGTGAGCAAAAAAAAAAGCAAAAAAAAAGCAAAAAAACGGGACATGGACAGGGAAACAAAAGGAGGATGAGGCTGTTTCCTATGCGGTTCGACAATTGAGCTTCAGATTTTGACCCGATCGCTGATCAGATGTGAACTTGGCAAAAGCGAAACAGTTTTTTCCTAAGCCGAAAAATCAGATTTATTGTGCGTGCAGAGATTCGAGCAGAAACGCCGAGACCAACTGCTGTTGTTGTGGTCTGGCGCCGCGAAGAGACGCACTGGGTGCGCTGCACTGCGCGTAGGACCCAAGAATCCGAGCCAAGACTGACTGCCTCTGGTCTGGCGGTGAAGAGACGTGCCGAGTACGCTAGAATCAACCTGTCTTGGTATTTTGTGTTTGACAATGTGGCTGACTGCTGCCGCTGCTGCTGCTGTTGCTGCTGTACAGCAGTATAGTCTACGAGTACATATCCACGGAGAGGTGCGCGCCAAGTGCGCTGCTCTTGGTCTCTTGGCCCGAGCCCGCGCCAGTCGACTGTAGCCTGGCCACGTAGAGACGCGCCGACCGCGCGTCGGGCGCGAAGCACCGTCGCTACACAGCTGTCGCCACTCAACTCATTGATCGTTCTGCTGCTGTTTGTTGTCGTGGATAACATCTTGAATGTAGAAAGCATGCCATTTTTTGATCTGAAAATCTGATGACTCAGGTCGTCGCGTTTTGGCCCAGAATCCGACGACTTGGGTCATCGGATTCTCGAATCGAAAAAGTCCCGGTCGGATTTTGCACATTGGGACTGCATAAGCAGGGGCATTCATTATCGAGATCGAAAAATAAAAATTATTGAGATCGAAAAGTACAAATCTGAAGCTCGAAATCGAACCGCATGGGAAGCAGCCCGAAAAAGAGGGTGTACAATATTTGGCCCTATTAGCTATGGTCCCCTGTAATAATGGTTGTGGACGGCAAAAAATAGTTAACAAACATGTAAAGGAGTCTAAACATTTCATACCGCACACGACACGTACAGTAAGAAAACGAGCAACAGTAGGAAAGGCAGGCTGATATTTACAGGAGAAATTCGTCTGCCGCCTCACGCTAGAGGTCGTGTAGAATGCACTCCCTCCCAAAATAAGTAATGTGTATGCTGGGCCCACATTCCTGTTGCTTGCCATTTCAATAGGTGTGCTGTACTGACGAGGAGGGGGGGTAAGGGGAGAGCACACAGCGACATCTAGCAGAGTCGATTCGATCCAGTCGAGTCAAATCTACGAGGAGAGCGAACCCAGAACCAAACCGAAACGAACTTGGTCGGACCGAATCAAAATCGGACTAAAACCGCAAAAAAAAAAAAAAAAAAACACACACACACACAACCGAATGATCAAACTCGAACCTAAACCGACCACGAAATTCGAACAAAAAAAACGAGCCAAAAACCGAAAGCTGAATCCAAAACTGAAAACCCAATTCGCTTTGAAAAAAACGAACCCGAAGAAACGAACAAAATAAAACAAAGTCCAACGCAGAATCCCAAAACACAAAAAAGCAAGGCAAAAGGGAAGCGAGCGCACAGGCTCCACGCACCAGCGACGATCCCGAGGGCGAACCACTTGAAGAGGAGGAAGATGATGTACACGGCCCCCTCTTTCGTGAAGTCGACGAACAGAGGCTGGAAGCCGATGCGAAACTTCCTGCCATCGAAGTCTACTTCCTCGCTGTTGCTGCACCGCCACGATCCCTTGTCCGCCCACTCGAACACCGACCGCCCGTTCCTCCATCCGTCGCGGAATCCCCTAGTATTTTCATTGGTTTTATAAACGAGAAGGGGGGCCGGGGTGGGGGGAGGGGTTGGGGTGCGAGATCATACACATCATTCACATCATACGAATCGTACACATATCATACAGATCATGCACGTCATGCAAATCGTACACATCATACACTTCATACACTTCGCACAAATCATACGAATCATACAAATCATATACTTCACACAAATCATACAAATCATGCACACTATACACACCATACACACCATTTGACAGAATGGATAAGTCATACAAACTTTTACAGGTGGTACAGTCGGTACCTCCCTCCAGCCGTCGACGAAACCCCCTGACGTGACCACAAATTATACGTTCCCAACACCCTATGCACCTGCACATGTTGGCGCACCAGCAACCCTTCCGCCCTTGCTCCGCGCCGGCAGAGGCGGCCTTCTCGAAGGTAACTGGCCCCGTCCGCGGCTTGATGCGGTTCCACACGATGCGCCCGACGTACAGCATCATCACGAGGGGAAACACAAACTGCCCGAGGGAACGGCGTGAATAAGGGAAGCGTAGCAAGGGAGGCGCGGGGAGTGGGGGGGGGGGGGGGGGGCATTAGTAAGGCAAGCGGCCGAGGAGGGGGGGCGGGGGCGCGAGGGGTGTGTGCTCATGTCATGCATGGCCCTAGTCGTATGACCATAGACCCTCGCACCCCTATATACGATGCCGGGATGGAGCACGTCGGGTTTTCACCGACCAGGCGGGCATTGCTTACGCCAGGCGCGAAGCGCCGTGAGGGGAGGGGGGGGGTGCGAGGAAGGGGCAGGGAGGAGGGGAGAAGCGGGGGGGGGGCGAGAGAGGCCGGGAGAGGGGAGGGGGGGGGAGCAAAGGAAAGAAGGCGTGCTTCAGTGCACGGAACATGGACGGGTCGAGGTGTCAGAGAGGCAAGCGGGCGGAGAAGGCGGTAGGTGGGGGCTGGTGCTGGGCGTGGTGCTGCTGTCGCCCTGATGCTGCCTGTTAGTTTGTTGATTTGTTCACAAGATAGTAAGGGCGAAACGCCTCATTAGAGGATACCAGATACACAGCACTCGCTCCCTCCTCGGAGGTCTACAAGTAATTCAAACAAAAAGAGCTTCTACTACGGGGGGGGTCATAGCAATCACAAAACACGAACACCTGCACCAAAACCACTACCCCCCGCCCCCTCCACCTGTCCCATACGACTACAGCCATACATGACATGAGTACCCCCCCCCTCACATCCCTGCTCAGTCTCGAAAGGGATGCGTCGTCAACAGTCAAACGACTATAAATAAGGCAAGCGACAAATGAGTACACGCCCCACCCCCCCCCCGCCTCCTCCCCCTCTTCCTCACCAGGGCGAACGCTCCCAGGATTTGTAGCGGGACGCAGCCGCTGTGAAGCATCCTAGCCTCTGCAGTCGACGCCCCCTGGTACGCGAACAGCAAGAAAACCAGCTCCACGTGGGGAAAGTACATCCACACCGAGTTGTGCCTGCACGACACAAGAAATAAAACGCGCAGGTGACACGGAAGAGGGCGGGGATCGGGGATGGTTAGAGCGGGGATCGGGGATGGTCAGAGCGGGGATTGGGGATGGTCAGAGCGGGGATTGGGGATGGTTAGAGCGGGGATTGGGGATGGTTAGAGCGGGGATCGGGGATGGCTAGAGCGGAAATCGGGGATGGTCAGAGCGGGGATCGGGGATGGTCAGAGCGGGGACCGAGGATGGTTAGAGTGGGGATCGGGGATGGTTAGAGCGGAGATTGGGGATGGTCAGAGGGGGGATCGGGGATGGTCAGAGGGGGGATCGGGGATGGTCAGAGCGGGGACCGGGGATGGTTAGAGTGGGGATCGGGGATGGTTAAAGGGGATCGGGGGATGGTTTGGTGCATCGCTAAAAATAAGGTGCTAGTTCTCTCACAGCGATCCAGTGGGCGTGGGGGTGCGGGTGGGAAGGGGGTGGGAGAGGGAGGCCGAGGGGATGGAGGGCGGAGGGCGAAACACACCTCAAATTCTGGTCCTTTGGGTGTTTTAGTGCATTTTTGCGTGTTGCTTTTTGGCTTATAGGTGGCGACACATTTGAGGGTAAGTACGTAGACCGATACATGAAACGAAGAAAACAGACAAGATAAGACACCAAAAAAACGCCTCCTGTGAGCACAACAAACCTGCGGAGGAATCGCTCGGTCGCTCTGGCTTCCTGCTCGTCCAGGTCCCTGTCGGCGTGACTGGGGTCCAGCCACTTGGCATTGGTCTTGGAGGTGAGCGGTGATATCACCATCTGATGAAACGGGGGGGGGGAGGCGGGGGTAACATCCCAAGAGCGAAGTAGTGAGCTTCATTGAACAACGATGGCGTTAGTGTGGAGGAAAGGTTTTCGGAAAATTCAAACTTTCGGACAGATAGCTAACTGGTAGATCATCTACAGATAGATCATTCAGATCCCAGTCTTCCACTACGCGGTGCTGTGTAGGATCTGTGCAGTACACACAGGTCCAACCCACGCGAAACATGTGCTGCTGTGTGTCCCGCAGATCATACGGCTCCCACCCGGCAACATGAGCTAGATCATACAGATCGTACAGATCAATGACAAATCTTCCCTGAAGGACCTAGTTCATGAACTGTGGGAATGATCCGTAGATGATCTGTAGATGATCTGTCCGATGTGTGGAAAGGTTAAAGGTTGCGTGCGTACGAAGCACGGTCGTCGCACACGCATAGATGGAAGATAGATACACCAGAAAGTTACCGTGTGTCCTACCCGAAGATATCTTTCTGAATCAACTTTCTGTGGTACTCCGGGTGCAGATAAAAAGCCTAGAGCCTCAGGAGCCGAGGGGGGGGTCTTGACGGCCCCATCCGAGCCCATTCACCCCCCCCTCTCTCTCTCTCTCTATTCTCCACGTAACTAACTGTGGGTGGCTGGCTCTCTCCTTGCCGACATTAACAGCCCCTCTGGTGCATTTATAGCGGGTCAACGCTACCAGTTTCCTTGGGACCTTTAAGAGAGTACGTAGGGGCTCCGTATCAATGGTATCCCTGGGGAACGTACAGCAGTAATCAGTACCAGGTACCAAAAACGGTGTGTACATAAATGGAAGTGGAGGCATGGTTTTGGGGTCCGTGGCCGTCGCGTCTATGCCCCCCCCCCTAACAGCAGCAAAATCAAATAATGGGCGAGTAAACACCTGCCGCCGGGGGCAGGGGCCCTGCATCCACGCTTCAAAAACACTCTATAATGCCGACATGTGCCAGAGGCCAGGGACACCGGCGTCTGCTACGGGCACCGGCACCATCCCGCACACTGTCGCGTTGATTAACCTCATCCGTGCCAAGCGGTTTCACCGGCAATATATCGGTCGACCCGCACTATATAGGAGAGACCCCTGCTGCTGTGCGTGCATAGAAGAAACAGTTTTCGACAAGTGCGCCCACGTTTGTCACCAATAATTTTTTTGAATTGAAAACAAACTCGAATGTGAAATTCGAGGAATAATGAAATCGAACTTTTTTTTTATTTGTAAGCTACCTGGTACACTCAAGCTGCATGTAACTTTTTCTCGCCTCGGACAGATCAGATAGGTCGTGATCTATCTTTGGACAGATAGATCATCCTGCAGTTCCTCACCTGCCGTTGTGAGAGGTTGTGCAGGATCTGTACAGTACAGATCATCCAACCCAGGAAGCATGCGCTACATCACACGACATCGGAAATAGATCTTCCTCGAAACGGCGATATCGAGACGAGAGAATCGATGACCCGCCCGACGTGTTAACTTTTCTTCGACTGCGCGTGCTAAGTATGCTTTTTTTGGGAGTTGTATATGGCCTGTTTAGGAGAGGATCACCCTCCCCCCCACGCACTTGAAATTACGAGAGTTACCACAAACATTTTCGCAGCAGAAACAGAAAAAGGGGGTCAACTCTGACTCGCCTCGCGCGTACTTTCAGTCCTCCTCCGCATTCGCTCCAAACGGTTGCGATGAATCGCGTTGGCCTGAAAAACAAACGCGCGCAGCAGGCGGGCAGCGAGCACGACAGCATCGCCACAAAAAACATGGACAACACGCAGAGGGAGGGGGGGAAGGGGTGACGGGGGGGGGGGAGCAGCGGGGTGTACTCGATGTCATGCATGGTCGTAGTCGTATGGCCATAGACCCTCGCATCCTTGCAGTGCTAGGACGGAGCGTGCCGGGTTTTCACCGACCAGGCAGACATTGCTCGCACCGAGTGCGAAGCGCCGTGAGGTGTCCGGAGAGTCGGATGAAGAGTGAGCTGCCGCTGTTGAGAACCGCTTGTGAGGCGGACTTGCATAGGGATGGCAGCGCCAATGAGTTAATTTCATTTCCGGTGTAGCCACTTCAAGAGACAGCAATGGGAGTAACTTTCTATTGGGTGCCTCACCATGAATACTACAAGATACGAACACCCCCCTTCTGCCGAGTGAAGGTTCTCCACCTCGCACAAATGATCCATAACTCGTTCGACAGCTGTGACCGACCGCCAAAAAACATAAAAAAAAGTACCCTGGCTGTCTAGCTGACGTAGTGAGCGGCATGATTTACAGTGTCGTTGCCAACCGACTCCAACCCAACCGGGGGGGGGGGGGGAGGGGGGGCTCGATATCATGCATGGCCGACGTCGTATGACCATTTACCCTCGAGTTTTCACCGACCAGGCCGGGGGAGGGGGGGGACAAGAGCCTGCCTTGTGACCCCGGATCTGAGTTACGTCTAGGGAGGGAGCAGGAGGAAGAAGGTCGAAGATTGTAGCTGGAAAAATAAAGAAATATCGGTAAGGTATACGTGTATAAACATATCTATATATACCTGAGACAGCCAAGATGCCTCCATATAGGAGAGGAGCAGGATGTGGCAGACGATGAGGAGCGCGAGGATGCCGAAGACGGCGAACGTGTTGAACACCCACATGCCGTTGTCGTTCTCCGTCCAGGTGAACCTAGATTCCTGCCAATGTCAAGAAGCGATCACATAGTCGGTTGGGCTATTAAATAGTCATCGGGTTGTGTTGGTTAGTTAGTAAGTCAGTTTGTTATTTTGGTAATGTGCTCATGTGATTGTGCTTAAGTTAGTTTACTTAGTTTAGTCAAAATATTCATAGTTAAAGGATCTGGTATAGTTGGTCTGCTATGAAAGAATAATTTGCAGTTACTCTTTGTTAGTTGACTAGTTAAATCATTAGGCAGCTCTTCATAGTTGGTTGCTCGGTCAGATAGTTTGCGTTGTTGAATGCTAGTTGGTCTGTTGTTGAAAGGGAGGCGGGGATGGCGAAAACAACCCCCCCCCCGATCTTGCCGAAAAAAAAACTCGAATAGTTGTTAACACCGGTCAACACAAATCACCGCCAGATCAGGATGAAGTCCAGCAGCACCAGCACCAAGGCAACGTCACCCACCACCAACACAACATTCACAACCACCAGCAGCAAGGATACACAGCAACTACAGTACCGCTACCGACACCATCACCAACAATAACACCAGCACGGCATCAACACCAGCGCAGACACCAGAAACACCACCGGGTGCACCACAACTACCATAAAAAACGCCACAAACACCACATCTCTCGAACGTACCTCTTTCACCGCCACCACCGCCATCACCCCCTTTGCCATAGACCATAACCACACCCAACACCATCATCATTGCAACTACCACTACTACTACTACTACTACTACTACTACTACTACTACTACTACCACCACCAGCACACAACCAACTCGCTACGCTACACTTACGTCGTCATCGCAGCCGGCGAACTCGATGTCGAAGTCGAAGTGCATGTTCATCCACTTCAGCTGGTCCAGCAGCTTGCGGAAAGGCGCGCTTATGTTCGCCTCCAGCAGCCGCAGCGAGCTCAAGAACTGAATCTGGAAAATCATCAGCTGAGCAACCACAGCGCGCAAAAAAGCGCCGTCAAGAAAGAGAGAGAGAGAGACAGAGAGAGAGAGAGAGAGAGAGACAGAGAGAGAGAGAGAGAGAGAAAGAGAAAAAAACGAACTAAAAAAAACGCGAACGAACACACGGACGGCAACCTTCAGAGGAGTACTATCAGCGGGAGGGGCAGTGAGGAATATACCCATAACCTTCCGCCGTTTGTTTTACTGGGCGAGAGGCGCATGCTTGGGCTGCAGAAACGAATACTTATCACATCAATCTCAAGGATAGATCTCAGGCACGAAATTAACGTGGATCGCACCCATACACCCCTCACGCCACCCACGCCTTCACTTTTACCGCCACCACCCCCCACCACCACCACCAACATCACTACCGACAACGTGGCCGCTCGCTCACAATCAAGTCAAGCCGTGGCAAAAGCCATCTCGAGCCCACGGGGACACACCGCCGCAGGGGAAAAACAAGTCGCTGCGGCATCCCGCTCTCTTTTCGCCCCGAAATAGCGCCCGTCACTCAAACCAACCGGAACTACTCAATAAAAAATACTCGAGAAGTCACGAAGCGTTAGGCGCAGCGGTTTCTAGCAACTACCTCTACGGGCGGGGAATCATGAGGGTCGTTGTGGCTTCATCTAGATAACTTGACCTTTTCGGGGCAAAATGCAGTCTCGTCAGGGGGCCAAAACCAGTCAAATTCCAAGTAGTTTGGTCCACAAAAATGGGACTGCAGTTTTTTACCCTAAAAGAGGGTTAAAAACGGCGCGTCCATTTTTCTAACGGGTCTGAAAGGGGTGCTGGGATGCCAGCCGCAGCCCTGCTGTCTCTCGGCGTGCCCTACAGGTTTTCTGCCGGCACCGTCCGGTCCGATGCGGCTTCTGCTCGTTATCACCCCTCGCGCGATAAGCCAAAACGGAGCAGTGCACAACGTCCAACACAGATCACGATCTGCCAGATCGCCCTAGATCCCACAGCACGTACTGTATGTAGCCTGACTCAATGAGAAGTTGTGCAGGGTCTTGAAAATGGGACAGACCCAACGCCGGAAACCTGTCCTGCGGTACGCAGATCGTGCGGAGTAGACGTCCGCCACGCGGGGCAACACGCGCTAGACCGTACAGACCAACAATACATCTGGCCGGAAATATCTATCCCATGCGGTGGGAAATCGATTACCTGCCCGAGGCGCGAGACGGCGTCACGTTGCTGCTCTGCATATCGTACCATCGAGATCAGTAATTAACCCTTTCAAGACTGCAGTCCCGTTTTGGGGACAAGCTACAAATAATTTGAGTGGTTTGTCCCCCAGAACGGGACAGGACCCCAACAACCTCCCCCCTCCCCCTTCCATGGGTTCGTATCTCGGGCGAACATGGTAATGAGGACCAAATAAGCTCAGTAAAAATACCGTAATACGTAGGTTTTAGTGTGTACGATGGGTCCTGATTACTATGGGCACCCGTAATAGCAGCATGCGCAACGCACCTTTGTGGCGTTCGAAAACTCTTGGAACACGAATGCTGCTGTAGGGGAAAAAAACACCTATTTGCACACTTTATGAGGCTCCTCTCAAGGTTAGGCTCGACAGTACTATCAGGTGTATACGTCAACCACAAACGATTGTCGGCGACAAAAACTGAAAGGGCAACCTGACGACTCACCCGAATGACAGAGGAAAGCAACAAATATGACAGGAACCCCCCCAAACGTTGCCCCAGCGATAAGAGGCGAGCTACGAGGAGGGAGATACTATTTGGCGAAAAATATTGAGCTTCTTAACCCAATATCGTTGGAAAACAGCAAATTTACTACATGATTCGTGACAAGTCTAGGTTTTGGAATAGCTCATCGGGTGGCACCTAAAGCTTTGCTCAAAGTAAGATTTTTCGGTGAGATACAGCGCTCTTGAAGAGAGGAGCCTCGGAAACAATACTGTACGTGCCACGTCTACCGTAGCGCCCGCCGAGACTGCAGTACGTTGTCCCCTCTGCTGAGGACCTCCGTCGGTCAAAATAGGGTGGCCTAAAAGTGCTGCCCCTCTTGTATATCACGGCGAGACTGGGCAGCAGTACCACACTGTACGCGTGCCTCTTGCGTAAAAAAAGAGATGGGACACAAAATCTCGCCGTGACACAACCCAGAAGCCCCCGGCTACCTCGTGTTCGACCGCTACCACAACCGCCGTTTCATTTACGCTTCGTCACGTTGCCCCTCTCAAGTCCGAACCGGGTCAATACAAAAAAACAAAGTGCTTCGAAAAAAAGACACGCCCACATAGGCTTAATAGGAAAAAGTCAGCTCTCGAAATAAACAAAGCGCTTCGAAGAAAAGACACGCGCGAACAAGCAACCCGAGCGTCTCGGGGCCGGAGTCTCCACCCACCAGGCCGAGCGTAGCCGACGGACTCCTCGACGAAACCGTTCCCGGGTCGGGCGTCCCTGGAGCCGTCGTCGTCGCCGTCGTCGACTGCTCGGCGCCAGAGCTCGAAGTCATGTTGCCTGCGGCCTGCCTCACCGTGGTCGTGTCCGGCACCACACCGCCGCCGCCCGTAGTCGTTGTTGCACCGGTAGTCGCGCCTGTCGAAGTCGCGCCTGTTGTTGTCGTAGTCGCGCTTGTAGTCGTCGCACCCGTCGTCGCACCCGTCGTCGCACCCGTCGTCGCACCCGTCGTCGCACCGGTCGCAGTCGTCGCCGCGGCTGCGGTCGTGGTAGTGGTGGCGGTGGTGGCGGTGGTGGCGGTGACGGCGGCCGTCCCGGTGGACTCCACCGCCACCGTCGCTCCGCCTACAGCGCCCGCCGCCGTGCCACCGGCGACGCCGGCAGTGCCGCCACCCGTGGCGGCAGCGGCGGCGCCAGCCGCCCCCGCGCTGGTGGTGCCCACCACGCCGCCGCCAGCGGCAGGCGCGACGGCGCTCGCGAGGGCAGCTCCGCTAGCGGCGCCTCCGGCGCCGCCACCAGCACCGGCACCGCCGACGGCGGCGGCCGTGGTTGCTGCGGTGCTTGCCGCGGTGGACACGGCGGAGGTCGCCGCGGCCGCCGTGGCCGCAACGGAGGTGACAGTGACCGCAGCGGCAGTGCCCACCACTGCCACCACTACCGCGCCGGAGGCCGCCTCGCCCGTGACCTCCAGAGCTTCGTCGATGATGGTGGCGTTGGTCGGCGGCGCGGTGGGCGCCGGGGTGGACTCCACAGGGAAGGGGGTGTCGCCGAGACCAGAGGGCGTAGGAGTGTCCGGGGACGGCGTCCCGCTCGTGTCGACGGGAGCGGGAGCTAGGGTCGTCCCTGGGGAGCGGGTGGCACCCGTGGGCAGGGGGGGAAAGGTTTGTGTGTGTGCGGTCGGCTCGAGAGTGGGAACGGGTCCAAGGGTCAATCCTGGGGGTTGCGTGAAACCCACGGGGAGGGGCGGAAAGGTTGCCGCGGGAGCGGTCGTCTCTGGGGTCGTAGCGGGGGCTAGGGTCGTCCCAGGAGCATGCGAGGCTCCGATTGGAAGGGGGGGGAAGGTCGGTATGGATTCGGTCGGCTCGAGAGTGGCAACGGGAGCTACGGTCGTCGCTGGGGCTCGCGTGACACCTGCAGGAAGGGGGGACAGGGTTTCCATGGGTATGGTCGGCTCTGGAGAAGGAACAGGTGCCAAGGTTGTGCCTGGGGCGCGCGTGGCACCAAGGGGAAGGGGGGCGAAGGTCGATTTGAGTGCGGTCGGCTCTGGAGAGGTATTCGGCGCAAGGGTCGTTCCTGGGGCACGCGTGACACCTGCAGGAAGGGGGGCAAGGGTTGATTCAGGTGCGGTCGGCTCGAAAGTGGTAACGGGTGCTAGGGTCGTCCCTGGGGCTCGCGTGGCACCAACAGGAAGGGGGGGGAAGGTTGCTTGGAGTGCGGTCGGCTCTGGAGAGGTATCGGGTGCAAGGGTCGTTCCTGGGGCACGCGTGGCTCCGGGTGGAAGGGGGGCAAGGGTTGATTGAGGTGCGGTCGGCTCGAGAGTGGCAACGGGTGCTAGGGTCGTCCCTGGGGCTCGCGTGGCACCAACAGGAAGGGGGGGGAAGGTTGCTTGGAGTGCGGTCGGCACTGGAGAGGTATCGGGTGCAAGGGTCGTTCCTGGGGCACGCGTGGCTCCGGGTGGAAGGGGGGCAAGGGTTGATTCAGGTGCGGTCGGCTCGAGAGTGGCAACGGGTGCTAGGGTCGTCCCTGGGGCTCGCGTGGTACCAACAGGAAGGGGGGGGAAGGTTGCTTGTAGTGCGGTCGGCTCTGGAGAGGTATCAGGTGCAAGGGTCGTTCCTGGGGCACGCGTGGTTCCGAGTGGAAGGGGGGCAAGGGTTGATTCAGGTGCGGTCGGCTCGACAGTGGTAACGGGTGCTAGGGTCGTCCCTGGGGCTCGCGTGGCACCAACAGGAAGGGGGGGGAAGGTTGATTGTAGTGCGGTCGGCTCTGGAGAGGTATCAGGTGCAAGGGTCGTTCCTGGGGCACGTGTGGTTCCGAGTGGAAGGGGGGCAAGGGTTGATTCAGGTGCGGTCGGCTCGACAGTGGTAACGGGTGCTAGGGTCGTCCCTGGGGCTCGCGTGGCACCAACAGGAAGGGGGGGGAAGGTTGATTGTAGTGCGGTCGGCTCTGGAGAGGTATCAGGTGCAAGGGTCGTTCCTGGGGCACGTGTGGTTCCGGGTGGAAGGGGGGCAAGGGTTGATTCAGGTGCGGTCGGCTCGACAGTGGTAACGGGTGCTAGGGTCGTCCCTGGGGCTCGCGTGGCACCAACAGGAAGGGGGGGGAAGGTTGATTGGAGTGCGGTCGGCTCTGGAGAGGTATTCGGCGCAAGGGTTGTTCCTGGGGCACGTGTGGTTCCGAGTGGAAGGGGGGCAAGGGTTGATTCAGGTGCGGTCGGCTCGGCAGTGTCAACGGGTGCTAAGGTCGTCCCTGGGGCTCGCGTGGCACCAACAGGAGGGGGGGGGGAGGTTGATTGGGGTGCGGTCGGCTCTGGAGAGGTATCAGGTGCAAGGGTCGTTCCTGGGGCACGCGTGGCTCCGGGTGGAAGGGGGGCAAAGGTTGTTTCAGGTACAGTCGGCTCGGCAACGGGTGTTGAGGTCGCCCCTGGGGCTCGCGTGGCACCGATAGGAAGGGGGAGGGAAGTTGATGGGAGTACAGTCGGCTCTGGAGTAGAAACAGGTACCACGGTTGTGCCTGGGGCGCGCGTGGTACCAAGGGGAAGGGGGGCGATTGTTGATTGGAGCACGGTCGGTTCTGAAGTGGAAGCAGGCGAAAGGGTTATTTCTGGAGCGTTCGTGGCTCCAGCTGAAAGGGGAGCGAAGGTTGATTTGGGTGAGGTCGGCTCTGGGGAGGTGAGGGGTACTAGGGTTGTCCCTGGGGCTCGCGTGGCACCAACAGAAAGGGGGGGGAGGTTGAGTACGGTCGGCTCTGCAGTGGAAATAGGTGCAAGAGTCGTTCCTTGGGCTTGTGTGGCACCGAGAAGGGGGGCGAAGGTTGATTTGGGTACGATCGGCTCTGGAGTAGAAACAGGAGCCACGGTCGTCGCCGGGGCGTGCGTGGCACCAAAAGGAAGGGGAGTCAAGGTCGGTTGATGTACGGTCGGCTCTGTAGTGGTATCAGCTGCAAGGGTCGTTCCTGGAGCAAGCGTGGCCCCGACTGGCACGGGGGCAAACGTTAGTTTGGGCGCGGTCGGCTCTGGGGTTAAAGCAGGTGCTAGGGTCGTACCTGGGGCGTCCGTGGCCTCAACAGGAAAGGGGGCCGAGGTCGATTGTACGGCCGGCTCCGGAGAGGTATCCGGTGCACGTGTCGTTCTTGGAGCAAGCGTGGCGCCGACTGAAAGGGGGGCCAAGGTTAATTTGGGTACGGTCGGCTCTGGAGTGGCACCGGGTGCAAGGGTTGCTACTGGGGTTTGCGTGGCACCCACGGCACGGGGTGCCAAGGTTGCCCCGGGTGGAGTCGGTTCGGGAATGGAAACAGGTGTCATGGTTGTCCCCGGGGCGTCCGTGGCGCTTACAGGAAAAGGGGGCAAGATTGATCCGAGCACGGTCGGCTCCGGAGGGGTATCAGGTGCAAGGGTCGTTCCGGGAGAAGAGGTGGCTCCGACGGGATTGGGGGCGACGGTTAATTCGGGAATGGTCGGCTCTGGAGTTAAACCCGGTTCTACGGTGGTACCTGGGGGGTCTGTGACGCCACCTGGAAAGGCGGGCAAGGTTGATCGGAGTGTGGTTGGCTCTGGAGAGGTATCAGGTGCAAGGGTCGTTCCTGGAACAGGCACAAAGGTTGATTCGGTTGCGGTCGGCTCTCGAATAGAAATAGGTGTCGGCTCCGGAGAGGTATCAGGTGCAAGGGTTGTTCCAGGAGTAGGGGTCGCTCCGACTAAATTGGGGGCGACGGTTAATTTGGGTATGGTCGGCCCTGGAGTAGAACCAGATGCTAGGGTCGTACCTGGGGGGTCTGTGGCGCCAGCTGGGAAGGAGGGAAAGGTTGATGGGAGTACGGTCGGCTCTGGAGAGGTATCAGGCCCAAGGGTCGTTCCTGGAACAGGCGTGGCCGCGACTGGAAGGGGAGCGAAGGTTGGTTCGGTTGCAGTCGGCTCTCGAGTAGAAATAGGTGTCGGCTCCGGAGAGGTATCAGGTGCAAGGGTTGTTCCAGGAGTAGGGGTCGCCCCGACTAAATTGGGGGCGACGGTTAATTTGGGTATGGTCGGTCCCGGGGTAGAGCCAGGTGCTAGGGTCGTACCTGGGGGGTCTGTGGCGCCAGCTGGAAAGGAGGGAAAGGTTGATGACAGTACGGTCGGCTCTGGAAAGGTATCAGGCGCAAGGGTCGTCCCTGGAACAGGTGTGGCCGCGACTGGAAGGGGAGCGTTAGTTGGTTCGGTTACGGTCGGCTCTCGAGTAGAAATAGGTGTCGTGGTTGTCGCTGGGGTGTCCGTGGTGCCAACAGGAAGGGGGGCCAAGGTTGAGGTTGATGGGAGTACGGTCGGATCTTGAGTGGTAGCAGGTGATAGGGTCGTCGTACCTGGCTGATCCGTTCCGCCAGGAGCGGCAGACGGAGTGTTGGGAGTTGAAGGCGACGGAGACGGCGCGGGGTCAAGGGTCGTGCTCGTAGGGGGCGCCGTCTCTCCCGGAGCCAATGTCGGGGAAGTCTCGGGGGAAACGCTGGACGACGGTGAAGGCGCTGGCGTTGGCGTGATGCCAGGCGATGGAGTCGTGCTCGGGGTAGGCGTTTGGCCGCCTGGGGCGGCGGAGACAGCATCGGCGGCGGCAAGGGAAGGGAAGGGGGGGGGTTAGGGTTCGATAAAGGTGACGTTGACGATGACGGCGGCGGCGCGACGGATACGGTGGAAAGGGCAAGGCGAGGGCAAGGGTGGGGGTGGCTGTGACCATGACTACAGCTACGGCTATGACTATGGTCGTGGCTGTAGCTGAGGACACCGATGTGGCTGAGGGCAAACTCATAAACGAAACGCGAGGCGCGAGCGTTTCGGAAGAGGGGAGATAGGCAGGCGGGACCGGTCGACGACGACGACGACGACGACGACGAAGAAGAAGAAGAAAAAGACAACGATAACGCATTAGAGGCCGGCGTGGGCGTCGTTGTTCATTGAACAGCTGAGGCTAAGGTTTACGCTGGAGTTCGCGTTATCTTTCACATTTAGCGTACAAAACGACGGATGGGCTCTCGACCTTTCGCACCTGGGGGAAGGGTAACAGCCACAGGGGTCGGCGTGATGCCAGGTGACGTGCTCGGGGTAGGCGTTTCGTCTGGGATGGAAGCGGCGGGAGTACAGAGGCGGCGGCGGCAGCAGCGGAGGCGGTGTAAGGGGACGATGGCAGCGGCGGTGACAGGGGGGAGGAAGGAGGCGGTGGGGGGGGGGGAGGAGGTGAGTGATTTAGGGTTCAATAACGGCGACCGCGATAACGGTACGTCGGCAAGGGCAAGGGTAGGGGTGACTGTGGCTACGGCTGAGACTGCGGCTGTAGCTAACTCTGTAGCCGTAAGTTTGGGTATATCCCCAAGATGTGGGTGCGGCTGTGGGTATGGGCATATCCCCACTAAAAACAAGGCACGAGCGCCACGGAGGAGGGGAGGGAAAGAGGTGGGACAGGTCGTCGTCGACGACGACAACTACGGCGGCGACGACGGCAACGCGGTCGGGGCCAGGGAAAAACGGGGATATCATCGCTCGCGCAACGGTTACGGTATTCAAGCTAAAGGTCACGTTTAGGGTTCGTGTTCGCTTTCGCATTTAGCGCGCTCAGCACGAACACATACGCACCTGGGGGGAGGGAAACAGCTGTAGGGGCCGGCGTCGCGGTGGCTGGTGCGACGGGTAACGCCGTCGGGCTAGGCGTGGGCGTTCCCTCCGGGAATGTGGGGGGAATCGTCACAGTGATCGAGGTGGGGGTCGACTCTGGGGTCGGCTCGAGGGTCGGCATGACGGTGGCTGGCGCAACCGACAGAGGCACCGAGCTAGGCATAGGCGTTTCTGCCACGGCGGGCAAAGGCGTCGAGATAGGCACAGGTGTTTCTGCCACGGCGGGCAAAGGCGTCGAGATAGGCACAGGTGTTTCTGCCGCGGCGGGCAAAGGCGTCGAGATAGGCACCGGCGTTTCTGCCGCGACGGGCAAAGGCGCCAAGCTAGGCACAGGCGTTTCTGCCGTGACCGGCAAATCCGTCGACCTAGGCACAGGCGTTTCTGCCGCGATGGGCGAACCCGTCGAGCTACTCGTGGGCACGGGTGTTTCTCGCGCTAAGGGCAAAACTGTAGGCGTGGGCGTCACCACCGGGATTGTGGGGGGAACCGTCAAGACAGTCGGCATGGGGGTCGGCTCGGGGGTCAGGGGAGGGCCCGGGGTGGCAATGGGCGCGTCGGTGATCGCACCTGGGGCTGGGGTAGGAGGCGCTGGAGCGGGCGTCGGCGTAGCTTCTGCGGGAGCCACAGAAGGGGGTACCGGGGGCTCAGAAGGAGCGGGAGCCTCAGTAGGAGATGGGGCGGGCAACTCAACGGGTGTGGGGCCGATTGTAGGAGGTTCGGGGGGTTCGGTAGGAGAAGGCGCCGTTGTTGGGGGGGCGACGGTGGCGGGCGCTGGAGACGGCACCAAAACCGCGCTTGGCCGGGGGGTCGGTGAAGGCTCCGGAGTGGGCGCGAGCGTAGGCTCCGCCTCCGGCTCTGTCGGCGACGGCGTCGTACGTATTTCCAAGGGCGCAGGGGTCGTGGGCAGAGTGCTGGGGGCGATCGGGGCATCCACAGGGGTAGCCGACGGCGCTGCAGCACCAGACGGTGAGGGGCTCGAGGTCGCCTGCTGATCATTTTCGACGGAGAAAGATGGGTATGGGGGAGGGAGGGAGGGAGGGCAGTGAGGGGGGGGGGGGGAACCAGGGAGGGAGAAGGAGGGGAGAGGAGAGAGATAGAGGAGGGAGGGGAAGGGGGGCGGGGGGGGGGGGGGTGTACTCATTTTCATGCATGGCCGTAGTCGTATGACCATAGACCCTCGCATCCCTACAATGCTGGAACGGAGCACGTCGGGTTTTCACCGACCAGGCCGACATTGCTTGCACCAAGCGCGAAGCGCCGTGAGGCGTTGGGCAAGTCGCATGAAGGGTGAGCTGCATCCTACTAAGAACCTCTTTAGAGGCGGATTTTCTTGCATATGGATGACAGCATCAATGAATTGATTTCATTTCTGGTGTGGCCACTTCCAGAGACAGCAATCGGTTTTACTATGTAACTGCCTCGTGGTTGCCTCACCATATGCACACTTCGTGATACGATCACCCCCCTTGTGCGGAGTAAAGGTTCTCCCGGCGCAAAAATGATCTAACTCGCCCGCCAGCCGTGGTAACCGCCAAAAAAAAAAACGGTACCCTGGCTGTCTAGCTCACACAGTGAGAGGCGTGTTTTACAGCGTCGTCGCCAACTGATGCCAACCCAACCTATATATAACAGGTATATAATATAGGGGTGAGGGGGGGAGGGTAAACGGACGACGGCCATTTACGGTCAGGGGGTTCCCGTTGCTTGTATAGGTGATGTATATGACAATCGGTGCAGCAGTGTGCATCGCTATGTACCCATAGCGCTTCATCTTTTACAAATATTCCAGACACCCACCGTGCCCGTCAAGCATCCCCCCAAATTATTTCCCAGAATTACCAACTAGATACGTAGAGCGCCCTAAAGGCACCGCTGACCGCCCACCAGCCCCCCCCCTGCAGCCACCGCCACCCCCCACAGCCACCGACATCGATCCGACCGCTAAACATACCCAAATTTTACCTGCTGAACACGGGGTTCTCAAGGCACCGCTGGGCGCCCACCCTCGCCTGTCTCCCACCACTACCGATACCCCCCAGCCGTTTCCACCCTCGGATGACTCACCTGCAGCATGCGTTTTCTAGACGGCATCTTATCCACCACCGGTAAAGGCAGCATTTCGAAGAACTCGCTTTCCATCACGTCTTCGACACCCGCGGCCAACGCTCCCTTTCCCACGTTTTCTCGCTTGGCGTTGCCTCCTCCTCCCCCTCCTCCTCCCGCTCCTATCCCTCCTTCTTCTCGCATTCCTCCGTTTGTTCTCCCTCCTCTTGGGCTTCCTTCTCCTTCTCTTACCTCTGCCCCTCTTACTCCCCCTCCTCTCAGGCGCCGCGCGGACGCGTCGCCACCGCCGCTGAGACCCGCCCCTTCCCTCATTAGACCGTCAGCGGACCTCGGTGCTGGCGTCATTTCTCCGCTTCCGCTTCGGCGCTCCCTCCCCCCCCTCCCAGCGGCGCTCGATCGTCCAGCGGACACGCTTTCGCCGCCGCTGCTACCACCACCACCACCACCACCACCGATACCACTACCAACACCACCAACACTACCACTACCACCACGAACACTACCACCGCCACCATCACCACCTTTCAACCGGTATTCGGTATCCCGGCCGTCCACCGAAGAAATATCATCGACGCCACCACCACTGCCGACGCTACCGCCGTCAAGGGCGTTCGAATCCGTCGCCTTCTCGAGGCCAGCATACGGCGCCGAGGATGTCACAGCAGAAGCAGCAGCGCTTGACAGCGCCGCACCCAGAAGCACGGCGAGAGCGCCAGCGGCTAACGCCGTCCCCGCTCCCCCACTACCGCCCCCGCCCCCGCCCCCGCCCCTGCCACCGCCGCCACCACCTTGTTCCGCCGACCCCACCTCCTTCCCGCGGGGAAAATCTACCGCCATGCCATCTACCGCCATACCATCACCACCAGCACCGACGCCACCACCGCGACCACGGCCGCTGCTATCCCGCCTGGGCCGCTCACCGTCACCTCGCCGTCCAGGCCGCCCCATGTCAACGACAACACCACCGTTGCTGCTGCTAGCGTCAGGCCATCCAACCAAACGCGCGCGCGGCTCGCACCGATAGCACCCACTACCGCTGCCGCCGCTGCCACCGCTGCCGCCACCGTCGCCGATTATCGCGGGGGAATGGCGGCGTGAGGGTTCCGCGCAAGGGAATGGAACCAAAATCCCTCGTGCTTCGGACGAGGCCGGGTCCGACCCGTCTAAGGAGCACGGAGAGCCCTTTTTTTGGACAGGAACGGGCGAAACAGGCAAACAGGGCGCGGGTGGGGGGGTTGTGGAGGGGTTGTGGGGGGAGGGGGAGCGAGCGTGGCCATGTGGGGTGTGCACGGTGAGGCATCGACCGGTGAATGAGCCGTACTGAACAACTTGGGGTAGCTACGAAGTTGGGCCCAGTCCGTGCGGAAAACGATAACCGCTGGAAATCGAACCAATACGAGAATGCGAGGGTTGCAGTCAGCCAAGTACCCAACCCCCTCTCATCCTCGACGCCGTCGCCAACACCTGGTGCGAAAAAATAAAAAAAGAAATAGAAACATGAGGCCAGCACCCTCAAACGAAAAACAAAACAAAAAAATGAATAAAAACTTTACAAAACCAAATTTGATAATAAGCCGAACAAATGTAACCCTCAGCCCTCGACGCTACTTGAACAAAAAACGTCAAACGACGACGACAACGAAAAAAAAAGACAAAACGAGGTCAACGATGGACGATCGTACCACGATATTCGGCACGCGTGCCGTACCATGCACACCAACCAGCACAGGCCACAACTCACGTGTATCAGCGGTGCTGTTCGCGAGGACGGCAACCGCCCGGCCAAAGGTGGCGACGGTGACGACACCGTCCACGCCGCGGCCCATCCAAGAAAAAGCGGAAGAACGAAGCAGGCGGACAGCAATCGACGTCCCACCGACCTCCCGCCCCCGGCTACACCCGCGGCTAAGCCCCCGGGTAAGCCCCCGGCAGAGCCGGCGGAGTTGAGGGTCATGCGAACCAGCGGCGCCGGCGGCAGCAGAGGAGTGCGTGTGTGTGTGTTTTCCGGCCAAGACGCCGGCTGGACGAAAGCCCAAGCCTCGGGAAGGAAACCCCCTCCTTATGGCGGCCCAACACGCCTGCTCCGAAAATTGGCGTCAGCGGCAAGGGTGGGCGTGGACGACAAGCGGGAGGCGGGTGGGGGGGGGGAAACGGAATTGTTATTGGTTTGTTTTTCGCAAAAACCTGGTTCAGCCGATGGGACAGCAGCAGTACTCGTAGCCAGTCTGCAAAACGATTCGAGTATTTTACGATTGAGTACTATTAGTTCTGCTACGAAGTACCTGGCAGACTATTCATGAGACTGTGAATCTATGCACTATCAATACACAGGGAAACCGTAGTATTAATAGTATGTGCATTGGATTCGAGCATTTTGGACTTTCGTGAGTAGGAGCGTAGTTTCGATTTCGAAGGTGTTGGTGTGCCACAATCCCTTTCCCTTCCCACTGCTGTACAGGCAACTGAGGCACAGGGCGGCAGCATTATCATTATCAGGCATCTGCTTTAACCCGACCATCATTTACAACCAAGTAGAGCAGCATACAGAGGAGGGTGGACACGTAGACACATCAGCTACATCGCGTACTACTACTATTAATCATGTTGCCGCATAGGAGTACAGCAGCAGCAGCGCTACTGACTGGTTTATACAGCTGGCGGTGTACGTGCGTTGTGCCTTTCGTATCCAATACGATGACTACGGCATTGTGTTGTCTGCTCTCCTGCGGTTGCTGCATTTCAATGTAGAATATTTCTGTGTCATGGTTCTGTCACCACAGAGCTGAGAGCGAAGAGTCAGAGTCGGCACGGACAATGGGTGAGCAACAGGATGTCGTCGGATGAGGGTAGAAATATTTTTTCCACGTATGTGAAAAACACACACAGGCCCACTTCCGACCGCCTTGAAAGTTCTCGGGGTGATGCCGGATTGAGGGTTTGTGCGCACTTTCAACCATTTTGTGGAAGCACCATCAACCATTGTACGGAAACACTATCGACTATCAACCATTTCAGTTTATCAAAGCCGGGCCAGGTCGTATGCATTATGTATGAGGCCAAAAGTGGCCACTTGGGACCTACAGCACTCCGTCGCCGGAACAAAGGACATAAAACGAAAAACGTCATAAAGGCAGCACGGAACATTCCAGGAAAAATCGGCGGCCGCGATATAATAAGTGCGGTCGTTCTGCTGACTACCGGTTGCATGATACTGACGCGTTGCTGACGACGTATCTGATTTGCTGCTGATTGTAAGAAGAACGCTTGCTGCCAGCTTGAACCACAGACAAAGTGATTTATCGATATTTGAACCCGGCGGGAGGACTTTTAACAATCTGGGAGAAGGGATCTTCAGGTTGGTAGGCTGTTCGGATGTTTTGGTTCCTGTTGGGATCAAGGCACGGGCGAAGACCCAACCCAACCCCTTACTCTAACCCTAACCCTAACCCTAACCCTGACCCCAAACCGCAGCCGAAACGGGCCGAAACTCGCCATAAACGAGGCTACGCCGAGTTTGCATCGGACCAGGAAATTTCTCAGATGCCGACGACGATTCCGAAGTAAGTGCAGACCACGCTACACATTTTTCAAGTAAAAAACATCCCTAAAGATCCCTTCTCCCAGACTGCTAAACCTACTCCCCGGCGGGTAGCTCAGTAGGAACCTTCCGTCTCAAATAGTTTGTTTCATTGTACGAAATGGTGCTAGTATTATCGTCTCGTCGACCCTGGCAGCATCCAGAGGAGTTACCGGCCACAGACAGTAAGTAGTCAATCGCTAGGGAAATAATGGAAAACGCGCGAACGGTTCACGCAGCTTGCAAAGCTAAGTATCGATCGATCTGCCGGTCGGCTAAACTCACAGCTGACGTACTTTTTTAGTTTTTTATCAAATAGTTTGGCGTTGTCGAGGGCACGGATGAGGATCCGGATCTCACTTCGAACGCTTCTCCAATAGAAACGCTTCCTTGCTTGCTGCTTGCGTCCCTAAAAACGCGTCTCCCTGGTTCCCCATCAAATTGAAACGAGGCTGGTATATAACTAGGCTTTATCATACAATCTGTAAATTCAGTAAAAAATGGAATATAGATGAGTACGCAGCTTGCAAAGCTGAGTATCAACTTCATATTCAACCAGCCGAACTCACAGCTGACGTATTTTCATAAATGTGAAAAAACAAAAAATAGGCCCCTGGTGTTGCCCTGGTGTTCCCCATCAAATTGAAACGAAACGCGTAGGTCGTCATACGTCGTACGTTCGTATGGGATACCGCCGTCCAATGTCCCTCCGTTCAGAGAGGGGGCCGAAAATACTACAGCTTTTATCCCTGGGGCTAGGTGTTTATTTGAGAATTGAAACAACATTTTGACATTTACCCCGATGGCCCAGGAGTCCACAGGAAACCCCCACAAGTCACATATCATTCGACGAGGGCAGAGGAAATTTCCAGGAACATTCCTCGCTGTTCTATGGGAGACATACACATATACCAGGTATAGAGTAGGTATAGCAATATGGGAGGTAGGATCGTTATGGGTGTTTTGTGACTTGAAAATTGCGCAGCGCGGTCTGCACTTCGGAATCGTCGTCCGTTGAGTAGGTTTAGCAGTCTGGGAGAAGGGATCGAGTAGGTTTAGCAGTATGGGAGAAGGGATCTGTAGGGATGTTTTTGACTTGAAAAATGGGTAGCGTGGTCTGCACTTCGGAATCGTCGTCAGCAACCGAGAAATTTCCTGGTTCGATGCAAACGCGGCGCAGCCGCGTTTATGGCGAGTTTTGGCCCGTTTTGGCTGCGGTTTGGGGTCAGGGTCAGGGTTAGGGTCAAGGTTAGGGTTAGAGGCAGGGGTTGGGTTGGGTCTTCGCCCGTACCTTGATGATCAGATCCCAACAGGGTCCAAAACACCTGAATAGCCTACCAACCTAAAGATCCCTTCTCCCAGGTTGTTAAAGGCCCTCCCTTCTCACAGATTGTTAAAGGTCCTCCCTTCTCCCAGATTGTTAAAGGCCCTCCGTCCATTTGTGGCCAGTTTTGCTCCGTTTTCGTTACGGTTTGGTGGTCAGGGTTAGGTTTGGGTTAGGGTTAGAGTCAGGGGTTGGGTAGAGTCTTCGCACGTACCGAGATCCCTACAGGAACCAAAACACCTGAACACCCTACCAACCTAAAAATCCTATCTCCCAGATTGTTATGGGACCTAAATATATAGGGCTGTGTGGGGTTAGGGCCAGGAATGCTTCTAAATAATAGGGCAAACTGACGTCCCGTTCTGGGGACAAACCAGCCAGATTCCAAGTAATTTGTCCCCAAAGACGGGACTCTGCGGTCCTGAAAGAGTCAAGGGTCAATCTTAACGAGGGCTGTTTTCTAGGGTTATTTCAGTATTTTCCCGAAATTTCGGTATTATTTCTTAGTATTTCCCTATTATAGGAAAATACCGAAAGATCGGGGAACATACCGAAAAAAACTGAAAAAAAACACTCCTCGTCAAGATCGACCCTAAATAGGAAAACAATTCGTGGAAGTAGAGAGTCGGTCGCTGTGCGATGACCGTTCCGTTCGTTCCCACGCACCAGTTTAGGCCAGAACTACAAGGTGCATTTTGTGAGATTTTGTTGCCATCCAAACGTCCCTTTTATAATTATTGACGATCAGACTGGTACCAGGTGCGTCCTTACATTGATTACGAGGGTAAACGCCGAGCGACGCGTCCATGGAAAACATCTCGATCGGCGCGATTTCTCCGAAGTTACAGTTTTCGTTCGTGCTGCGCCCGCCGCCTGTAATAATGCACTCCCCCGTGGTTTTAAGAATCGAATCTGAACTTCGTGCCACGGGAAGTGTAACATATTATTACCACATTACCACGTGTGTTTCATGTGACAAGAAGGAGGTGTTACATATACATCATCACTTACTTGTGTTTGTCAATTTTCAGAGTGGAGTGGGCTCTTCTTCGGGCGATCTCCATGTTTCACTAAAAAACGCAGGCGAAACTACTATTATTCAGCACGCTACTACTGCTGGTGAAAAGTCCTGCTGTGCTGCTACAACAACCAGCTGTACAATAGATTAGTACTATTAAATACCAGGGTATTAATATTACGGGGGACCATAGTTAATAGGATCAGATATTATTGTTATTACGGGGGACCATAGTTAATAGGACCAAATATTGTTAGTAGAAAAGGATAAACATATAGGTTTTATCTATACCACAGGTCCTACTAACTATGGCCCCCCGTAATAATAGTAAAAATAAATGGTTAAATATATACCTGGTAGGTTTTTAAGTATACCTTAGGTCCTGTTAACTATGGTCCCTCGTAATAGGACGTACGCTGTACGTACGTACGTAGAAATACTCCGGATATCAGCTATTAATATTAATATTACACTTGTTTTGTTATAAACGTCGTATCTTATAGCACAGCTTGTTAGCACTTACTTGCAGTCCCGTTTTGGGGACAAACTACGTAGAATTTAATTTTGAGGGTATTGTCCCCAAAACGGGACTGCAGTCTGCCCTGAAAAGATTATAAGTTACTTGACCCTTTTTCGAGCTGCAGTCTCGTTTTGGGGGCAATACACTCAAATCCCAAGTGATTTGTACCCAAAACGGGACCGCAGCATTAAAAAAGACCGCTTGGTCTGGACATTTCCGCCAAGAAGAGTGGGGGAGAGGTTATTATTTCACTATTATTCTAGTTTTCGCACCAAAAAGAAGTTGTTGAGCTTAACAGATATCTTGGCTTTCTTGGGACCCTTGTTTTCTCCAATTAATTACGGCCACCTGTTTTATGTTCGTTTTCAGGACAATTATGCCACCGCTACTATTAATACTGCGGGGGACCATAGTTAATAGGACCTATGGTATACATAAAAACCTATATATTTAACCATTTTACCAACAATATAATATGGTCCTATTAACTACGGTCCCCCGTAATACTACTGCTGTAGAAGGCACCTACCTGGTGGTATACGAAGTGAAGTATAGCTTGTGCGACATTTTTTTATTTTTATTTTTGCTCAACCCATTTAATATCTTCGCCCATCTTCTTCTCTATCTCCTTCCAACTCGTAACTCAGATCCGGGGTCACATAGCAGGCTCTTCTTCCCCCTTCCCGCTACGGTACGTGCCTTCATTTTTTGTCGCGAGAAGATTTCACCCTTTTTCTTCCCTCGTCGACTCGCATCGAATTGTGCCTACCCTTATTGCATACCATGCATGGTACGTTAGCCCTTATTTATGCTTGTATGCTACCTGTGAAAATGGTCGATATGCTCGCAAGCAGGGATACGGTATAGGCCCACGATTAAGAAAGAGCCTGGTAAGAACAAAAGGCTCATTTTCTGGAGAACGCTAAGAAAAATTGGTTAAGAAACACGAATCAGTGGTGAACTATGCACTAAATCCTATATAGTAGCCTATGCTCAAGGTTGTTTGAAGACGGCGCCCCAATAAGAATCTCAGGCTTGCCCCTAATGGGTGCTTCTTATTTGGCGGGTCCTTACTGCTGTATACACACATACCAGGTACATACTACCCTTAACCCTTCTAGAACCGCAGTCCCGTGTTGGGGACAAACCTCTCAAATTTCAAGTAGTTTGTCCCCAAAACGGGGCTGCGGTTCTAAAAGGGTTAAAAAACGCGGAGAACACGCACACACACAGCAACACAGTTTTGCCTCATAGTAGTACACTTACTTGCTTACGATCACGGACCGGTTACCACGACGACAAAGAAATGAAACAACTTTTTGTTGACCTGGGGTACCGGCATCGTCGTATGTGTGTGTGTGTGTGTGTGTGTGTTCTTCACATTAAACCGTTCTTTCTACCCGTCGACATCCAGCACAACCAGTGTCCGTGCCGATTCTTCCATCCTAGAAGAGATACAAGTTCTGTGGTCACAAAGCTACGCCACAGAGATACTACGTTGCCACGTGTGCAGTGTGAACTGCAGTGGGCAATGCAAAGCCATGTCATCATACTAGATACGACAGGCACGACATACGCAATCTATGAAATAGTGAAACGAAAAGAAACAATCAAAGAGAAAACAAAACAAGGTAGACAAGTCGAAAAAGAAAAAGAAGAAAAATGAAAGCAAAATCTAAGAGAAACAATCTGTCGTGCCCCCCCCCCCGCAGGCGAGGTGGCCTACACTTGAAAAAGAACGAGCTGGAAAAAAGAAGAAATAACAAAAGACACCACTGCTTGTGAACAGAGTAAGACAAAGAACCAAGGAGAAAGTAACAAGGAAAAATAACAAAGGGGAAATAACAGGCAGACCAAAGCCCAAAGCACCTTCTAGGTGGCGGCAGCAGCTTGTGGTACGAGTAGTATAGCCAGGTTCTCCCTGCTAATCCGCCTGGTACCTTGCTACCCAGACTGCCGTCTCCGCCCTGCGTTCGTCAACTATGCCCAGCCCCTTGGCGTCAGACAATACGAGCCGAGCAGAGCAGGTTCGTCTTCCAACCACGCCACACGGCTCCTTGAGTACGGCTTATCAATCAGAAAAGGAAGAGGAAGAGAAAAAATGAAATGAAAATCACGGAGAGTCAGCGCAAGAGAGAAAAAAAAAAAAAAAAAAAAAAAAAAAAAAAAAAAAAATATGTATATATATATAATATATATATATATATATATTTCTCTCATCGTCGTATATAGTGACCAACGAAACGACGGGTGAGAGCGGTTTTACCGTTCTTCCTATTACGGAGGACCATACTAAATAGGACCACATATTGATAGGAAAAAATAGGGAAATACAGAGTTTTTGTGTCTACCGTAGGTCCCATTTAATATGCCCCCCCGAAATGCGACAGATTATTAATATTACGGGGAACCATATTAAATACCCTGGGAGGACCAAATATTGTTAGTAAATATAGGTAAATATATAGGTTTTTGTGTGTACCGCAGGTCCTATTTACTATGGTCCCCCGTAATAGTAGGAGTCCCTCTGTAGTGCGGGTGTCCGACACAGTGCCGGTTAAATCGCTTGGCACAGATGGGATTTACCAGTGTATAGCAGGAAGCGCAACGAGGTCAGCGTACTGGCCTGGCACAAACATACCGGCAATAATACAGAGAGACCCCTACCGCTGCTGTATACCATGCATGTTGTAGAGTGTGAGCGTGTATGTAGCAGCAGTATATATATATATATATATATATATATATACGAGCACCACAAGCAGTTCATGCCGCACACCGCGCACGCGGAGCAGTTCGGGCAATTGAAAAAAAAACACACACAGCACAGATCACGTACGTACGCACTATAATTCCAGCGGGCCGATTGCTGATGTAAGCAATCGTCACACACACGTTAGTGTTTAGTCATGTTTCGCCTCTCTCCCCCCAACGAGTTGGAATTTCAGAGGGGGGGGTGGAAGAAAACGCAGCCCGAAAAAAAAGGTGACGACTAGAACAGCGTTTGCCTGCCGCCGCGCGAAGCAGCCTCCTGGTTGATGGGATGCACACGTACGTACATACATATATACGCAGGGCACGCACGTACGTGCCCAAATTTGCAACGTAAGGGCATGTATGTGCGACGCAAGCGCAGCACGTCGTGACGATTTCTTTACGTATCATCATAATTACGTAATTGCCCGGTGATCTTCAACGAGACCGCTGTTTTTAGGTCGCTACTATAAATAAAATCAAGCCCCAAAAGCTTTTCAGGACAACCACGTTACAGTAGTAGTACTGCTGCCGCCCCATCGTGGGAACAAACCCCTCCAATAAATTATCACTATTATTACGGGAGACCATACTACGGGGGACCATAGTTAATAGGACCTATGTTGTACATAAAAAACTATATATTTAACCATTTTTACTAACAATATTTGGTCCTATTAACTACGGTCCCCCGTAATAGTAAATAGGACCAAATGTTGTTAGTAAAAGTAGCGAAATATATAGGTTTTTGTGTGTACCGTGGGTCCTATTTACTATGCCCCCCCGTATTAGTTTGCCCCCAAAACGAGATACAAGCCCCGCTTTGTTTGGTGTATCGTTTTTGGGGACAAAACGCTCAAACTTACCAGGTTTCGCAGTTTGTTCGCACAACGGGACTGCAGTCCTAAAAGAGTTGGTGTATTACGGGGGACCATAGTTAATAGCACCTACCAGGTATGGTATACATAAAAACCTATATATTTAACAATTTTTACTAACAATATTCGGTCCTAAATAGGACCTACGGTACACACAAAAACCTAAATATTTCGCTATTTTTACTATTATTATAACATCTGGTTCTAGTTTACTATGCCCCCCCGTGATACTACAGCACATACATACAGTCAGTAGAGCATCGCGAAACCCCACCTTTTTGCTACCGGGGACACTGCAAAAGCTATCCAACTCTACGTGTACTACTATTACGGGGGATGATTGTTAATAGGACCCAATATTATTGTCAGTAAAAATGGTTAAATATATAGTTTTTTATGGATACCATAGGTTCCATTCACTATGGTCCCCCGTAATAATAGTGTAATAAGTATATTTTAGTGCCAGGTATATACCCGGGTATACAAACTCTGTGGGCGTACCCGGTTGTTGTAACCGCAAAAACAGATATGGTCCAACCGGACCTACTGTACTGACTGTGCGTTTTAGTAATACGGGGGACCAGAGTAAATAGGACCAAATATCGTTGGTAAAAATAGGGAAATATATAGTTGTTTGTCTGTACCGTAGGTCCTATTTACTATGCCCCCCCGTAATAGGGTGTATGGGTATCTCCCGGGTATTACCACGAGTGTACCTGGGTATATATCCAGAGTATGTACCCTACTACTAATACTGTAAGTACAGCCTTATAGTTCTGCTGCTGTAGACCTACATACACACCAGGTGTAATTCCCCTTACGAGCATAAACTACCTGGAAGGAATTTATATATGGGCGTACATGCCGGAACGTGGATGCACACAAACTGCGAGGCGTGGTCACACCTAGACAGTGAACATTAACGGAGGTTTTTGCGCCAGGCGGCTAGAGCCGACCCTTCCGCCCGAACCCTATGATATTGACAAGTGGTCAGTGCTTGGATGCTGTGCTTGGTAAGGCTCACGGTTGACTCCGCCGGCTTGGATGCTGTACTTGTGAAGACTCCAATAATAGGTTGATTCTGCCGGCTCGTGAAGCTGCTGTGGCTGGGAAAGACTCCTCCTTCCTACAGTCAGTAGTAGGTTGATTGAGCCCCATAAAATATACCAGTGTAGCCCTAGCCAACCAGTGTGCCAGAAAAGCTTCCCGAGGAAGATTCACGATCGACCCTTGACCACTATTAATACTGCAAACTGCTGTAACAGCAGTTTACTACGACCGGAAGACTAGACACGCTTGGCAAAAGGGGGGGAAAACCGAAAGCTCTGTTTGTTTGGGCTTTGCTCGATTATCACTCACACTTCTGATGCGGGGTGCTATGTAGTAGGAGAACAGTTTCTTGCCACGCCCTCCTGCCTTCTAAACGGAGGGCCAAGTGCGCTCCCTCTTGTGCAGAGGAATCACTACTACCGCTGTAGCATACGTAGTAACGCCTCCGCAAAAAGGAGAGGGGGTATGGGGATATTATGCCATGTATGTACCACGTTGCTGCAAGCAGCGATAGACGAAAATAACCCATGTATGTATGTATGTATGTATGTATACGCATCCAAATATCTCCCCACGGCAGGTCTAAAAAAAAAAAGAAAAAAAAAGGGAACTACCAGGTACCTTTTTTAGAACTTCGAACCAGGCTGCCGTAAGAAACGGCTAAAACACGCGAGACCGAAATACCGTACGCTATGCTGTTCCGATTATTTATACGATATTGTCAGTAGCATATACACGAGCAGTACCGGCCCTCTCATAAAAAATGGGACTACCGGCCCGGGCTGGCCACGTACTGCACATATATTATGGTAAGGTCAGTAGCACGCAGTCAGTACCGACCCTTAACTCTCCATGAGAACCGATAAAGAAACTGGCTCAGGCTAACACTACAGCAGTTAGTTACGTGTAGTGTTTTTTTCAGAAGGGGTGTAGGTCCAGTCTAAATTCAGTATAAACCGCTCCCGAATTTACTATCTTCTCGAAAATACGTGCCAGTTAGTTATGATACATGTATCAGCCCGACCGAGTGTTTTTGTGAAACGATAATAGTATGAGAAAAACAAACGCGTCAGGTGTGATTGACCGACCAAGTGGTTGACACTCGACTATAATACGAAAGGCCAAGTATTTCGTGGGGCTCTTTCGTATGATGAGAGGGCCGGGCCGGTAGAGGTATGTATGTGATATTATCACACTACATACTGAGAATAACGACAATGTACCAGGAGTGTACTACCTATATTATTAATAACATTATTAGAGGCTTCTTAGCCTGTCTGTCCTGTGGCAACGGACTGAATTTGTCAACAATAAAATAGTACCAGGTAGGTTTTTCGGTGGTGAGTTAGCGTGGGGACAGCAACAACAGCTTCAATCCGCACTCGGCACAGAATACAGCAGTGAGTGGTATTGCCCTGCTGATGCGATATAATACCCGCACCAAGCAGCAGGCCATAGACATGATGTCATATCTATTCTCAACAACAGTCTACGCCTGTCTGATTGCCCCTCCTGCCTCGTGTTTCATTGGTTCATCATATTATCATATCATGCCATGCGTTCCAGCTCAACTCGTAGGAGGTTCTACACTCAACGTCACTATGAAGAAGCCGTGGTCACAGGGGTCTCTTCCCCGCCCGCCCCCGGGTTTTCCTATCGTAGGAGATAGATGGTGGCCACAGACAGACGAAATAGGAGGGGGATGTTTTTATGTAATACATGGGGGAAAAAAAAACATGATGAGCGCCGAAATGTTGGAGGTATCTCTGTCACGCGAGTAGGAACAGAGTGCTCTTGTCTCGAAAGAGATGCGTTGGTCAAATTGCAATGGTGAAATGACTACCTGAGGCGAGCAGCAAATGAGCACCCCCCCCCCCCCCCCCACCCGCTGTACTTGCCTTCATTCATAGCATGGACCCACGTTCTTGCCGGGTACCTATTATTGTGCCGTACATACCAGTACCAGGTTGTGCCGAAGCTGGTGTATGTGTTTTCTTCACATTGAACCGCTCTTTTTACCCGTCGAAATCCACAGCACAACGTATTTACCCGATTTCCCGCAAAGCGCTTCGATTTGGACTCGGAGGTGCGATCGTTCCTCGGCGCGCGTTTTCTCGACAACGGATAGGGTGCCAAGGTAGTGCTGGTGCTGGACATCGTATCGAAAGTTTCGTACGTCAAAACATATCTTGGAAGTTTCGATGTATCGTACGTACGGGTACTTAACCTGATTATTAGTCCTCCATCCCGCCCTGTGGCATCCCCGTGTTTTTTTCAATGGAGATACGTACCAGTATCATACTTTTGTACCGCAACGAAAGACTGCTCAGGCTTGCGTGTGTATCAAAAATCGAAATCGAAATCGTACCGATCAGTTTTTCGTTCTTGTTCACCGGTATCGGCATCATCGTATGTATTACAACTCGACTGCGATACTCGTTCGTAGGCTCGATATCCCAACGAACACCATAAAAAAAAATTGAACAACATTATTTTCGGAAAACTCTCGACCAGGTCTTCGTTGTTTTTTTTCTCGGAAAGCTCTCGCTCGGTCCGAAATTTTTCACAGAAACACCCCGTTTGGCATCGGCAACTTCACAGGTCGGACTAGGTCGGACGGACCGCGATCTGCTACTAGTACGGGGGACCAAAGTAAATAGGACCAAATATTGTCAGTAAAAATAACGAAATATATAGGCCTTTGTGTGTACCGTAGGTCCTATTTAATATGGCCCCCCGTAATTCTACAATATATATATACCATCTTCTGTTGTCTGTAGATTCTAACCTGCCGTCACGAGTGCTGTAGACCCTAACCCGCCTTCACGAATGTTGCGCGGAAAATCTTTGGCAAATATCCAACAACACAAGAAAATATGTGTCTTTATGAGTAATCATGCAGATTATATGTAGGGCCCAGGCTCCCACCCGGCAACGTGACTTGAGCTACTACGACAGTAAGTAGTAGTAGCAGATCATACAAATCAGGGCTCCATCTGCGCCCGTTAAATAGATCATCAAGCGTGAACCTGCGAGGAAGTCGTACCAGTGCGTAGCAAGGTAGACAAGACCGGGCCGGGCAAGGCACGGGACGGGACCCAGGCTCCGTGCACTGCGTGTACGTATATAGCACGAAAAACAATCGCTCCCCGCCCACGCAGTGCGCGCGGCAGCCACCATGCCCTCCCTGCACTTAGTCTTCCGTCCGTCGAGCTCCAACACGGCTTCCAGGCTGGCCCTCATCTTCTGCAGGCACCACCAGATCTCCTAAAAAGTCTTGAGGTCGTCCCTTTGGCGACGTAGATAACAGCACCGCGCGCATTCCAGGATGCTTGCTCTATAATCGTGACTACTACTCATCCATACCCAGGTATCTCTGGCAGGATTTAGTGCGGCCTAAGTAGGCCATAGGTCGCTCGTTTTTTTTAGCCCTCTTTACTGATCAGGGATTATTTTTAAATCTCTCGAGTCGGGTCGGGTCGGGTTGGGTCGGGTCAGGAGATTTTCAACTCTCACGGGTCGGATCGGGGGCGGCCCTATCCGACTCGACCCGACCTGACCCGCAAGGTTTTGTTTGACCCGACCCGTGAGCAGCCCCGTTTTTTTGGTCCCGGACCGCCACCACCTTGTTTGTTCAGAGTACGCACTTTTAGCAGTCATTCTGTATGTAATGTGGCGCGTCTCTTGTTACATGATAAGCCAAATCGCCCCGGTGGTTCAAGTGGTTAACCTCGAATTCTACTTGTTTGAGTCCTGGGTTCGAGCCCTAGGAGGGTCGGACTTTGACTTTATTTGCAAAAATAAAAAAAAGGGATTCAATTGTTGAGAGCGCCTTGCAGCGTGGGTAGGCACAATTCGATGCGAGTCGACGAGGGAAGAAAAGGCTGAAATCTTCTCGCGATAAAAATGAAGGCACGTACCGTAGCGGGAAGGGGGGAGAAGAGCCTGCTATGTGACCCCGGATCTGAGTTACGAGTTGGAAGGAGAGAGAGAAGAAGATGTGCGAAGATAATGAATGGGATGGAAAAAAAAAAAAAAAAAAAAAAATATATCATGCCGGAGAAAACCGTTGAGTGCAGCACTGGGGTAGGATCCGTTTTTCAACGCTCGTCCGTTTCACCCACAAAGGTAAAGAAGGGGCTAAAAACTTTTCTGCATTATTACTATTAATAGTATTCACCTTTTCTCGCCTGTTACCACAAACACTGCCAAACAATCAGGTACCAGGTATTAAATATTCATAATCCTAACAGCGCCTGTGGCGGAGTCGTGACCGTACCGCTAACATGGCAAAATCTCAAACCTCCTCTAAACGTACCCAGTGCGCACGTGCCGGTATACTCGTATGTACACTAGTAATACCAGCCTTCTCACCAAAAAAAGGCCCACATACATGCAGAAGAAGCTCATCCCGGGATATCCCGGCCCCGAGATATAAGAAATCCGGGAGCGGTAATACTAAATTAGGTGAGGAACGCACGCTTTCTTAACCCTTTTAGGACCCCAGTCCCGTTTGGGGGACAAACTACTTACAATTTGGGTGATTTGTCCCCACAGATGATGGGAGTGCGTTGCCAAAAGGGTTAAATATATACCAGGTACCTGGTAAGAAATTCGCAATCAACAAAATGAGGAATATACCTGACTGACTAATCTCATGAGGGCTGCTTCAAGAAGTAAGTATCCGCGGTTTTTCCTCTTCTTAGCGAGAGTCGGTGCTGCTGCGTTTCGCGCGTTTTTATTGTTGCATCATAATCAAAAACATCCCCAGGAGGCGTGTTGTGTGCAGCAGCGTCGTCCCGTCTCTGCTCGAAGCACCCGGAGACACCAGAAGAGCACTTATTCAGTATTAAACAAGGGGTGTGCTTTGCTACTATTAATATTAATATTATTAATATTAATATTGCTGTCTGTTATTGTTTTTATAAAATTAAGAAATACGTCAGCTGTGAGTTCGACTGATTATTTATATAGTTGATACCTGGTACTCAACTTTGCGAGCTGCGTAATATGTCTCGTCTATATCCCATTTTTACTGAATTTCCAAAAATTATTTGCAGCACAGCGCAGCTACTACTGTTACTGCTGTTGTACCATACCGGTATCACATACGAGGTCGTGAAAGGTACCAGTCGTACTTGCGAGTGCCAAATAAATAGTAAACCCGCTCTTGAAAATGGCGTGCGAAAAAATGATTTCGAGAGAAAAATACCGGTTTTGGTCTTGTGGCAATGCGTTGAGCAGAAATCGTGGTACCTCAAGAGATCGCCTTATTATACTGTCGTGCTGTGAGCAGTACGGAACACCTACTACTACTGTAACTACTACTTACTGCTGTAATAAGGAGCAGGGAAGCTGATCCAGGCTGGATTTCTTATTGGAGCGTGGGTGCATTCTACACTAACTTCATTCAGTGTAATAAATAACGACTCCCGAATTTCTTGCATTCCTGCAAATAAATGTCAGCCTTCCTTGCTCGTTGCTCGTTTTATTACAGACAGTGGCAAGAAACGTGAGTTTTGGTGTCCACCAGGCTCAAAATGTCTTATTTTTTCTCCGACCTCAATCTAACTCTATTGTGTGGGATTTGAAGTTCGTCCCACGGTTGAGCAGTGTTTCTTAGCCCAATTTTCCCATCGTTCGTGCCGATCTGGGTCTATTTTTCTCAACATCATGTTTCTAAACTCCTGTAGTACCAGGTACTAACGAATCCACATTTATTTGTTCGAGCAATAAGTATACCGGTATGATACCTGTCGACCAAAAATCTCTCCTCTCTCCGCCCCTCCACGTGCTGCGCCACACAGCAGTGACTAGTCGCAAAGCGAGACCATCCGCCAACGGAGGACTTATCATATATGCATGCATGGCGTGGGTAGGACGTATTTCATTAGGGTTGGTGCAAAACGCGACGCAGAAGAGGTCGGCAGTCTGCGCCAGGGCTATGGGGGCAACAGATCAAAAGCGCGGTGTCGATTCCGATACTATTTCTCGCAGCAATGATGTTCATATTCATTCACAATAATATCTGCTACAACAAATAATATTATGCTTTCCATCCGACAATGTTCATCAGATATTAATAGTGTTGTTCTAATAAACGACTATTAATAACAGAAAGTAAGTGAAGAACTCTGCAGAACAAAAGCGCGGCAGGATCACATACGACGAATCAAAACTGATGTGACGCTCATGAAGACTACTATTAATACAACCAACATCCCTCCATATCGTCCTCCAAAAACTATTGATATACTGCTGTACTGCTGTACTACGAGTATGATACAAATGGCGCACAAAGCTGTTGAAGGGTCGTTCGTTAGTGGACTTCACCTGATATGCATGACCATGACCACAACAAGCAGCAGGTAGGGGTGTGGTGTGGATAGTCGAAGGAAATTATCAACGTATTATCCTTTTAGAACCGCAGTCCCGTTTTCGGGATAAAACAGGCAAATTTCAAGTAGTTTGTCCCGCAAACGGGACTGCGGATCTAAAGGGGTAATAAAAAAAAGAAGCGGTTTGAGTCAAATAAATGTGAAAAATGGACACACAAGGAAGACACACAGACGAAAAAGGCGGCCTCCGAATCTCCAGTCGCGGTACTCAAAATAAGTTATAAAACACACCAAGTATTTTCGTAGATTTACCACCGGCTTCCTTGAACCACGCGCTCTTTCTTTCCTTCACCTTTTCCGCGTCGTTGATTGATTGTTTATTACTATTATTTTATTACCAGGTACTTCCTTTCTTTGTTGTTGCTGCGAGCAAGAGCACAAGGCCTCTCGTTATCGCATCATCAACAACAAATGCATGTAGACCCGACATTGTTGCCCGTCAGCCCCCAACGAACCCCGACAAGATGCAACGAAGCCGTGCGCTGCGCAGGACTACTATTAATACTACTACCACTACTACTACTACTACTACTACTACTACTGCTGCTACAACTACTACTACTATTACTACTACTACTACTACAACTACTACTACTACTACTACTACTACTACTACTACTACGAAATACTACTACTACTACTACTACTGCTGTTGCTGCTGTACTACTGCTGCTGTGCTGCTGTACACAATGAGAGGGAGGTTTTCATACATGGGAAAAAAAAAAAGCGGGATCATCGTACGTACGTAAGCATATTATCGTCAAGGGAACAAAAATGGCACAAACCACAACCACAATTTGGTCGAAAAAAACGAAAAATAAATTCGAAAATTGATTGCATCCAAGTTTAAGTAGCCGAGGGAAAAATAAATTCGGTTGTGATGAAAGCAAGCGCACAGCGCATGGCATGCATGCGACTATAAAAACTGACAGGCCCTGCTCCCAGTCCTGCGAAAAAGTGAAGCAAAATATACTGATGTGCGGAAAAACTCGAAAAAAAGTCTGGGCAGGCAGGCCGCACAGCGTTCGTTCGTTCGTTCGTTCGTTCCTCCCATCTTTCCTTTCTTAGGCGCGAGCGAGCGCTCCTGTCTGAGGGGGGCCATGCCTACGGCACGCACGCGTAGACCGCAAAAGGGCTATTAATTAGCAGCAAGAAGAGTGTCTTTATGCCTTGTGGCGTGCGTGATATGTCAACCGCGATTATGGCCGCCAGGTTGTGAGGTGCCAAGCCAGAAAAAAAAAAAGCAACAGGATAAAAACTGGTAGGGCACTCACTCCAAGCAGGAAGTGAGTGATTTCCACAGCAACCAAGGGACCATGTTCATAATGAAATCAGATTATGGAAGAGCGAGCAGGGAAAGTATAGGAAGCCTGCTCGGTTGTTGTACTCGTATTCGCTGCTCGTATCCGCACCTAGGCGCCAAATACGTCGATGGCCGCACCGCACCCGGGTGCAGCGGAATAACCTGCACCACACCAAGTGCTCACCGCGGCTTCGATGGAGTGGGTGGCACAAGGCAGCCTCACATAACATACCAGCTTTCGTTACTTTAGTTTTAGGGCTGGTGTACGCAATTCCACCTACCACTGCTACACACAGACCTCCTTCTTTCCCATTGAGAACAGATAGATGCAGAATATGCCCACAGGACGGCAATCCGATCCGGTGCGGCTCTCACCTGCCCCCGAGTAGTTGCAACGATTGCGCTGCAGTGCCTGGAGCGGTGCACACCTTCTGTCACCCCTCTGCCTATCTCTCTCGTCGTGCCCACGAATTATATGGTCTGATTCTCTCTCTATCTCAGATTTGAGTGTCTGCGTTTGCAACGTTTTGTTTGAGCAGCAGCAGCAGCAGCAACAACAGCAACAGCAACGCAGCTACAAAATACTGAATGAAACAACGAGACCGACCGCAATTGGTTGAAGTAAAACTCTCGGAATCGGCATATAATTCCACACCCCCATCCAACTCTCCTGGCCAATCACCTTGCCGCAAATCCAATAAATATCCCGGCCGGGCTATCTTTAAATTGACCAAGGTATACCTTTTTTGGGATTTTTCGCGAGTTTAAAAAAGTTGAATAACCAGGAGCCAGCGTCGAGGCCCAGCGGGAGTATTTCTCTCTTTGGTGCACAAGATCTCCATGATCTCCGCCGATCTCCATTGTGCAAAAAGGATGTACACAGGGACCAGGTATCTACCAGGTAACTCTGCTGCTGTGTGCTGTAGTTCCAAGTACTTTGTCCCACTGCCCAAAAACCTGGGTGGGTGCGGTTCTGAAAAGGGGAAGAAGATTTCCGCCAGAGTATCAACCGCCACTATACATTCATATCCTTACAGCTTAAGATTTACCTGGTACCTGGTACCTGTCAGTGTGGTACTTGACCAGCGAAGGATATAAATATTTATGTATGTACCTGGTGGTATGTAGGTACAGTATATGACATGCACGAGTACATCCTTTTTCTGACGCGACTGGACGCGAGAAAAGCAGATGGATAAGGGGTGGACTGATATTGGCGGTACGTTTTTGACTATGATTTGTGTGTGTGTGTGTTCTCGACAAGTAAGCCGTTCTTTCTACCCGTCGACATCAAGCATTATAACCAGCGTGCCGATTCTTCAATCCTCGTAAAGGGATACAAGCGCTACTACTACAGTAAATACTATTATAATAGGACAGACACTGCTGTGGTCACAAAACTACGCTACAGAGATATACTGCATTGTTATGCAGTAAGCAGAGTAGACAATGCAATGCCATGCCATGCCATCGTACTGGATATATACGACAGGAACGACATACACATTCTATGTAAGCGAGAAACTACAAGACAAAAAAATCGACGGAGGGAAAACAAAAAAAAAAGTGTTGAGATCCTCCGTAGGGCATGTGGCCGACAACACAGAAAGAAAAGGCTTAAATAAACATACCACAATAATACCTCTACATATAAACAGAGTACGTATGACTACGAACAAAGGAAAGTAAAACAGGCAAACCGAATATGAGCACAACAAAAAACAACAGGCAGGCACACCCTCCAAGGCAGCCGCAGCAGTGTGGTACAATTAGCATACAGACAGGTTCTGCCTAAACGTATACTTACTCTGTGTGTGGTCGGTCTGGTACATTGCTACTCGTATACCCTGTCTGCCGTCTCCGTCCTGCTTGCGTCAACTATGCCCCACCCTTGGAGAAGATGCGTCAGACAAAACGAAACAAGCGAAGCGGGCTCGTCGTTCACCCGCAACCCAAGACTCCTGTCATAAGGACCAGAAGGAAGAAAGACACAAAAAGGAAAAACAAGGAAATCACAAAGCGCTAATAAGCAAGAAAACAAAGGAAGATCACGTTCGAACCAGCTGCGGCGGTTGGTGGCACGAGCAGTACAGACCTTTTGTTATACTTACTTACTTACTTCATGTAGTGGACATATTAATAGTGCATTGCTACCCAGTTTGCCATCTCCTCCCTACTTTCGTCCTCCGCAGTTTCCCTCATACTCCTCCTGCTGTTGCCCCCCCCTGCCCCCATTCCCTTGGTCGAGTTTCCTTCCACTCCTCCTGTTGCCCCACCCTCCCCCCATTATCTAGGGAACTACCCACGGCGGATGCGCGGCGCTGCCAACTCAGCTGTGCCCCATCCTCGTGCCACTTCACCATGAACCCTCCCGCTGCTCCAAAAAAACACCGGTACCACTTCCACTCCTTTTTCGCTGCAGTGGACAACAGCGCGGTTTCAACTCCAAACGCCAAGGGGAAGTGTTCCATTGACCCTTCGGTGGCTCGGGGCTCCGTATACTAAGGTCTTCGACTATACATCTATGCCACGTCTTAAACTGTCGACCAGGTCTCGGGTTCTCCCCACCAGCCGTCGTCGCGAACACTACCCGACTGGCTAATCGCTCCTTTTGCTCTGCCGTGCCCCGCCCCCCGCAAAAAAGGGCCGCCGTTTACGGATGGTCGTTTCGATGCTCTCGCAACGTGTCATCTAGAGGGCCTTCGCGTACGAGAGGGTGGCATGGTCAGTACGAAGTCGGCGATGGAAGTCAATGACTCGCAAGAGGACTTGGTGGTGAGCCGTGCAAAGTCTGGCAAAGTGTTCCGCTCGCGGGGTCCACGTCACACACCCGTACAGTAGGCTCTCAATCACCTTGGCCTCCAGCATTCGGACTTTGAGACAAAGCGATGCGGTCGTCCTATCATACAACTCCGGGTCGAACCGTTTGAGGCATGCCTACATGAGACGGGTCCGTCGGCCGATTTCGAGCGAGAACTGAGCGTTTTCGTGGACATTGCCGCCTAGGTATGAGAACTGGGCCGCCTGTTTATACCTCTGGCCTGCCGCTTCGATGACGAGCTGTGGGGCGAGGGTTGTCTGGTCTGGTGTTCGTAGAAGCCTTGTCTCCGTCTTTTCTCCGATCCTGTGAGGCATGCTGCTTCGAAGACAGTCACGATGACTGTCATCATTTAGCGAGTCCTTCCGCCAACTTCGAGACAATTCCTGCGTCATCGGCGTAAACTATATGCCCCATACAGCCTTTCGCACGCATGCCAACGGCTCCTGCTCCTCTGCTCCGACTACTCCAGCACCATGTAGTCGAACCATATCCCTTACGATGGGTTTTCGTCTACGCGGAAGCGTACCAGTAAGACGTGTAACGCAGCAGCGAAGGACACGATGAACAACAATAGTAGCGGTGATAGCACGCAGCCTTGCCGCAGCTCCTGCGGGACATCAAACAATTCCGAGTGCTCGCCGTCATCCGTACGCACGCCAGCCCGCGTACCTTCGCGGGGGAAAAAAAAAATGCGGATAATTGTAAGCATATTGGTTGGTACGCCAGAGCGTGTGAGCACATCCCACAGCAGCTAGCGGTCGACAGAGTTGTACGCTTTCTGCAGATCGATGAAACACATGTCCAGGGGGGTTTCCCTCTGTCGTCCGACCTCTTACGACCGGCGCACGACGAACAGCATCTCGGTCATTGATCGTGCGGGGCGGAAGCCACACTGTTCCTCCGAGAGTATTGCTTTGGTCTCGCAGTAGTTGCCAAGGCGGGACGCGACGGTGTTCAACAACACCTTGCCTGCGTGGGCAACAAGCGAAACCCCTCTTTAGTTGTTGCAATCAGCTCGGTCCTTCCTTTTGTAATGGGCCTTGCTTGATGATCGCATCTTTCCAATGCTGGGGGGCTTTCATGTTACCCAAACGTTGACAAGGATGTTGTGAAAGCACTGGGCGAACGCGGGGGGGGGGGGGCGTACTCATTTGTTGCTTGCCTTAGTCATTTGACCATTGACCACGCATCCCTTTCGAGACGGAGCACCGTTCCTACTCCTAATAGAGACACCTCCAACAATTGGACGCTCATTACGTTGTTTCCATTGATTCCACCTTGTTTCGTAGCGCTAGCCTTTTCCTTCTTTCTATCCTTTCTTCTACTTCTGCCTTGTATACTTCCCAAACTTCCCGGCGAACATCACCTCTTCTTGGTTTCCCCCTATATCCTTCCATATTTTCTCAACTACGCTATCCCACCTTATTCCAGTTCGCCCTTTTGTTACTTTCTCCCATACAGCTCTATCAACTATGGCCGGCAACCTCTTTCTTGGCATGTTCCTTACTTTATGTTGCCATTTCAACTTTCTCATATCCCTGTTTGTCTTGAGTGGGTGCATTCCCAGTTCTGCTCTTAATACTGTATTAGTAGTCGTACTTGAGCGTCTTAGGACTTTTTTAGCTGCTGTCATCTGTACTGTTTCCAACTGTTTTACGAGTTTCGCATTCCCTTCCCATACTTCTCCTGCATATTCTAGCTTTGGTACTATCACATTCATCAGGATACATCTCTTAATCCTGGTGTCAAGGTGCGAGTCTGTTAGGATCGCATCCATCTTGCCTATGTGTGCTTTACCCTTTCCTATTACTTTTGCTATATGTGTATCCCAAGAGCAGTCTTTCGAGATCTCTACGCCAAGGTACGTATACTGGTCTACGATCGGCAATTCATCTTCTCCCCAATACCAACTGAAATTTATCAGGTTCAACTTATCTTCGTTACAAAGAACTACTGCGCATTTCTTGACGTTCGCCGTCACCCTCCATTTCCTAGTGTATTCTAGCGCGTTCTCTATTTGTTTCTGCAATCCTTCAGGTGTTTCTGATATCCCCACGAAGTCATCAGCAAACATCAATCCCGACACTGTATCTTCCCCTACCGTGACTCCCTGCCTTGCTGCTTCAACTGCTACTATCAGGTCGTTAATATATATATCTTGAATAGGTTGGGTGACAGCGTACATCCCTGTGCAACTCCTTGTAAAATATCAACATACTTCGATATTTCCCCGTCCAGCATCACAGCACTTCTCGCACATTCCGTCATATTTTTTATCATTCTCCACATCTTTCCTCTGATTCCTATTTCCCATAGTTTTTCCCACAATCCATTTCTCCATACTGTGTCGTAGGCCTTCTGTACATATAGGAAGGGCGGGGGGGGGGGGTGTACTCGATAGGAGATATGTACTCGATCTCATGCATGACCGTAGTCGTATGACCATAGACCCTCGCATCCCTACAATGCCGGGACGGAGCATGTCGGGTTTTCTCCGACCAGGCAGACATTGCTTGCACCAAGCGCGAAGCGCCGTGAGGTGTCTGGTGAGTCGCATGAAGGGTGAGCTGCATCCTACTAAGAACCGCTTTTGAGGCGGACTTGCATATGGATGACAGCTTCAATTAGTTGCTTTAATTTCCGGTGTAGGGATTTCCAGAGAGAGTAGAACGCTATGTGACCCCGCATTATAGTTACTACTGGGGGGAAGCGGGAGAGTAGGGCAATAACGATGAATGGGATGGAGAAATATACACCAGGTGTATATATAGGCGCGCGGGGAATGCAACTATTTGTACCGAGCATAAATATAACTATAATACCACTCTAGACGAAAATGTCAGGACCTTGTGGTCTTCCTCAAATCCCCGTCCGGAGCGGTAAGTGTCGTAGAGAAGGGTTGAGTTCGTACAGGGGTATTGCGATCGTTGTATCGCCGCTCGATTCTTCGAGAACGGGAAGGCTTCCAGTATATACCGAACAAGGAAGGCGTTTTCGCGAAACGATTTGGTCCCGAGTCCCGAGAGCCTTCCGAACATACTTGGTATAGTGTTCGACTCTACACGCGCAGCACCCTTACCATACGACGTACCATGTCGAGAAAAACGAGCGCTGGTATAACGATCGCACCCACCTCTGCACGTACTCAACGCTCTTTTTACTATTTACGGTATGGGCGTCTGACCGTCGTGGCCCAAAGGAAAGGCGGCGAGGCGGCTCTCTCGCTTCTGATAACATACGGCACAAGGTCCACACCCACAGATGCCATACCCTCCCCCCCCCTCTCTCAGGCGAAAACCCGACGTGCTCCGTCCCGGCATAGTAGGGATGCGAGGGTCTATGGTGACACGACTATGGCCATGCACGATAATGAGTACCCCCCCCCCCCGCCCTTGGTATAGTAGACATACATACCAGGTGAAGAAGCGCTCATGAATGATTGCGGGTAACGCCGTTTCCGTCGGCTTTTACACCAACAACTTAATGGAGCAGTGATCGATTATGGGTGAAGAAGACGTGGGTCCTCAAGCCTACCCTCTAGCACCTCTAACTACCTTCCAGACTGCGAAAGACCTCCTTCGGAGTAGAGTTCCTTCTGCAATGAAGTGGAATCAGAAGAGGAAGAAGAAAAGGAGCAGCAGGAAGCAGAGAGCAACTTCAAGACAACCTACTCGTTCATGGGGACCGAATAACGTTATACCGTCGCCATGCTGTTACGGGGGACCATAGTAAATAGGACCTACGGTACATACAAAAACATATTCATTTCCCTATTTTGACCGACAATATTTGGTCCTATTTACTACGGTCCCCCGTAATATGTACCAGGGTAGTATGCAGTGGTGGCCCCCCTATGGTGCCGGTATGCGCCAGCCAACGAAACCGGCACTATGTACATCGGCAACCGGCATTAAATACTCCGCACACTGCCACACCGGTCAATCAATCCCATCCGCGCCAAACCATTTCACAGGCACTATAGCGGGCAACCGACACTATTCAAACGTCACTACTATAGAGGGGCCACTACGTACCGTATCAAAGTATTTCGTTCCCTATGTACACTCATAAAAGATGACAATTCAGCGGAACGTATCGACCTCGTTCTGGCTTCTCGGCCCCAGGCCGTTTGCTGTCTGTTGACCCCCTTTTGTTTCCGTTCCGACGCACCTGCCTTGGGATGAATGACGTGATCGCATACCGAGTATTGCTATTACGGGGAACCATAGTTGATAGGGCCAAATATTGTTAGTAGAAATGGCTAAATATATAGAGCTTTATGTATACCATTTTTTTTTTTTTTTTTTTTTTATCCCATTCATTATCTTCGCACATCTTCTTCTCTCTCTCCTTCCAACTCGTAACTCAGATCCGGGGTCACATAGCAGGCTCTTCTCCCCCCTTCCCGCTACGGTACGTGCCTTCATTTTTTTATCGCGAGAAGATTTCAGCCTTTTCTTCCCTCGTCGACTCGCATCGAATTGTGCCTACCATAGGTCCTATTAACTATGGGACCATAGTATTAACTATGGGACCATAGTTAATTAATAGGACCAAATATTGTTGATAAAAATGGGTAAATGTATAGAGTTTCATGTATACCATAGGTCCCATTAACTATGGCCCCCCGTAATAGTTGTCCTTCTCGTTGAGCCTCTAGGGGTCTCAAGCTGTTGCCCCCCGTTTCAGGCCGTTGCGCTTCACTGCGGTTAGCTTCTTCTCTGCTTCCCACAATTATTTGCGCGGTTAGCCTGCCTGGGCCTCACCTTGTCAAAGCCCCCGCTTCCGGCTATGTGGGCCCCGCTACGTACGTAAGTGTATTTTTCTCTTTCCCCTTTGTCCCATGTGTTCGCCGGAAATATAGGTACGCCCTGCCTTGCTCCAAGCTGCACGAGTGCATTCTTGACGACTGCGTTTTTCGCATGTTAGTCAGCTTGTTTATGTCTGAAAAATTCGTTACGTACTACAGCGGTAGCTCCTGCTGGTACCCGTTCTAAGCCGTAGTCCCTATATGGGTATCGTGTTCTTGACCCCGTCTCTCATGGAAAACACATCTTCAACTTTTCGTGGCGCCAGTTCAGCTTCGCCTTTATTTGTGTGCCTGACTTCGGCCGATCGACGCCGAGCGACCCTGCTATGCAAGCTTTTCTCGGTGCCTTTTCTACTTCAACGCTAGCCTTCCGTGGTCCCACGTTTTTTAACCTCTTTCTTCAGCTTTCCGGCGTAGCTTCTGTCTTCTACCTTCTGTACCGAAATTCCGGCTCGTTCTTTCTTCGCATACTTGCGACTGGCTTTGGTGGTTTCCGGTGTTTCGTTTCCGACCCGACCAAAGGACCTAAGCGCCCTAGGCCGCACGTTACGACCACCATTTGCATCGCTCTGCAACGCAATACCAGGTAGATATTTTTGATTTTCCGACTTTCTATCAATGGCTCAACGCTAGCCTCCCAGATCCGACGTTTCGGACTATGCTTTCGTGAGTTCCAGCGTGTTTTGCTTTCTCCCTTGTCGTTCGGCCAACATCGCTTTTTCTGGTGTATTAGTGTGTTCCTTCAATATACCACTGCGGGTTCCGCTTGCCTCCTCTCATGAGGGCTGTTGTACCTCAGCGACAGCACACATTTTGGGTAATTTTTCATTGTTCGTTGTTTTGCCTCTTTTCTCCGCCTACCACCATCGATTCCGCTTGCTCCTTATCGCGACGGCCTCCGGATCATGATATCCTACTTTCAGGGCCGTTTATGATTCTACTTGCACATACCACCGTCGATCTGTGATATTGCCCTTCGGGGAGGTTTCTGGTTTTTATTAAACTTCCCGACACCATTTCCGTCTGCCTCCTCTTCGCGAAGGCCGCTGACCGTGTGCTACCGTATTTCCACTCGGAATAGTATTCTTACTGCCTGGTTTTCCTTGCCCCGAGTGTCTTTCGGATACATATTACATGTTTCCTGTTTCTGGTGCACACGCATGAATTGCTATATATCCCCTGTTTCTGTTGCAGTGTTCAAGGCGCTTATTTTTTTTCAACCGTATGTCTCCGGCATACCCATCATTTCAACGACGTAGCCACCGCAAGTAGTACATCTGCATGCTAAGCTGTAGGGGCACACCCCGTTGTCCACGCCGAAATCAGACGCCTTAGGCCTGCCCACCCGAGCGATCTCTTGACGGTCTCTTGGGGGCGAATTGATTCTGGTTGAGTTGACTCGCTCCGTTTGCTGGTGTTTCTCCCGCCATTACAGGGGACCACAGTAAAATAGGACCATATATTGTTACTAAAAACGTGTGAATATATATGGCTTTTTGTGTGTGCCGTAGGTCCTATTTACTATATATAGTCCCCCGTGATGTTGCTTCGCCAACCAGAGTGGAACATTTGCTCACTCCCCTCATGTTCGCTGGGCGCAGTTCCAGGAACGTTCGTGACGGCTTTGTCGTGCCCCTTCCGCTTTCCGTACTTCGTGTGGTGTTCCCGTTTGAAGCACCTCCATCGCATTCGCCATGATTCGACGACCGGCCCTGCACCCATCTACCCCCCGAGCCCTACCCGGCCCTGGATTCCTGAGCCCCCACGCACACGGCCGTCCCCCGAGTTCCGCTCCCTTCTTCTGCATTTGTCTTGATATCTCTCCTGACTCCATTTCGGGGTTCTGCATCCTGCTTCTGCGTTGGTCCTATTAATAATTACTTTTTTTTCGCCTTCATTTCGGCCCCTCCCCTCTGTTTTGCTTTTTGGCCCCCTCTTCCAGCGGGCGTTTCTGACAATAACACTGTCCGCGACGTCTAGGCCTCACTACGAGGTGTGGGGAAATTTATAGCCTCGTCCGTTTGTCCGAATAGCTGCATCTTCGACCTCCTTTTCCGGTATTTGTTCAGGATGAACTTCGCTATCCTCCATCGACCGTCGTGTGGTCTGCATATACGACTGTCCATGGTGGGCTAATGTGAAATGGAGTAGTATTGGGCTATAGGGTGGTCATGGGATAGCCGTAGTATCAAAGCCCAGAAACACCCGGACAGTATTCCCGGGGGTCTGGAATTCCCCTTGCAGTACAATGGTTGGGATAGCCGATAGGAGAAGGGTAGATAAGCGCCCGGGGAAGGTTCCTCGGGCAAACTTCTTTACCCGTCTAACGGGTTGATAGAAGGGGAGCAGAGTGGACTTGATCCCTTGAATCAAGCCCCTATGGAATCACTCTCAACAGCCCCCTTCCATATCTCATCACAAAGAGGACTGATACAACAACACAAAAAAAGTCTCCTGAACAAGAGAAGCTGCGTTCGAAGCCTGTTCAGATAGCTCCTGCCTTCCATTCCGCTGCCACTATACTCGAGTTCTACCATAACATGGTTCCTTGGTTCGGTCTGTGTTATACAGATCCTGCACGATATCTCATAACGGGAGGCCTGGATCTTGATTCTGTTTGTCATAGGTACTTCGCTACAGCAGTAGCCAGCAGCCTACCGAGTCGCTGGTTGGTGACATAGTCGCCTTGGTCAGTGCTCAGTAGAATGCAATGCTACTGAAGCATGAACATGGAACACGTGATTATGCGTTACATCCATGCGTAGATACGTAGTACAGGAATGAGGGGAAATGCGAATAGGAATATTTAAAAATTGCGGGGCATCTAGAAGCTGTTCGAGAACGTATTTTACAAACACGTCGTATTAATAGTAGAGTTTATCCTTCCTAAGAGCGGGTATGTAGCACGTTGAACGTCTGGAAGCGTCTAATTTTTAAGAACGGTGCGTAGTACGTGGAACTTCTGAAAGCGAAACATTCTTGACGTTGCCAGCTCGTGTAGGTCTGCGTCGCCGAACTTCCCCCCAATGAAGCACTCTCCTTTCTATCTTGCCTTAACCGGCCCGAGAGTGCCAAATTCAACACCATCAGCACATTTCTTCTGGGGATGCTCGCAATCGGACTTGCCTAACAGCAATCCAAGCGCTTACCTCTCGATTATCATCGCAATCGGTCACATTCCCCCTCAACAGGTCATGCCCCCCGTGGTAGCTCAAGCGCCGCGATTCTAGCTGCATATAGATGGTGATCTGACCGAGAGGTGAGTTTTATTCGATTTATACTATTAAAATCCGAGACACGAACTAATAAGTTTCACCACATGAACATTTTACGTCGACAACAATGCATGTGGGGCCTCAAAGCTCTCCCCCCTGACGGTCACCACGACTGGCGGTCAAGTTAGATCACTTTTCTGCGGGGTGGAGAAGCTTGACTCCGCACGAGGGGGACTAGTTTATCCCGTAATGTGTACCAGGTATATATTAAGGCACCCACTAGTCTAGTCAGTTACATGGTACACTACACCCATCGCTGTCTCTCAAAGTGGCTACACCACAAAATATATCGATTAAGTGACGCTGTCTTCCATATGCAAGAAAAATCGCCTCGAAGACGGCACTCAGTAAGATGCAGCTCACCCTTCATGCGACTCGCCCAACACCTCACGGCGCTTCGCACTCGGTGCAAGCAATGCCTGCCTGGTCGGCAAAAACCCGATGCCCTTCGTCCCGGCATTGTAGGGATGCAACGGTCCATGGTCATCCGACTACGGTCATGCAATACACGAGTACCCCCGCCTCCCCCCCCCCACACATCTCGCGCGATGGAGTCAGCACTAAAACACTCCGCCCTGAAAATATAGTAGTACCACGTACTATTAATAGGAATATATATACACCAGGTATATAGTGTATACCTGGTATATATATATGTATGGAAGATTGTGGGAAAACGCTGGTTCCGCCACAGGTATACAACGGAAGTCCTCGATGATCGAAGAAGTTTTTCCCTCAAGCCTGTATTATTCCTGCACCTCTAGATATCCTGCTGCTCTGTATCGGCTACGACGCCTCCTGTGTGTATTATCGTTAGCCTCGGAAAATAAGCCAGAGAGAAGGAAGATAGCCTGTTCATCCAAGGGACTCGGATAGCGTCAGACGTCGCAGCCACACCTCACGTCATTTTCAAGGGGGAGGGGGGCGGCGGCGTACTCATTTGTCGCTTGCCTTCGTCATTTTACCATTGACCACGCATCACTTTTGAGACGGAACACCGTTCCTACCGGAGGGGGGGGGAGGTGTACTCGATAGGAGAGATGTACTCGGTATCATGCATGGCCGTAGTCGTATGACCATAGACCCTGACATCCCTACGATGCCGGGACGGAGCATGTTGGGTTTTCACCGACCAGGCAGACATTGCTTGCACCAAGCGCGAAGCGCCGTGAGGTGTCCGGCGAGTCGCATGAAGGGTGAGCCGCATCCTGCTAAGAACCTCTTGTGAAACGGACTTCCATATGGATGACAGCTTCAATGAGTTGATTCAAATACCGGTGTAGCCACTTCAGGAGACAGCAATGCCAGGGGGGAAGTGAACTCATCGGCATGCACGGTTGTAGCCGTATTACCATAGACCCTCGCACCCCTTCAACGCCGGGAAGAAGAACGTCAGACTTTTACCGACCACCAAGCGTGGAGCACCGCGAGGCGTTCGGCGAGGCGAGCCGCATGAAGGGTGAGCTGGACCCTACTAAGAACCGTTTGTAAGGGCGGACTTCGGTGGGGGACGAAAACCGCCTCTCAGAAAAAAAAGACTAGGCAATACCATACCACTTTGGGCGTAAATGTAAGGACCGTTGGCGCGTGCTACGATGGAGGGAACACATTTCCGCTGAAACGTGTTCTTAGGAAATGACGGGGCTCCTTAGCCCAAAAATGTCGGAATAATGCCAATTTTTTGTTTTGAAAAAAGGACTTTTTTGTATACTTGGGCCATGGGATTGTTTATCGTGTTGCCACCATATCGGGATGCAACATGATGTTTGCTGAAGTCGGTTTTCGGGCTATTAATAGGTACGGAGCTCGTCAAGTCAGGAGCCTCAAAGAAAAAACAAAATGGTGCACCTCTAGCTGTGACATGCGTCCCGTTTGTACATTAATATGAAGACCAATCGGTCCTTATATTTACGGTCAGAGTGGCAGGGGTTACAACACTCCACACCGGGATAATGGCACTACTTTAGCCCACCCGGATGGCTTCTACGGTGGCATTCGAGAGATCCGAGGGGTGCCCGGAAGGGGGCATGGGCGCAGGGTCAAACCGGGGCAACGCGGGTCAAACCACGAGAAGAAGGTCTTCCTCTCTAGGGCAGAAGGGTGCGATGATGAAGGAGGCAAGCGAGCCTTCTCGGACCTTAGCTTCGCGTTGTTCGTTCAGTTATTAAAGGTTGTGGCCGCCCCTCGGACAAAATCATGATCCATCTATTACGGGGGACCATAGTTAATAGGACCAAACATTGTTAACAAAAATAGCGAAATATATAGGTTTTGTATGTACCGTAGGTCCTACTAACTATGGCCCAAGGTAATAGATCTTCTGTTGGTAGTTCCGCACCTGCCGTTGTCTGCAAGATCTGCATAGTGCAGATCCGACCCAGGAAACATGTGCTACATTAGATCGTGCAGACTGTACGGGTTCTACCCGCCAACATGAGCTAGATCATACAATATCGAGAATAGATAAGTCTGCCTTGAAACATCTACTGTATAGATCATGAACTGTGGGAACTGATGATTTGCAGATGATATGTCTGAGGTGCGAAAGGTTGTTCCCCCACGCTAAAAATAGTACGGACCGAGACAGCTAGGAGACGACATAGCCGAACACGCACCTCAGGCCGCGTGGAACAACGGGGGTCGAAGGTGTCAATCTTGCGTGAACTTGGACAGCTTGAGCGTGCGACTGAGTACGGCGCCACAGACGTGGTGCCGAACTTGTCCGGAAACGATGATCTATACATGGTGTTATATATACAAGCACTTCGAATGAGAGAAGACATCAGCGGGCCCGAGAGGCCTGAAATTTTACTACGAGTGATTTGGTAGAGGGGTCAAAGCGACCAGCGATACTACTCCATCATGAATGACACGGGCACCTCTCGACTCCGTGACATGGTGTCCAATCCGAGAATCGAACTCGAATTCCCAAGGGCACCTGCACAACTTGCGGGAGAGGTCCGAGAGCGTCCGAGAGAATTCACAAGTGCAGGGAGAAGGCGCGGCAGTGCCACAACGCGCCGATCTAGTAGGGTCTGCCGGCTGGATCCCGCGTCACGACGGGTGACCTTATCCTCGCCCGCGAGAGCGACAGCTCGCTCCACCGGCAAGGGATGGGGCCGACGCTGGTCCACGAGCAGTGGACTGGTCTGTGGAAGGTGGCATGTATGGTGGTTGAGGGCTCGAGTGTCGGCATCGAAATGGGGGGCCGGGCGACGCGTTCCAGGACATTTTCCATCGCCTCGCTGAAGCGGTCCTGCACGCAGCCGTCAGACCTACGGCCTCCCATGAAGGGCGACTTCGCACAAATGGCATGGGAAGCGGACCTGGATCTCGGGGGGTACTCGACCACAGCGTCACGGACATACACACTGCTGGACAGGAGACGGGTGGTTAGCGCGTCAGGCCTCGCGAAACTGGAACACCGGGCGCAGGCACCTGGATGGGGTGGCATTGGGAAGCTTCACCCCGCTGCAGGTGGACATGTTTCACGCGTTGTGGAACTTGCCTGAGCCGAGCAGCGAGCGGAGACTCCCCCCGGTCCCGGACGTGGAGACGAAGAGTCGGCCGACGCTGAGTACGCGGGAGGCATTGGGGAAGTTCCCGATCGGCACGAAGGCCATCAAGTCGTATGGGGACGGCAACGGGGGATTGAGTCGCCCCGAGAAGGTCTACGACTTACATTCGTCGTACTGCGCGCCCGATTCTTCGACAACGGCTGGGAGGAGCTGACGGCCTAGGAAATACGGAAATTCGGAGATTGAGGGCGGAGTCAGCGCCGTAGGCAGGGACCTGTTGCGAGCGCTTTCTTTTTGAGCATACGCATGCCGCACAGGGGTCGATAATCGCCGGGCCGCCGCCGCGCGCTACGTGAAGGGGCATAAGTGAGTAGCGCATTGCCGTGCGTAGTTTGCACCTGTATAGGTCGTACTCGTAAGGCCTTATTTTTGTGGTTCTTGAGGAGGAAGGGTGCCGGGTGCTGGGGCTTCACTCTACACGGCTGAGGGTAAGGTCGGCGCCGAGAACGCAGTAATCTTTTCGTGAATTTTTGCGAGTACGGCCAAGCGTATGCCGCGCTGGTAGCGACGCTAGCCAGGTCGCCGCCCAACGCTACTTTGGGGGGCATGCGCGAGTAGGGCATTGCCAGGCGTCTCTGTTTACTGGATTTTGGTCGTAGCCCAGATTTTGTTTGTTTTGGGAAGGAAGGGCACCGGTGTTGGCGCTCTGTGCAATACCGCTTTGGGGTCCACATCATGTTCCGTTTAGGGGGGCGGGTGGGGCGGCAGGCGCGTGCAGCCGCTGCTTCGGTGCTGTACTGGGGAGGGCTACCCCCCCTCGCACCCGGCATGGTCCTACATAGCTCGTGCATGGTAGAAGTTTCAGCTGACATGTGCTCTCCTGCGACCTATATGCAGTGCAGGCCTCCGTGCACACCGAAGTCAGCCTTATGACGTCTACCGTTGTTGTAACACGGAGCATGTCTACGAGTATGCTGAGTCTACAACATCCTAGGTCAGCCCTGCAATCGGAATCGATAGGCTTAACTTTTCGGATGTCTGGCGGAGAATTCGAATCCCAAACCGTATATTATTATTTCAACCGCATACAACGCCAATTCACCCTTTTGGGGCCATGCTTGTTACAGCGACAAGCTCGGCATAACTAGCCGTCTCACTTAGTTTCTGCGCGCTCCAGCGAGTTCCTGCACGTTCGCCGTGTGTATATGTTCTTCGCATAAAACCGCTCCTTCTACCCGTCGACATCCAGCACGCCCAGTGTCCGTGCTTGGTTCTTCAATCCTTTAGAGAGACAACCTATATGGTCACAAAACTACGACTCAGCAGAGGTAGCACCTTTTCGTGCAGTAAGCAAGAGTTGACGAACGCAACGTCATTGTCATCGTACTGGATACGACAGCCGTACAGCTCCTTGTGGGCTCGCTCGGAAACTTGACGCGTGCCTTGTGGGAGCGGTAGCACCCTAAGTTTTCTGAGGCTTTTCACTTTTGACGAGCTTTGCACCCAGCCCGAAAAAAATATTTGCATGGTGCTACCTGTACTTTTGTTATTGGGGTAATATCCGGCAAAACAAGCGGGGGCGATGCCTTAAAAGGCAGCGTTGGGCGCATTCCTGTCGTACGCTACTGCTGCTGCTGCTACACGCCCTTAACGAGAAATTCTTAAAGTGCAACTACCCGGAGAACAATGCCAGATCCTACTATTAATATTATATCCATCATAGCACGAATATCACAGTAAGAACACTAATGGTACTACTGTATCCCAACGATCGTGGGTCAACCCTTCGAGATGTGTAGTCCCGTTTTGGGAACAAACCACTCGAATCCTTAGCGGTTTGTGATCAAAACGGGACTGCAGTCCTTAAAGGGTTCGGGGAGCCCGGTCACTTAGAAATATTCTGTGACCGAGAAAAGCTACCCGTATCGCACGCAGCACGCGCCACTTCAAAGAGAGACGCAGCAACCAGGGCTGCTTCGTTCGAGCGTTTGCGGCACTGTTTTGCGGTCGTCCTTTGTGTTCATCGCTTCTTTGTTTCCGTCCCTCATGTCTCGAAAGCGTTCACAGTATTGTGGGAGCCGGCGTTTTGTGCTACAGGAGGGTCAGGCAGCAGTGGCCGCCCAAGGGGGCCCCTCGCGTCCACTGCAAGGAAGATTTTGACCTCTTGATGCGTGGATACGGTAGGGTGTGTCTTGCGACGATTCGAAACAGAAGGGGACCAACGCACGTTACAGATGCCTTTTCAGCAGTAGGCTTCGTTCATCCAAGGAACACCAGCGCTCTTCGGACCAGGTCCTCAAGACAGAAGAGCAATTTCAGCGTTATCTTTCCGGTTGAACAGCATTGAATACTACTGTAGAAACGCGAAGGAAGCACCATTTCGAGTGTCACATCTCCATTCATCCACCCCCCCTTCGCGATCCTTATCCGGCGCTACTTCCGACATCGATCCTGAAGCCTGCGCTTGCTCGCTCTCTAGGACCGCTTCGCCCTTACCGCCCTCCTCACCCCCCCCCCCCTCCAGTCTCCTCCCTCTTTCGTTTTCGCTTGATTTTTGCTTTCGTTTTTGTGTCAGTCCCGGCGCTTCTTCCCTTTTACCTCGCTCCCTCCCCCGCCCCTGCCTAACTTCCTCCACCCCCCCCCCCCCGACCCTCCGCTAGGGACGCCGGCGCCATTCTCTCGCTCAAGGGCCGCAATGTATTTTCTAATCTAGGGAGGGCGAGCGGGATGGGATCCCCGCGCGCCGCTGGGAGTGCGATCTGTCTTATACCAACGGGGTGGCTCTGTACCTGTAGCACCTATTACGGGGAACCATATTGAATAGGACCTACGGTACACACAAAAACCTATATATTTACATATTTTTACTAACAATATTTGGTCCTATTTATTATGGTCCCCAGTAATAGTACTACCCCGCGAGCCGATAGTGGTACCGCTTATTGGAGTCCCGTCGAGGATTTATTTTCGAGTGTTCTAGTCCTGTAGGCGTGGCTTCTCGGGGTTCTGCACGTATGTGTGTCATGTTACATCTGTCAGTGTCATTGGCTCTCGGGATGTCGCTTTCTCCTTTGTGCCATGTGGTTATGTCGGCGGTGTTGGTTTCAGAGATGCTGCGTCCGTGTTCGGCTGCATTTTTATTGGTTTGGTTTGCACCAACACTTCGTATAGCGCGTTTGGGGTTCTGCGTCTATTGGTTGTTTTTTGTTATCCGACCGAGCTTACATACTGGTGTAGGTTGTACCAGCGCTATACATCAGTGTTCTGCAGTAAAATTCGGGGTTCTGCGCGTATTGGTGGTGTTGGCCTTCTCGGTCAGGCTCTTTATTTTCGAGTTTTACCGGCACTATGTGTGGGTGTTCCATGGTGACTACCGAGGTTCTGCTTTTACTTACCAGGTAGTTGTTTTGGCCTATCCGGTAGGGGCTGGTTGCTCCCTTGCACCGCCGTGTGGACTCCACTACTGTTTTTCTGAGATGGAAGTTCTGTTTGATGACCAGGCGGGGTGCACTCGACAGGAGATATGTACTCGAGCTCATGCATGGCCGTAGTCGTATGATCATAGACCCTCGCATCCCTACAATGCCGGGACGGAGCATGTCGGGTTTTTACCGACCAGGCAGACATTGCTTGCACCATGCGCGAAGCGCCGTGAGGTGTTGGGCGAGTCGCATGAAGGGTGAGCTGCATCCTACTACTAAGAACCGCTTGTGAGGCGGACTTGCATACGGATGACAGCTTCAATGAGTTGATTTAGCTTCCGGTGTAACCACTTCCAAAGACAGCAATGAGAGTGCTATGTAACTGCCTCGTGGGTGCCTCACCATATACATACACACTACGTGATACGATCATCCCCCTTGTGCGGAGTAAAGGTGCCCCCCGCACAGTAACGATCTAACTTGATCGCCAGCAGTGGTGACCGCCGAAAAAACAAAAAACGGTACCCTGGCTGTCTAGCTCACGCAGTGAGAGGCGTGTTTTCCAGCGTCGTTGCCAACCGGCGCCAACCCAGGGACGGCCGGAGGGTTTTGGGTCGCATCCTACGTCCGGTGTTGAGTTTCTCGGGGGTTTCACGGTTTTTGGGTTGTCCTTGTGTCTGCTTTTACGGTGTTAGTACTACACGAAGGTCGGAGCCCTCTTTTCGTACGCTCGCGCGTATAATGACCGTCGGGATTTCGGGGACAGCCGAGCGTTCAGGGAGACTTACTTGGGAGTGAGGTAAGAGGGTGCGCGCGGGGCGAACGCGAAGGAGTATTTCACGAAGCAGGAAGCATTGTATTGGAAGCGTAGATGAGTCAGTGCGGCGCATGCAATGTACGTGCTTGGGGAGGAGGGGGGGGGGGGGGGGTGTACTCGATATTATATACAAGGCCGTGGTCGTATGACCATAGACCCTCGCATTTCTACGATGCCGGGGGGGGGGGGGGGGTCCTAACGGAAAACTATATGGCTTGGTTTTCTCTCCTCAGCCGTGGCTGGAAAATCTTACCTTGGGTTCACCGTCTAGGGTATTGCGTGGCTGAGTTTGTCCAGCCGACCAGCTGGGGAGGATGTTACGGTGAGGTTTCAGGGATCTGAGTGATTGTCAGAAGAGCACATGGCGCCAAGGGAAAAGGGGGAAATGTGAGTTAAACCCCGAGACGAACGCCATCCTCAATAGAGTGCGTGGTGAAGGCAAGCACGCAAGCCTACTCGACTCTTAGCTTCAGGCAGCTCGTTCCGTCATCAAAGGTTGTTCCCCTACGCACGCAAGGATATTCCAGGCCGAGGCAGCAAGGCGATGGCTCAGACAAACGCACCTCAGGCAGCGTGAAACGGCGGGACCGAAGGAGTCAGTCTTGCACGGAGTACGAAAGTTTGAGCGTACGATTGAGTACGGCGCTACAGACGTGGTGCCGGCTTGTCCGGAAAGGATAACCTGCACGGGTGGTTTAGTATGCGATAAGATCTTAGCAGGGCCAGAAGACCTGAGACTTTTATCATGAGTGACTTGCAGACGGACCACAGAGGCCAGCGACACTACTACATCATGAAAGACACGCGCACCTCTCGCCTCTGTGACCGTACTACATCTCTGGCACGGAAGATGTTGGGGAAGAGCGGTATCCGCGAGGTGACCCACCAGGTGCACTGGGAACAGCGCAGCAATCTAAGAAGCGTCTCGTCAAAAGCCTATACTAATCCCGTGCCTAGAGCTCCAAGTCGGCACCAGTTAGTTGGTTGGACTGCTACTGTACTGTAGTCACCCGTGTCTCAGAGGTGCGAACGGTCCAAATTTTGTGTGCCTGCCGGCGCCCATGCGGCGCGATCTGTGGGCCTTTTTGGAGGGCGGGCGGCGTTACGAGGTATGGGAGCGGCAGGTGGAGGGAGGGTGGGGGGCGGGGGTTGCCCGTGACTAGGGCTGTGAGTTGGCTGACTATAACAAATCGCCGACTAGTTATTTAGTTGTCGCCGACTAGCTATTTAGTTGCAAAGGAAGGTATTTGCGCTGCACGATGTTACTACTTCTTGCACTGCTCCACGCTCTTGGCACCATAACTATAGGCGATTGTTGACAATACCATATATATATGGCTACGTGCGCCTCGTTTTTTAGACCCCGCTATTTCACCTACCGATAAGTATCAAAAGGGTACATAATCAGGTAAAAAACGGTTATCCTTGCCTTTTGGCATTCACGGGACCTAAGTAAATGCACTACGAACGGCCCTCCGAAAAACTGCCTGTGCAGGCCGTTGTCGATCTGAGCTGTGATTGCCTTTCGGCCTCATGGATTTGAAAAAAAAAAAAACAGCTACACAGGTGCGAGTACGGAGTCGCGCGACCGACCGTGTGCCGACTGCGAGCCCCCGAAGGGTTCACACGTCGGACAGATCACGATCTTTTAGTACCGCAGTCCGATTTCGGGGACAAATTACTTAGAATTTGGATGGTTTGTCCCCAAAACGGGACTGCAGTCCTAAAAGGGTTACCTACCGCTCTTACCGTATATGATAGGACCGCTCGGTCTTCACATTGATTGATTGGTGTTGCTGCTTTTTTCACATGAACTCTTAAATTCAAGGATCCATCGCGGTCACGCAAAAGGTGCCGGAGTCCTACTATGTAGTAGTAAAACCCATTAAAAACAAAAACAAGAACAAAAAAAAAAGTACACGAGACAAAGAAGGCGCACACATGAAACGATCTCAATGTGCAAACCGAACTACAGTTAGTAACACGGCCGGCCGCGGGTATCCGCTCGACTGCAGCATAGAGTTCCCCCCCTTCCCACCACTGGTTAACTCGCGGCTATACGGACCGCAGCGGTTGCTGTCTGGAGTGCTTGCTGCCTGCACCGTACGAAACGTATAAATCGCCCGTGTTGTATCCCGCCGTGTTATGAGGTGCTGTGCAGGCCCTACGAGGTATATATATATATATATATATAGGTCATGATGCAGATGACACGGCTCCGAACCCGGCTAACATGAACTAGACCATACAGATCATACACACCATACAGGTCATCTGCCCTGAAAGATATATCAATAGATAGATCGTGAAGTGGGGGAATGATCCGTAGATTATCTGCTCGACGTGCGAAGAGGCAGAAGTTGGGGTTAGGGTTACATAGGCCTTGGGGTGCGGGGTTAATCTGGGCCCACATGCAAGAAGAACCGAGATAAACATTGATCACAGGAGGAGTCCTGAGTCAGGGCCGACATGCGAGAATAACTGAGATCAGACATTGATCAGGAGGAGTCCTGAACGTCGGCCGACATGCAAACAAGATTTGAGATTGACATCGATCACAGGAGTCCTGAATCTGGGCCGACAAGCAAGAAGACTTGAGATTGACATTGATCACGGGAGTCTTGCTGGAGAAGGAGGAGGAGGTCGGGTGTGTTCCTAAAAATAACACGGGACACCTTTACGGTCTGCTCAGCTGTGCGATCGAGGATTTCGTCGACACTCACAACATTTGCAAGCCGCGTGTGATACTTCGATCGCGAGTGCTACAGGTTGTATACGAAGTAAGTGCATACCTACTACGATACTACACACCTGGATAACGTAACACTTAACGCTTTATGCTAATGTTAGGCGTCAGCGAAAAAAGCCCGTGACATTATGTTACTACGTTAACTACTTCCTGGATCTTGTGATAACATAGTGTTAGCGTGTTCTAATATTGGCGGGCAATCGCGTAACATTATGTTAGAGCGTTACCTTGATCCCGTACTGATCGCAGTATATGTGTTATGGTGTTAGGGTACCTCCGTAATATGTTGTTTGACCCAGATTGGTTTTTATGGTAACACGGTGGTAACGGAATGTTACCATCAGATCTTTACAGACGGCAACACCGTAACACATTGTTAGAGAGACTTCCGCATTTAGGCTAACATCCTAACATACTGTTACGTATGAGCCGGTTAAGACTGTAACGTATCTAACGTACGTTAAAAGTGTTACGTTATCCGAGCCTAAGGCAATCAGATAGGGGGTCCAGAGAACGTAGTATTACAGCGGAAGTGCTGGCGAGTATGGTAACGTTATGTTAGGGTGTTGTGTATAACACTCCTCCTTAAGGGAAACACTATGTTATTGTGTTATGTCTAACGCTGCGTCGACGGTAACATTATGTTATCGTGTCAGTAAATATTATGCGGATATCGATCTGGGCATGTTAGAGTGATAACGCACGAGTTTGGTGTAAGCCTATCACTGTGTTACAGTGCTGTTGTTGATAGTTGAAGGACTGATCTCGGCACAACATAGTACTTCAGTATTACTGTACCAGAGCTGGACGAGATCGAGCAGCAACATATCGTTAAGGCGTGTGCACGTTCGTGGGTTTCCAGTTAGCACTGTGTTACCGCGTTACCGTGATCGCTCCTCTAGTGCTGACACTATGTTATTGTTAGTACGTTGCCACGTTCCTGTGTTAGACCCCATAACGTAGATACCTGGAAAGTGTTATCCGAGTGTTACGTTATCCGAGGTGCACATGATACTATTAAAAATAAACTCGGTTGGGCTGGTCGGTGTTTCTTGCCCGGTGGCTTAGTTTTTTTTCTGTTAGCTTTCAGAGCTTTTTATTTATGTGTTTCGTTTTTGTCCAGTGGCTATACGCACGAGTAGCTGGGTACGATGAACGAAAACGCCTGCTGTGTTGTCCCTCCCTTTTCGGCTTGCGACACCCCCGGATTTCCAGTCAACCATTATCCCGAAGGGGAACCTATATTATAATTATATATGAAATATATATATATGATGATGTCGTGAAAGCTGCAATTAGGGGCGGCGGCATTGCCTTCAATCGCCAGACGAAAAGAACCGAAAAAAGGCGCTCAGTCAGTATTACTCTTTGGTTGCTTTCACATCAGTATTATTATTTCGTTGCTTTCACAACCTACCACCGCCGGAGCCACCACAACTACCAACACCACCACCACCATCGTCGCAACTTCCACCATCGTCCACCATCTAACCTTTCGTGATGAAAAAGAAGAGCGACTACTTGCCGTGCCTCTCGCCGAGTCGCTGTCTCTACCGTAGGGGAGGGAGGGAGGGAGGGAGGGAGGGTGAAAGCCGCAAGATAGTCCGGAAATAAAAAATAGTACGTACTCCTACGTAGGGGGAAAAAAAAGGGGGGGGGAAAAGCAAACCAGAACAAAAAATATATAATAGTAAAACAGAACCACACCTCAGGTGGGGCGCCGCGCCGCCCAAGAAAAAAAAAAACATCCGAAAGAAGAAGGACGAATGCCTCTTTGTTCCCCTATTTCTGCCGCTCCCTCCTCTTCACCACCACACTATAAAACAAACAACCAACACTTTGAACTAGGTTGGCAAGCTGCTGCTACAGAGTATTGGAAAACAACAATACCCCTCTTTGGTCTCACAAGTAAGCACCGACAATTTTGTATCTATGGTTCGTTGTACGTAGTACACACCCCGTGCTCTGCCTCTTGATCCACCCACCCACCCACCCGTGTCTACGAACTGGAAAAAAAAAAGAACAGCCAGTATGAAATTGCCCTCGTGCCTTTCAGGCGACCTATCTCCTCCTCTGCGCACGTACCGTACGCACGCGGTCAGCGAAGGCGAAGCAGAGAAAAATAAAAAGCCCACACGCACACGAACTAAGGACGCAACGAACGAACGATTCAAGGAGGGAAAGAGCTAATGCTGAGGGGGAGGAAGGAACCAAAGGCGAAACTAAAACTTAGGAAGGAAGGGATAAGAACTATTAATAACTGGAAGGAAATAAAAAAAAGGCCCACCATCACACGCACAGGCCGCTCACACGCCCCACTGACCCCCCGCCGTCGGCCATACGACCCCTTTTCCTCCCATCGCCTGTTTCGACAACAACAAAAGGAAGAGCAAAAACTAAAAGAAGAGAACAACGTAAAACAAAAACAAAAAAAAAAGTACTAAAAAAAAGAAGAATACGCTTCCATCCTTCCACTCATTCCCCCCTGTCGTCTCATTTTACCCTATATATCTCCCATCGCCTGTTTCGACAATAACGAAAGGAAGAGAGCAAAAACTAAAAAAAAAAAAAAAAAAAAAAAAACACACAAAAACAAAAACAAAAGAAATCTCGAAGAGAAGAACGCCCTTCCATCCATCCGTTCCTCCCTTTCGTCTCCTTACCCTTATACCTACTACGACACAACAAATAAATATTTACGGGTTGGCCCCCTCTACAACTGCACCCAATTTTTGGTACAAACTACTTGGAACTAGAGTACGATCATTTTTGCAGTAGCAGTGAAAGGCTTCACCCATATTTTGCACCCCCCGACCCCTCCCAACGCCCCCTTCCCTGTACAGCGAACCCTCCTGTTGGTCCTCTCAAGCTCTTTGTGCTTCGCGAAGCTCACAAAAAAAAAAGACCTCTCGCCAACCCAATTATCTACCCCGTTCGAAACTCAAAATCTCAAAAACCTACCAGCACATTTTTTGTAGCCAAAACCGCAGAGTACTCTATTCTGCTTTTCGCGCCGAACGGTGTCGGTACGACCATCGTTCAACCTACGTTCACGTATGAGTGGTCTCTTCTCGTACCAGGTACGTCGTATATACGTCCTGCTGTCTTTTTTTATATTTCGTCGGCGGGCCGGGGGGCATATAGGGCGTTGGGGACAAAAAAAATGCACCCCATTATTCTTTCGTCTTGAAAATTCGGTACTTCCTGAATGGAAAGTTGAAGAAACTTCTAGCTACCTGTAATTCTGTGACTATCAGCACTATTACCTCCCCCCACTCCCCCACACGCTCCTCGAAAGAACGTGCAATGCCAGCATTCCTGCCAAACAGCAGGCGGACGTGCCTACACTCCGCATTATACTAGAACAGCAATAGCGCAACAACTCACCTGAAATTCGTGCCTGCGACGTACCACGATACACTTATACCCATTACATTCAGTCGAAGGAGCCACGCAAATCATGCTATTATTACGTCCAGACTCCAGAAACTACAAGCAGTAAAAATACTTACTGCGGCTGTTAATCCATCTTTATTACAAAAAAAAAAAAACATCACATGCATGCCATGCTATTCATAGATGCAGACTACAGAAACTACTATTAGTGGTACTCTTACTCCCATTTACCAGGTATATGATTCATACCTCTGGTCCTATCTTACCGAAAACGAAGAATCAGATAACTCCCCGCCGCCGCCGCGGACTCGAAAAAAAAAAGTCAACCAAAGGAAACTTTTCCCCATATTCATGTACTCATGCCCCCCCCCCCCCCCCCCCACCTCCCTGCCCGCAAGGGAGCAGCGGCAAGATAAGACAAACCTATGATGGAGCTACTGCTGCCGCTGCTGCTGCTGCTGTGCGCCTGCTGAAACTGCACCTCTCCCGCTCATGCGAAAATACAAAATAATACCGTTCGATTGGTGGCGACATTTCTCACGCACACACACACAAAAAGCTCTGCACTACATAAACCCAGGACTCGGCAAGGGCACACCGCCAGAGAATCGCTAAATACTATTTGGGTGTGGGCGGGCGGCGGCGGCGTCATCGCCGTCTGGAAGGCTAGGACATGGTAGCGACACTCCCCCCCCGCCTCCGAACTTACACCGCCCCCACCCATTTCCCCACCCCCTCTCCCTCCACCCACTGCCGACGCCTCCTGCATGATTCTTTCTCGTGTGTTTTACTGACTTTTGCCAGAAAAAAACAGGACAGGAGTAAGAATAGGAGACCGAAAAAAAAAAACGCACACTTATCACGCAAAAAAAAATACGGAGAAGACACTAAAAAAAAAACACTAAAATTCGAGCAACCGGAAAAAATCAACAAAAACAAAAGGGAAAGAAAAAATAACAAAAAAAGGGACGAGAAACAAAAAAACGACGACAATACGTAACAACCAAAAAGAACGTGCAAAAACAAAACAACAAAAAAACGGGTTGCAACCCGTGGAATAGAGTGAATTGCAGTGAACTAAGCACTCGGTGGCGGACAAACAACGCCGACAAATTACAAACTCCCCACGACCTAAAAAAGCTTTGGGGGTGGGGGGCGGGGGGGGGGGGGGGGTAGGCAAATTTCAAAGGCTGGAAGAGGGGATCACACACGCACAGCTCCGACGATCTCTCGAGCGAAATCGGCGGTCGGCCGAAAAAATCGGAGAAAAAATCGGTAGACCGTCACACAAGACATGAAGACAATTTACGACGACACAACAATGTTTTTTTAACACGGCAATACGAGACGAGAAGACGACCACATCATCACCGGGACAGTTTCGAAAAATCAGAGCAAAAATACACCAAGCCCGTTCGAAACAAAGCAATCCATACCAGTTTGTACCAAGTAAGAGGGGGTGGAGGGGGGGGAAGGGGTACTCGCGTCATGCATGACCGTAGCCGTTCGACCATAGACCCTCGCATCCCTACTATGCCAGGACGGAGCATGTCAGGTTGCCACCGACCGGGCCGACATTGCTTGCACCAAGCGCAAAGCGCCGTGGGGTGCTCGGCCGAAGGGGAGGGAGGGGGGGGAAGGGGGAGAGTGTCCGCCTTGCCCGTTTTTGACAGCCGAACAAACGAGCCTCCCGACACTAAAAACCAGCGTATAGCAAGGACGAACGAGACCTAGATGCGCCCAAAAATACCGGCTTCCTCCTAATAGCGTCTCTGATTGCGTCTACGCACCACGAAAGAAGGTGTGGTGATGGCAGGAGGGAGCGAAAGAAATAGCGGTGGCGGCGGCGGCGGCGGGGTGGTTATGCACATTCCCGTTCAGTCATCCACATCGCGTTTTTTCTCTAGAAAAAAAACTCAACAATATCGCTACGCCAACCACCCCCACCGCCGCCGCCGCATCCAGCACAAAACTCGCGGCTTGCAAAACATGGCGCTCTCAGCGGAGTATCAACCATTTAACCAACTCACCAACCAACCAACTGGAAGAGTGGTTTTTTCTCGCGCCGCAAAAGGCGCGAACGAGCACTTCGTCGCTTAAAAACGCACGTGCAGGATTTTACCGCCTACAACGGCTCCTGCCCCATCCCGTTACGCTACGCTCCGCTCCGCCCAGTCCCCCCACCCGAGCAAAAAAGGACAGGGTGGCGGACCTTGAGCATATAAAACACACCAAAAAACAAAAAAAAAAAAACGCCTAGAAGCAAAAAACCAAGCGTCGAACCATTAAAAAAAAAAAAGCAGCGCCGACCTACTCATTGCCCGCAGCGACGAACGCATACTCGTCCTTCCCGCCCAGCTTCTTGGGACCACCAGGTGGCGTTTTGCTACCCGCCGCCACCAACATCTGCCCGTTTTGGTGCCCGAGACCGGCGCCACCGCCTCCGCCGCCATGGCCGGCACCCGCGCCGCCGGCTGCGCCGGCGCCAACCTCCCCTCCTTCCCCCGGCCGCCTCTGCGCCACGGGGCTAACTTCCGTCGCTCTCGAAAGCGGTTCCATCTCGGGGGGCAGGGACGTGTCATCGTCCCACTCGCCGGAAGCGTCCGAAACATGCCGCCCCCTCCGTTCCCCTTCCTCCTTCATCCGGCGACCAGCATCACCTCCACCGCCAGCACCATGGCCGTCAATACCAATACCACCACCACAACCTCTTCCACCCCCGCCCCCACGACTGCTATCGTAGATGTCCTTAACGGAAGACGACGAAGACGCCGCAAACGCCGATGTGGCCTCCCGCCGCCGCCGCTGCCGCCGCGGGGGCAGCGGTTGCGACGGGGCCGGCGGTGCCCCTTCGGGCGAGTCCGAGCTACTTCGGAACAGAGAGCTCGGCGTGAGCGGGACCTTGGAAGGGCTCACGGTCCGGTCCCCCCCCAGCTTCGCCGGGGTTGGCGACACAGCCCCGGCAGCGGCCGCGGGGGGGGAAGAAAAAGCGCCATCGTTCGGGTAACCATTGCCACGGTCCCCACCAGCACCACCTCCCTCACCACCGCCACCACCACCGCCGCTGCCTTCAGGAGAAGAGCCCTTCGGGTCATACCTCACCATGAAATCATCGCCCGCGGCATGGCCACTGAAAGCTTCCGACGTGGCGGCATCGATGCTGTGCTCGCCAAAAATCGGGGGGCTTGACGATGGAGCCCGCTCCTCCTCCTCCTCCTCCTCCTCCTCCCCCACCGCAAACCCTTCGCCACTACCACCGCCGTTACCGCCGCCGGCACCACCACCACCGCCGCCGCCGCCGCCGCCGCTACCACTGCCCCCGCTACCGCTGCTGCCGCGACTGAGAGCCGAAACGTCGACGCCAAAATTAGGGGCGGGTCCCCTCGTCACACCCGGCATACCTTCGCGTTTATCTCCACCATCACCACCTCCCTCACCACCTCCCCCCCGACCACGGCCACCACTGTCGGAACCCACGGGCGCTCTCCCTCTTCCAGCCGCCGCATCGTGCCTCCCCGCCCCACCAGCGCTACCGTTGCTGCGCTCCTGATCTCGTTGGAGGCGTTGGGGCTGGGGTTGGGGCTGTGTAGGGGGGGCAGGGGCACGGGGTTCTGGCTCTCGGTCGCGGGTCCAGCCGAGCCCGGAGGTTCCGCTCTTCTTCGACTTTTCCAGCTTTCGCTGGGCCTCCCTGAGGATGGAATCGGTGACCTGTTTTCGCGCCAATGTTGGAAAGAGTTTCGTGCCAGTTTTTGGGACGTTTGATTTTCGGCGGCGGCGGCGGCGGCGGGAGAGGGCGGAGGGCGCGTTGTGCAGTGTTAGTAAAAAGAGGGGAGGGGAGGGGAGGGGAGGGGACGCGAGCTTATACAATGCAAGGAAAGGCAAGACAAAGCATGACGAGACGAGACATCGAGACAAGGCAAGACAGACAAGACTACCCATCCAATCTCATCCAAAACCAAACAAGATCCCATCCAATCCCATCCAGCACCAGACGAAAATCATAACACAGTCCGCGGCTTCCCGGCCATAAGCCCCCCCCCCCCCCCCCCGATCCTCCAGGCCCACCCCCACCCCCAACCCCATCTCCAATCCCCTTAATGGACAAAGCTAGGGGCGCAAGAACATCCGTGTCAAGCACCGATACCCTTCCAACTCCCCCCCCCCCCCCCCCCCCTCCTCCAAATCCCATCCCAATTATTTACACCACCTCCAGTCACCTTGATGGACAAAGCTAGCGGCGCAAGAACATCCTTGTCGAGCACCGACACCCCCTCCCCCGGGAACCGTCCGAGATAGGTCATGATGGACTCCAGGTCGAGCTCAAGCAGCTTAGACTCGGAGAGCTTGAGAATCGCAAGGGCGGCTCGAAAAAACACCTTCACCAGGTACATTTTATGCCACGGCATGCGAAAAGGCAACAGAGACACGGGTAGAAAGAGGGGGGGGGGGGACACGAAGGGGAGGGGGGAAGGTGAAAAGTGTCAGGGTTTGGGTGTGCCGTACCCCCTATTATTCCCGGGGACCATAGTAAATGAGACCAAATATTGTTGGTAAAAAAAGGTAAATATGTAGTTTTTTGTGTGTACTATAGGTCCTATTTACTCTAAGGTCCCCCGTAATGGTAGTAGGGGGGGATAAAAATGAACGGAGACACCATGTCGAGATGAAATTTAATACCGCTTCATTCCCAGAAGTTTTCCGGGCGGTCGGGGTTATAGGGTGATTGATTCAAGCGGGGGCATGATAGCTGCGCCCCAGCTCGTACACACCGATATTTCTTGCCTGCCTACGGCAGCACCTCACCGCAAGTACCCGGCAAAGTACTGGAGCATTGTCTTGTGGCCATTTTTGTGACCGACCGAGGGTAACAAATACATGGATGATGGCGATGATGAGTCCCTGCGAAAACGGAAACATTAACGAGCCAATCACCGCTACCGCCATCACCACCACCCAACACCTACGACGACATGAAACACCAACAACGCAATACGTCATCGCATGGTATACCAGGTACATCAGTACGGGCAATGCCACTATATCATCGTACGACGCGCTTTGTTAATCGTCGGCACCGCGTACACCGCCCACCTTGTACGAGCGCTCCGTGATCCAGACGTCCCATAGCCACAGCAGGGTGTCGGAGGGCATACGCGAGGTGTACAGGAACAGGGTCTGGAACCAGCTGACGGCAAAGAAAGCCACGTCCACATCCTGAAGGAAGGGAAAAAAATAACAAAATCGACATAAATAAATAAAAATAAACAGAAAAAAAAACAGAACAAAAAGCAGAACAAAACAAAACATTACATGGTGGACGAGAAAAAAAGCAAAAAAAAAAACCAGAAGAGACACAATTCCCAATAAAACACAAAAAAGAGGGAAAAAACGTGAACGGGAGAAACTCCCAATAAAACACAAAAAGAGGGAAAAACGTGAACGGGAGAAAAAGTTCTGTTAATCGTACGGTGAAGAATAAAAGATGGGAAAACAATGGAAAAGAGGGAGAATATTGAATAAAAAAATAATAATAACATACCAGGTCGTATGAACGATATGTACGTACACAAAGGGGGGGGGGGGAGGGAGCGCGTACGACTTATTTGTTGCTTGCCCTCATCATATCGACGAGAGAACACGGGAGGGGGGGGAGGTAGATGCAAAATACTGGTATACCTGGTACGCTCGTATCAGGTGTCAGTGATACTCAACCCTTTTAGGACCGCAGTCCCGTTTTTGGGACAAACTACTTGGAATTTGGGTGCTTTGTCCCCAAAACGGGACTGCGGTCCTAAAAGGGTTAAACGCTACCACTCTGTCCGGAAAAGTAAGGACTGTTTGGGCGTAATAATGTGGTACCCAACGGTCCTTACATTTCTGAACAAGAGTGGTCTGACATAACGAGTCGAAATACCTGGCACAGAACTGTAGTATCCTGTACCAGGTAGGGAAGCTATCGTGCAGAAGACAACAACACCAACAACAGCAGCAGCAGTCCTTGAAGTAGAGCAATTTCGTTCTGATCCCCACCACTCTCGATCAGGCTGTTCGATCGACGGGCCCACCCCGCTCTCCCATGCTCCGAAAACAAAAGGGGGAGGGGGGGAATACTCGGTATCATGCATGAGCGGGGCGGGGGCGCATATGAAATTCACACAACCCCGACCTCTTGCAGTTTAGTACGCCTCCGCACAGCCGAAACCCATCATGGTGATATAAATACAAATACCGGCATCAACATGAACAAAGTCCTCTCAAACCTGATTTCGGAAGTGTTCATGCAGACGGGGGAGGCGAGTCTCGATCAGCAAGTCAAGCACCCCCAGCATCAGTTGGAGAGCCTGCGGGAGTGGGGGTGGGAGTTGGATTTCCAAGGAGGGACGGGGGGGGGCGGGGGGTGCTTATTAGAGAGAAAAGGATTTCGGGCCCGCACTTTTCTGATCGGTCAATTTTTATTCCCACATGTTTTGATTGGTGGAAAATCTTGGTCGAAATTTGTCGTCACCCGGGATCGTGACGTCACTTTTCGGAAAAAATAAAATAAAAATGGAAAATTGGCCGTGGGTGACGACGGCAGTCTGCATTTTTCTATAATATTTGACCGGAAAGTTTTATTCGAGCCACGTTTATGGTCGCCGTTTTTTATAATTTACCTCAAGGTCTTCGCTGTAGAGGTGCTGAAGGCCGTAACCTTCGAAGAGGGCGACGAGAATCTCGAACACTCGCTCGGGGTCGGAGGCGAAGCCGCGGTGACAGTCGGTGCCGAGGCACTTGATAAGGTGCGCAACGACATAGTCCAGACCTTGGTGGGGGGGGGGGGCGGGGGCGGACAACGGGAGGGGTAAGAGTTTAGAGGTGCAGGCAGCGGCGAGAAAGAAGTGTAAGAGAGAACACGAATAAGGAGGGGGAGCACGTAGTCCGGGAAGGGCGGTGGGAGGACGGGGGGCAGCGATGATATAAGAGAGCAGAAACAAAAAAGAGGAGCACAGCACAAGAGAGTAGGAGCATGGGAAGCTACGACACGGCACGAAAAACAAAACGCCACTCTCCCTCCAACCAATTGAGCTTGCTTGGTAGTGCACACAAAAAACACCGGCATCTGAATGGAACACACATGAACACATACCTGTATATGCTTCGAAGTATACGAGACTACAAAAACCATCCTACTTCGTATATGACTCCAAACATCCTTCCCTCAAAACGCGGCACAACAAGAACAAGAACAAAAAACAGAGCCACTGCCTTCTTCTCTCTCCCCCCCCCCTCCCCCATCCCTCACCTTGGCAGTAGCCAACCTGGCCGAACGAAACCGCAAGCGCTCTGAGAGCGTCCGTCAGCTGTCCCTTCACCATCGCCAGCTGGCTGAGCGTACCCGGGCTCGGCGCGCCCCCGCCCCCCCCTTCTTCCCCCCCCCCTCTCCCCTCCCCGCCACCGCCTTCCTCGGACACGTAATCGTCCGACGCCGATGAGCTTACAGGAGACAGCGTCGAAAAAACAGCCACCGACAGAGATGAAGAGGACCTCACCCGTAGCGTTCGCGAGCTGCTGGTGGGTTCCGTGCTCCCAGTGGCGTACTTCCTAGGGTCCGGACCACCGCCGCTACCGCCACCGTCCCCTCGCTCCTCCCACCCCCCTCCCGCCTTATGTTTGCGGAACTCCACGTCGGCGCCGTCGACAATTTCCCACCCTTCTGCGGATTCGGAGGAGGGAGGTTCCGTGCCTCGGCCGCCACTGCCGCCGCCGCTGCTGTACCCTCGACGCTGGACGGGCACGAGCACGAGGTAAACCACACGGTCAAGTTCACGGTAAACCTAACGGTAAACCTAACGGTAAACCTAACGGTAAACCTAACGGTAAACCTAACGGTAAACCTAACGGTAAACCTAACGGTAAACCTAACGGTAAACCTAACGGTAAACCTAACGGTAAACCTAACGGTAAACCTAACGGTAAACCTAACGGTAAACCTAACGGTAAACCTAACGGTAAACCTAACGGTAAACCTAACGGTAAACCTAACGGTAAACCTAACGGTAAACCTAACGGTAAACCTAACGGTAAACCTAACGGTAAACCTAACGGTAAACCTAACGGTAAACCTAACGGTAACCCACACGGTAACCCACACGGTAACCCACACGGTAACCCACACGGTAACCCACACGGTAATCCACACGGTAGCCCACACGGTAACCCACAGGGACGAACTCACGGCAGAAGAAAACGGAAAACCCGAAAAAAAAATACACACAGCAGAAAAAATCAAAGCCGGCGAACCATTACCATCCTGTTAGTAAAGCACACGGTAAACCACTGGGCAAGCCACACGGTAACCCGCACGGTAACCCGCACGGTACCCGCACTGTGAAAACCGCACGGCAAAAACCGCACGGTAAACCGCACGGTAAACCGCACCGCAAATCACACGGTGTTCCCGATGTTCTACCCAAATCGTGCATGCTATGAAGTACGTATAACTGACGAGTGTGTTCGTAACGACGAATCGCATTAGGCGTGGAAATAAAAAAACACGGCTAGAATAAGCATCAACCCCCGGATGGGTCGGGGGTCGAAACGGGAGCAGGGGGGGGGTGTACTCATGTCATAAACCGGGTATAGCCATAGTCATATGACCACAGACCCCTCGTATCTCTACAATGCCGGGACGGAGCACGTCCAGTTTTCACCGACCAGGCACACACACAATGCTTTCACCAAAGCGTAAAGAGCCGGGAGGTGTGCGGCGAGTCGCACGAAGGGTGACCTGCATCCCACGATACTAGGAACCGCTTGCGAGGCGGGCTTTTTCTGGCATGCGGATGACAGCATCAGCCATGAGTGCACTTTATGCAAGTGTCTTGTCGGCGCCTCACCACGAAGACGCTACAGTAGAGTAGGTGACACGAGCATTCCCCTTGCGAAGAGTCAAAGGTTCACCCCCCGTACAAGCGACCAAACTCGACACATGGAAGACAGCGTCGAATTCTTTGGGGGGGGGGGGGCGGGGGGGGGGGGGCGGCGTACCGGAGGAAAGGGGTGTGGTGTCCGCGCCCCGATGGGAGCGCCTCCCAAGCGTTCGGGCCACCAGTGTCGACGGCGAGAGTCCTGCGCGAAGCACGAGGTGTTGGGCACGGCCGAGGGGCGGGATAGATGTTTTGCTTCAACGTCGCAGGCTACGAAACGGGGACGCCTCCTGTACATTGTTTCACTCGATCCATCCCCCCCCCACCCCCCCCCCCCCCTCCCCGTTCCCCGACATCCCACACTTGCCACGATCCCAACCCAAATCCCCACTCCACCCCATCGATCTCCTATTCCTCATCACCCCCTCCCCACCTATTGCGATTCCAACTCGGACCCCCTCCCCCCCCCCCCCCCCCCCCCTTCGCGCTTGGCGCAAGCAATGTCTGCCTGATCGTTGAAAATCCGGCGCGCTCCGTCCCGGCATTGTATGTATGACATGAGTACCCTCATCTCCCCCCGCCCCGCTACCCCCCCCCCCTCCCCCCCCCGACCCCGCTCCCCCCGTACCTGGCGCGAGCCCAACCCGAACTCCCCCCGGTGTGAAGTCGGCCTGCCGAAGGTCCGGGCAACGTCTGCGTCGATCGCCTTGGACCACACCGAGGACATGCCCTGACGCGCCAGCTCGACCAGGCTGCGCCGCCTCCGCCCACCGTTGCCGCTAACGCCGTCGCCACCAGAGGCATCAGGCATCTCCGAAGAACGGGCCCCGGCTCCGGTGGTCCTGTCCTTGTTGCTGCAGCAGCATTAGCACCAGCAGCAGAAGCAGCAGTAGCAGAAGCACACGCATCGGTAGTGGCAAAAAAAGAAGCAGCACAGGTATTACGGGGGACCATAGTTAATACCTGGTAGGACCTATGGTATACATGAAACCTACCAGGGTATACATTTAACCATTTTTACTGACAATATTTGGTCCTATTAACTATGGTCCCCCGTAACAGTGAGGGTTGAGGTGAGTTCGAAGTTGGGGCCGGGCCGGGCGGGGCGGGGTAATTGGGGGGCAGAGGCTTAAGGCTCGGGCCAATACCAACGAAACGCTAACGCCAACTTACGCCGAGGCTGGCGCTCACGCGAGTGCAAACCCTAACGTCTATATCACCACCAAGGCTAAGGCTGGCGCGAAGGCTGACGCGAAGGCTGACGCGAAGGCTACGGTATAAAGGCAAGCGCTAAGGCAAGCGCGAAGGATAGGGCAAACATCAACACTAACGCTGAGGCCAAACGCCAGCGCTAATGCCAATGCTAACGAAGAGCTAGCGCCAACATACGCCGCGGCTGGACCTAACACGAACGCACACGCTAACGCTGAGGCCAACGCCAAGATCAACGCCAAGGCCAACGCCTACGCTAATATCCAACGCTAGCACTAACGCTGACGCCAACTCTTCCGCTTCCACCGTCCGCTTTGCTACTTTTCGCTTCTCCCTTCTACACTTTGCCGCTTCTACACGACCTTTTTCGCCCTCTCGCTGCTCACCTTCGCAAAACCATGTGCTCCCAGAAACCAGCCCGTCTCCGGGGTGTCACCCCCGCCCGCCGCACCACTACCTTGTACAGGCGTTCTTCCTGAGGTTCCACCGCAGCTCTCCAGCTCGTGGACACCAGGATCGTTCTCGGCACACTCTGTGGCGTTTTTTCGTGTGAAGAGCGGCGTGGCGGACGCAGCGTTTTGGAACCGTGGGGGAGGCGTTTTGCAAAGAAAGTCCGTACGGGAAGGCGGGCAAGGGAGGGGGGAGGGGGGGGGGGGGTGACCAACGGGGTCTACTGTCTTTGCAATCAAGAACTTCATGTTTGGAGTCCCGTCTATTAGTAGTGACCACGTGCGGATCGTGCTAAAGTGTTTTGGTGCCGGGGGGAAGGCGTTGCACAAGTAAAAAGCGGTACGGGGAGGGGAGGTGCCCAATGGGGCCGACTCTCTGTAATCAATTTCAATTTGTTTAGCCTGTCTTGTAGGTGACTATGGATCAGATATTGGCGAAGATAAAATCCGAGAGGGGCAGTACAGCCAAACTTCCCTAACCTCCGTCTGTATCCGAAAGCGCAACATTGATGGCACATCAAGAGACACCTCACACCACAAAAAAAAAGAGACGGGTTTCGAGGCGATTAGCATGTTTTCCAAGGGCAGAAGTGGGGGGGGGGGGGCTCTGAGCAACCAAGGAGACAAAAGTAAGTATCCAGAGTATTGAAGCCGGAAATACCGCGGGTACTCGCACTACATCCTCCCGAAATACTCCCAGTACTCTCAAGTACTCTAGTTGCCCCCCCAGAAAGTAATTTCCTCCAAACTCCCACGCGCGGGACCTTCTACGGATGTTTTCTGCAACAGAGATGGGGATGAACTTATCGAAACGGCGTACAAATGATCGACGTATACTTTATATACTGCAAGCATGTACACTACGTATATTGACAGTATTTCGGTACTGCGAGTACTCGCAGCACCAAGGGACGAAATGCTGCGAGTAATGAGAGTACTCGCAGCAACAGAACGCTGGAGTACGTCAAGGACGGGGAGTATCCACAGCAGTATCGAACCCCGAAATCATGCGAGCCCGGAAGTATCCGCAGCACTCAATCTCGAAATATTGCGAGTACTTGCAGTACATAAACTCGAAACATTGCGAGTGCACGGAGAGCCTGAGGTTTTTCCCTCGAACATACTCTACCCTAGCCCCAGGTGATGGGAGAATCCGTGAAAAAACACAAGCATACCCCCTTTTCCACTCTCACATCGACAATGTCAACCAGTCACTAACCTGCACGCAAGACTTCGAGCACGTCTCTTCGGTTGGGCGCGCCTCGCTGTGGTCTACTACGTTGCCGTTCGGCCGGAAAAAATGAAACAAAACAGGGTCCCTCTCTTCGGCGAACGAAAGGGTCCGAAGCCTCTATAACTAACCCGCGAAAAAAACAACAACAATCACGATTCAGGTCCTCAATCCGCTCTCACCGCCACGTTACCCAGCATCTCCACCACCAACCGAACCGCTTCCGGGCACCCGGACCCAAACATCTCAGCCGCCGAAGCACGCTTTCCCCCCTCCTCTTCCCGCTCTACTCCAGCGGCGGCTGCCTTCTTCTTCTCCTCTTCCACTGCCGCTGCCGCCGCCAACGCCGCCGCCGCCTCTTCCAGTGCCCTCAGGCCACGGCCCCTCTCCACCTTCCCCCCCACCTCCTCGCTCACAGACCTCGATTCCAGGTCGACCTCGCTCCTCCCCTCCTCTCGGTGGGTAACCCTTTCGGCGTAACCGCTGTCATCAACACCGCCCCCAAGGCTATACCCGTTACCACCGCCGGCCACTCCCCCACCCTGCTCACGATCGATGGCCGCCGGCGGCAACAACGAACTAGCCTCCCCCCTGCCCAGCCCCTTCCCTCCCCCCTCCCCTTCCCTCCCCTCCTTCTCCCCCTCTCTTGCATGCGCCGACGTCAAACCCGCCATTTCATGCAACCGCCCCTCCTCCCGCCGCGGCGACCATTCGCCCCCACCACCCACCCCGCGGCCATCGCTGAGCCTCGTCGCCGCTGCCGCTGCTTCCGCCCCCACCTTCATCATCGCCGCCGCAGCCGCCAACACCTCGCTCTCACGATCCTCACCGACGCTAGGCTCGCGGTGCGCCACCACCACATCCTCCCTCCGCCCGATACCCACCTCTACGCCACCGTCACCGGCACCGGCACCGCCGACATCTTTTCGAGAGGTTTTCACGCGACGAGTCGATACCGCCGCTTCCACCGGGGGGACAGCCTCGCCCTGTACCGCCGTTACATCCGCCGCGCCCCCCCCCATCGTATCCCCAGACCCACGCCCCGCAGCAGACCTCGTTGCGGAAAGGGCCGGCGTTGACGCACCGTCTCTCGGTGCCCTCATCCCCCCCCCCCCACCACCTCCGTCAATCGTCGTCGCGGTGGTGAGAGTCGAGGAAGAAGCCGCGTGGACCTTACCAGCCGCGGCACCGATCCCGTCCAACAAGGGCGGGGGCGGCGGCGGCGGCGACGACATCGACGAAGAGGAAGGCGAGGAGGTCATCGGGGGCGCGGCCTCGACAGGGACCTTTTTACTCCTCTGGCGCGGCTGCTGGAGAATCCGATCACCGCCCGTTACCGTCGCCGTTACCGGCGGGGGAGGGGGCGGCGGCGGTGGCGGCGGCGCGGCCGCCGTCGACGATGGCGCCGCCATGTTGACAGCTTTGGGCGCGTCTTGTTCACGCGGCTGCTTCGAAGCAAGGCGTGCGGCGGCGGTCACGGCGGCAACGACAACGTCACTCCTGGCGTCCTTCGCGGGCCGGGCGGGGGCGGCTGTGAGCCTCGGCGGCCGGGTCCGACGCCCGTTCGCGGACACCACAGTGCCACGGGACTTGCCGCCTCCGCCACCACTGCCGCCTCCCCCGCTGGACTCCCTCTTCCTTTCGTACCCGCTGCCGCTCTGCCGCTGCTTCTGCCGCCGACCGGTAAACAACCGGGCGGTAGCGGCAGCGGCGGCGGAGGCATCAGCGGCGCCATCCCCTTCCAAATCGGCCGCCTGTTCCACGCCGCCGCGCGCCGAGCCTTGACCACCGCGACCACCGCCGCCGACAGCGCCTTCAGAGGCTGCTTCGCTCGAGTGGGCGGCGGGTGCCGCCATGGCGACGGCAGCGGTTGGGGCGGCGGCGAGGGCAGTGGCTACAAAGGTGTTGCCGTGGCGATTGCTCTCGCCTGCTGCTTCGCTCGGCACCGCCACCGCGATACCGGGAGCTCGGAGCCCGGCCCCAATTCCGCCGTCAGAAAGAGCGGCCGCGGTAAAGAAAGACGGATGCAATCCCGACACCGACACAGGAGCGGACGCCTCGGACGACCCAGGCACCCCGGGCCCCACGGTCATCGGTGGAAGCTGAGCCTGTTCCGATGCCCGCAAGTGGGCAGCAGGGTTCTCCAGCTCATCGTAGGTTGGCGGCGGCGGCGCCCGGTGCTCGGATTGTCGCCCTGAGGCACTGCTCGACTTCGCTGAAACAGTCCCCGCCCCCGCCCCGGCCGGCGCCCCAGAGCGCCACGTGAGCGCCTTCGTCCACGCCGGGTCACCGGCGGCGGAGGTAGAGTTGCTGACCTGTGATGGATGGCGGGGCGGGACAGCGAGATGCGGCATCGCAGGTAGAGCGTCGGTGGGGGGAGACCACGGAGGAGGGGGCGCCCCCGCCGCCACCGCTTCGTATTCCGCCCCGGCTTGCGCCTCTTGCTGTCGCTGCTGCTGATACCGTTGTTCTTGCTCTTGTTGCTGCCGGTGGTGCTGTTGTTGTTCCTTCTCCTGTTGCTGCTGTTTGTGCTCTTGTAGCTGCTGCTCTTGCTTGTGCAGCAGCACCTGCTGCTGCAGCAGCTGCTGCTCCTGCTTCTGCAGAAGCAGCTGTTGATGCAGTTGCTTCTGCTGGTGCCGCCGCCGCCGCCGGTCTCTCCTCTCCGGAGACGTTTCAATCGCCCCTTGCGGTGGCGCGGGAGCGGGAGCGGGCCTCACCGACAGCCGCCGCGACTCCGCGGGGGGAGTGCCGGGCGACGACGGGGGGCGGGGGGGTACCGTCGTTGGACGCGACCGCCGACGCCGCTGCAACTCTACCAGCGGCGGCGACTTCGCACCAGGAGACAGCGGCTGCCTATCATTCCTCGACGACAATGGTGCAGAAGCCGATTCTACCGCCGTGCCCATCCCAGCGCTCGCCGCGGTGACCGCCCCAGTGCTTGCCACCACCGCCGCCGCCGTCGATGGTTGTGGTTGCACCTGCACCTGCACCTGAACTTGCGGTTGAGTCTGCGGCTTAGGCGGCGACTTCCCCGGTGACCCATCCTCCGGCAACAGCGACTGGTTTGGGTGCGCGGACGACCGCGACCTTCTCGGGGGTAGCGACGCCGCGCCCCCTCCCCCGGGATCTGACGCCTCCCGCTGCTGGCTCGACGATGGCCTCCGCCTCGAAGACCTCGCCTCCTTGTCCCGGCCCCTCGACGGTTGGGCCCTCTGCTTCGACGCGGCCGCCTCCGCTTTTCTTACCCCCCCGCGTTCGTTCGATGACGCCGGCGCCGTCACTGCCGCTGCAGCCCCCGCGCCCCCCCCCATCGCTGCCGCCAGTGCCGCCCCGACTGCCGCGGCCGATGGAGGAGAGGACTCGCCCTCCCCGTCTTTGCCGTCCCCAACTGCGGGGACAGACTCCATCGACGCTACCGTCGAAACAGCCGGTAACAATGCTACCTCCTCCACCGACGCCAGAGCCGCCGCCGCGCTCCTTCCTCGCCTCTCCTTCCTCGCTTCTCGTGCCGCAACCGGGGGTGAGGTGGCCGACTCGTGTCCCTTGCCGAGGGGCGGCGGGGACAAAGCCACCGTCATCGGAGCTGACCGCGGCGATGGTTTCTGCTCCTTTCGCTGTTTCTGCTCCATGTGCTGCTGCTGCTGCTCCGGCGGCTGCGGCTTCTGCCCCTTCTGTTGATGTTGCTGCTCCGGCTGTTGCGACTTTTGCTGCTGCAACGGCTGTTGCTTCTGCTGCTGCTGCTGCTGCTGCTGCGACTTTTGCTGCTTGAGCGGGTGTTGCTGCTGTTGCTGCTGCTGCTGCTGCTGCGATTTTTGCTCCTGCAGCGGCTGTTGCTGTTGGTGCTGCTGTTGCTGCTGGAGCGGGGAGGAAAGCCCGGCGGGGGACGAGTAACGCCTTCCCGGGGGCAACCCCGCGCCGGCGCTATACAGATCGCGCCCCCCGTTAGCCGAGTAACCGGCGGCCACCCAGCCGGGCGACGCCTCGAGCGGCAGCGAGTACGGCGCAATCACCGGCTTCCTCGAGGGCGCTTCCACGGGACTGGTCAACACCGCCGCAGTCCCCGCACCGACTCCCGCCCCCGTACGCCCTCCCGCCTTTCCCCCCGACCCCGCCCTTCTGATCGGAGGGCTGGATGCCGCCCCCGCCCCCGGGCCAGCTACCGCCTTCGGCACCGGCGCCGCAGTCGTAGATGACGACGTTAATAGAGACGACGAGGACGGCGAAGGTGCTACCCGCGGTGGTGCTACCCGGGGCGCGGGGTCACAGGAAGACGCCCGCCTGCGCAGCCCCTGCCCGTTCTCCGCCCGGGCCGCCGCGAGGACGGTCTGGTGGTCCCGGAGCATGGACAGCAAGCTCCGGACAGCGGCCATGTCGCCCGCGCAAGCTCGGTCCACCTATTATGGTATAAGTGAGGTGGCGTGTTCCAGGGGGGGGAGGGAGGGGGGGGGGGCGTGGGAGGGTGTGGTGGTGGTGGTGGTGCGGGTGAGGGGGAAGGTGGGGGGGGGGAGGAGGCAGGCAGGCAGGGAAAGCAGATGGGGAGACGAAGAAAAACCGACGGAAAAGACGGATATATATACAGAGAAAACGGACGAATAGAAGAATGTGCCGAAATACGAACGGATAACCGATATACTGTAAATTAGAAACCGACGAAAAAACGTAGGTGTCGATTACGTAAAAACGGAGAGACCGACGGAACAAAAAAAGACAGACCGACGAAGACCTCCGGCTGTGCTCTCGTTGAAAGCCGCACACTGGCGCCGGCCTCAGCCACATCAGGGCGGTCGCGCAATAAATACATGCCTGGTATGATACAACCAAAGCTCGACCGCTACATCCGTCACGAGACGGTAAGGTGGACACGGCGTGGTTTCGCATGAAAACACGCAAACATCAATACCAAGGAGTACCACGTGATCGGTCGCATCTCTCTCTCGGCATGGTGGACAAGGCGAGGGCTTCGCAACCAAAGACCAGACGCGTAACAAATTATCTGACAAAAAAAATACGAGTTGGTTCGCGCTCTCTTTTTCCTCTCACCGCTGTTTCCATGTGTCCGGGAAGCTTGGGCGGGCCCCGGTCCTTCACAGACCGTCCGGAAAGGAGCAGGGCTACGTCTTGCTTCATCAGGCGGGCGGAGCTGAAGGTGTTCGTTGGCGGGAAGCGGCGCACGCGGGGGGGGGGAGGGGAGGTACTCATTATCGTGCATGGCCGTAACCATAGACACTCACATCCGTACAATGCCAGGGCGGGGAGGGGGGGGTGTACTCATTATCAAGCCGGGGCGCGGGGGGGGGGGGCACAGCCGAGTGCGAGGTGGTCAGCGGTGAAAACGGCGTCTTTTTCTTTGGAGGCGGTAGTGGGTGAGGGGGGAGGGGTCAGAGCACGGGGGCGGGAGAGGCCTCTGAAACGAGACTCCTTATTTCAGGCCGAGGCGTACAGACATACGCACGACAGTCGTGGTCTGTTCGATTTTTTCAAAGGCCGCTTGGGAGAAAGGGAGCTGGAAGAGATGGGTTGAAGGCGCGGAAGGAATGCATAAGCACACGAGTGCTGCTGTCTTCGACCGGCCGGCCGGTGTGAACCCGTCACAAAACTGTATCAAAAACGTTACAACCACTCCAAACCCCTTACGACTACTTCATGTTTTGAAAACCGTCACAGAGCCACTACCGAAAAGGACATCGATTTAGCCTCACCACCATGGTCGCGGCAGGGGGGATTTGAGCACTCCACCAAGCGGATGAACTTAAGAAGTGACGTTATCACCCATTCAGTTGTACCGTAACAAAACCTAAAAGAGAAAAGCTGGGGCAGGATGCAAACTGGAAACATTCTGCGCACCCATAGGCATGGGTGGCCCGGCCCACGCCCCGCCCACGCCCCGAGCTAACCAACTCTGGACGAAGACGCGATAACACCCACGCATACACCCACGCTTCAGAGCATTAGACGCACACCCAACCGTATCACACGCACGTACAACGAGCAAACACCGCACAAACCCGCACAAACGACGCGCATACACAACCCGTAAGGTCGCTGCTGAATCGAGGCCCGCCGTCGCGCACAAGCGCATAGACGCACGCACGCACACGCAGGCAGGCGGCGGAGCGGCTGTCGGCGGTCCGCGTTGACTACCGAAAAAAACTTGGAGCCAACCCCGCACACTCGCATGCAACGCACGCGCGCGTGCGAGAGACTCGCGTTGCCGTACTCGTAAGCCCAGTTTCTCACCGAGCCTTAGAGGGTGTCTTCTTTCGCCCGCTCGGGAGCGAACCCAGCAGCGCCCGAAACGAACCGCCATGCCGCTTGCCCCCCCCCGCCCCGCCCCCCCCTGCTCCATCCTCCGCCGGCCCCAACCCCTGCATCGCGCCGCCGCCGCCACCGCCGCCGCCGTTGCCACCCCTACCCCTCGTCGCCGCGAACATCCCGGAAACTCCCTCCCCCCCCTCGTCATGCGAGCTGCTCGACTCCGATTTTTCCATCGGGAACAGCTCAACGCTGCTGGAAGCCGCGCGCAGGCCGCGCTGGTCGGCCGCGGCTGCCGCCGCGGCGGCCGCGGTGCGACTGCCGCTGCTAGCGCTGCCGCTGCTGCTACGGCGGCGGCGGCTGCCGTCGCCGTTGCTGCCGCTCCCGGCGCTGATATCCCCGGCGTCACCGCCCCCCCCCCCGCCGCCAATGCCGCCGAAACCACCACCTTCGAAGGCCATTTCTTCCTCGCTCTTTTGAGGGCTGTTGCTCCGTGCAAAGTTACGCCGGCGCTGCTGCTGCTGTAGCCACGTCGCGGGAGGGTTAGCCTCCGCGTCACCGTCCGCGCCAGTGATTTTCCTCACAGCGAAGGACAGCATTTGATGCTCTTTGAACTCCGACAGCGCACGAACGCGGCTGTGGGTTTCGTACAGAAGCGGTCGATGCGCAGTGGGGGGGTTGGGGGAGGGGGGGGGGGGGGGGGGGGGGGGCAACAGGCAAGGGGAGGGAGAAGGGGAGAGGTGAGAAACACTGCTTTACTCGTTTTGTTGGTTGTTTTTTTGCCCCATATGTATATCGTCTTCCCTTTCATTTGATCCCTCTCCTATTCAATAGTCGTAACTCAGATCCGGGAGTCAGATGGCAGGCCCTTCTCCCCCGTCCCCACCACTATGGTTCGCGCCTTCATTTTGTTTAGCGAGGAGACTTCGGCCCTTTTTTCTTTTCTCGTCTACGTACTCGCGTGCACTTCTGTACTTACAGGGTATACTTCGCTTGCGGAAAACGAGATCCCCACGTTCAAGCGTTTCTCCAGGTGTTGTGTCAGTATCCGCAATCACCCGCCATAATGCTCGAGAAACATTGCGTCGACCACTCAAAAGGAAATAGAACGACTCTTCGTACAGAGAACGAAGCCAGTAAACCAAGCCAGAACATTCTCCGTATCACAGCAGGCGGTCTCTTCGATTCGCTTGGTTGGTTGGTAAGCCCCACGACTCCCGTACCGCGCTTCACATTCTACCCCTCCCCCCCATCCGACGTCACCAGGGGCAGGCGCATTCAACACCCGTCGGAGCGAGAAACAGGGAGGGTCTCTCGCCTGTACCCGTTTTCCCTGGGAAAAGAGGCGAGAGGTCGGGAGAGGTGGTTGGTCAGGGGAGGAGGGACGAGGACGGGGCAGGTGGGGGCAGGGGCGGAGAGACGCAGCAACCAGCAAAACCGGAGGCGCCGCCGCTGCCGTCGCCACCTTCGCCGATCGCATTTGCAGGGGCCAGCACAACCTCTGCCCGAGACACCTTTTAAAGTACAGCAGTGTTCCTACGACTTTGAATGTTACAACTCGTAAGTTTTTCTCTAGTCTAATTCGGGGTGTTTTGGGAAAAGGGAGTGCCGTGGCGAAAGGGTTTTACAACGTTGTGTCAATGCGACGCGGTCAATCAATGTCTTCCCGAACTTGTTCTCTCTCTCTCTTGAACTATTGGGCCTCGGAGTAAACAAAAAAAACTAAAGCAGTTGAAGATGTCGGGAGACATGTCAAGCAACGCATAGCGCGCGCTGTCAACGGTCTAGGGCCGAGCGTTTCACACTAAAAACGTACCAGGTATTACTTTGGTGTCAGTCAAGGCATGTCAAGGGTAAATTAGCTGTCTGTCAAGGGGTGACGGTGGTGTCTCCTGACATCTTTGACAGCAGCACGAACTTCTTGTGTACCAACGCGTCCAGAACGGTACCCGTCGTTACCGGTACTCGGTAACGCCTACCTGGTACGTACCTGGTATGAACGACTGATCCGAAGCATCGATTTCAATTTTGTTTTAAACTATTAATACTCAAGGATGCGACATATTCCGTGGACGAGCACACGCATAATATATGGTCTACAGTTTAGCAGTAGTCTATAGATTCGTTGTGTTTCCTATTTCACCACTGGTACTCATATAATATTTGATACCAGATACCAGGTACGGTATATTTTAGTATACACTCGAGTATCAAAACAAGTTTTTTTTTTTCCAGTTTGCGCCTTCAGGTCAACTCGTTGGGTGCGTGCACTGCTGGTCCACAGCAGTAGTACGTAGTAGTATTAATAGTAGTAGTAGTAGTAGTAGTAGTAGTAGTAGTAGTAGTAGTAGTAGTAGTATTAATAATAGTAGTAGTAGTAGTAGTAGTAGTAGTAGTAGTAGTAGTAGTAGTAGTAGTAGTAGTAGTAGTAGTAGTAGTAATAGTAGTAGTAGTAGTAGTAGTAGTAGTAGTAGTAGTAGTAGTAGTAGTAGTAGTAGTAGTAGTAGTAGTAGTAGTAGTAGTAGTAGTATAGTATTAATAGTAAGTAACCAGGAGAGAGCGAGCACAACACAAAACAACAGAGGGGGGAGAGCGAGCGAAACAAAAAATGGCGTTATTAATAGTGACCAGCTGACCTTGACCTTTTACGCTATCTCCCCCGTCGACATGCGTACGACATGAGCGACATCCCAAGGCGCCACGAAGGTTTTCAAACCCCCCCATCATATACACAAATTATATATATATATATACCTGGTACCAGGTGCTGCTGTACGCTTGTACGGCACGGACACTGGTTGTGCTGGATGTCGACGGGTAAAAAGAACGGTTTAATGTGAAGAACACACACAGCAGTATCTTGTACCTGGTACCTGGTATCTGTTTCGGCACGGACACTATTAACATATCAATATTAATACTGCTGTGTGTCGACGGGTAGAAAGAACGGTTCGATGTGAAGAACACACACACACCACTTGTGACCCTGTGGTTGAAGCATACAACACGACCAGGACGAGACGAAGGGACGTCTTACAGCGTACAGCAGTTGAGTTAACCCTTGTAGGACCGCAGTCCTGTTTTAGGGACAAACTTGTCAAATTTTCAACTACGATTCAAGTAGTTTGTCCCCAAAACGGGACAGCGGTTCTAAAGGGATTAACCAGGTAACCATTAATAATGGTTGGTCGGGTCTGATTGTCTGGGGGATGCGGTTACTTCTGCTTTTTTTTTTGTTTTCATCCTTTTCATTATCTTCGCCCATCTTCTTCTGTCTCCTTCCAACTCGTAACTCAGATCCGGGGTCACATAGCAGGTTCTTCTCCCCCCTTCCCGCTACGGTACGTGCCTTCATTTTTATAGCGAGGAGATTTCAGCCTTTTCTTCCCTCGTCGACTCGCATCGAATTGTGCCTGCCCACGCTGCAAAGCGGTCTCAACAATTGAATCCTTTAGATCTTATTTTTGCAAACAAAGTCAAATGTCCGACCCACCTGGGGCTCGAACCCAGGACTCAAACACAAGTAGAATTCGAGGTGAACCCTTTTAGCGCCGCACTCCCATATTTGGGGACAAAGCACTCTAATTATAAGTACTTTGTCCCCAAAACGGTACTGGGGTCCTGAAAGGGTTAACCACTTGAACCACCGGGGCGACCGGCATGTGTGTGATATGTAGTACGGTATATTCGTACCTGGTATCGTACAGAGCAGCGCATATCACTGGTACCTAGGGTGACCCTCAACCATCGTGTCGAGTATTGACCGGCTTACCACTTATTCGACACTCCGTATGGTGTGTCGCTGGTGCGTGATGCTGTTCGCTACATACAGACAGTACGCACACTGCTGTTTTGTACACCCCCTCAATTTTGTCCAGGGTCAGATCGGAGGGCTCAGGTTCGGGTGGGATCATGGAGGGAGAGCGGGGTGACCAACGAAACATCCCAAGATAACGGAATTCGATATTTCGCCAGATACCAACGTACCAGTAAGTGGTTAACCCTTTTAGAACCGCAGTCCCGTTCTGGGGATAAACCAGTCAAATTTCAAGTAATTTTGTCCCCAAACGGGGCTGCGGTTCTAAAGGGGTTAATGGTAGAGAGCTCTGCCGGCTCTACTGGTCGTTCTCTCAGCATTTACTATACGGTCGTTTTCTGTTAGAGCGTGATTCTTATAATTTGCCGACATTTGATTTGAAAAAAATGAAAAGGTCGAACGCTCGAACGGCCGAAACGTCGACGTACTCGACCATATGATATATATCTGCAATCTGTGCTTCGATGACCGTTGAAACACATCTGGTGTTTTTCTTGTGCTCATCCCATTTATTATCTTCGCACATCTTCTTCTCTCTCTCCTCCCAACTCGTAACTCAGATCCGGGGTCACATAGCAGGCTCTTCTACCCCCTTCCCGCTACGGTACGTGGCTTCATTTTCATCGCGAGAAGATTTCAGCATTTTCTTCCCTCGTCGACTCGCATCGAATTGTGCCTACCCACGCTGCAAGGCGCTCTCAACAATTGAATCCTTTTTATTTTTATTTTTGCAAATAAAGTCAAATGTCCGACCCACCTGGGGCTCGAACCCAGGACTCAAACACAAGTAGACCGGCAACGTACACGACAACAACAGTAGTAGGGCTACCAGGTGGTGAGTAAAAAATTTAAAGCAATTCGCGGAGGATCAAACCGCAAAAAAGAAAAAAAGAAGAAAAAAAATAACGCACGTTCGAAGAAGCTGCAGTTGGCCGTATACTTCGTACCTGGTATACGAGTAGAACACGTGTTCCAACGTACCGGTCGGCCTGGTGCCTGTGCCACCTTGTCTGCCGTCTCTTTTCCTAATCTCGTCCATCGCGGTTTCCCTTCTACTGCTCCTATTGCCCCCCCTGCCCCCATTTCCTTCGTCGGGTTTCCCTGCACCCCCCCCTGCTCGTAGAGTTATAAGCAACCGGTAAAGAACGGCTGTGTAGCACTCACCGTGCTTGTTCGGCAGTGTAAGGACCGCTAAGGTAATCGCTATCAATACCAAACGGTCTTTACATTTCCGGGCGGAGTGGTGCCTGGTAGCGGTGCGTATAACGCAAGGCAATGATAGGGGATGAATCGATCATCATCCCCTGAGCAAGCAGAAACGGCAAGGTTTCGAGGTTTGTACATACGAAGGGATGCGCCTATTGTCAGGGGCTGTTCCGAAAAATTCAATCGCCGCAATAATCCGAGACCGAGAACCTGGGAACCTCTGGGGGAATCACTACCCGGTACGATAACACGCCAAACCCGCCACTTCACGTACGTGATACCAGGTATATATTTATTACGGGGGACCGCACGTAGTAAATAGGACCAAATATTGTTAGTAAAAATAGGGAAATATATACGTACGTAGTAAATAAGACCAAATATTGTCAGTAAAAATAGGGAAATGTATAGGTTTTTGGGTGTACCGTAGGTCCTTTTTTTTTTTCTTTTTTTTTCCATCCCATTCATTATCTTCGCACATCTTCTTCTCTCTCTCCTTCCAACTCGTAACTCAGATCCGGGGTCACATAGCAGGCTCTTCTCCCCCCTTCCCGCTACGGTACGTGCCTTCATTTTTATCGCGAGAAGATTTCAGCTTTTTCTTCCCTCGTCGACTCGCATCGAATTGTGCCTACCTGGTATTAACTATGGCCCCCCGTTATAGTATTTATGTTGATAGTTGCACTTTGAAGCAACTAAAACATGACGGTTCAGGGAGCTGCAGGGGGGCCAACGGTCATTGACCAGTGAGTGAGAGGATCGCAGATCGGTACTGGCTGCATCGATGTGACACCAAATATTGTTACAAATTACGTACAAATGCACGAATTTGCACCAGAAACGCGAGACACGGAGAGATCTTCATATGAATAGAATACGTACAAGGCTAGCTGGGGTTAGGGCTACATGGCCAGATAACAAGGGGTCATCTTGAGAACTGGTTGTACGTGATTGAAATGATAAAAGGAGCAAATACCCAGGGTAGACTACAGCAGCAGTTCGTAGACTTTATGCGTCCTTGATGGCGTTTAGGATTTAGCGTTCACCTGGTAAAAGTAGTCTAAGATCGTACGAGTATATACGAGCACGTAGCAAGGTTATTCGACGCAGATTGTCAGGAATTGGACTACAAGAGGTACGAACAGAGTTGGGATATTTGACTCTCTTTCACAAAAAAAATCGCACAACGAAAGTTGAGAGTTGATGCACTTGCCCACTGCAAACTGTAAAAATATATCATCGGGTTACATAGGGGGGCATGTCAGAAAATATAGAACCCCATCCAAAATCCCGCCTGTTTTTGCTCCCCGAACGCGGGAGTGGGGTACGGTTGAGTGCTAGAGGCGCCCTTACGCTGTCTTCACATACATGCATCCATACGTAGCCCATAGGCCCGCGCCCGCTTGCCCACTCGGGCTTAGTCTGCAAACTAAATGGTTGCGACAAAAAAAAGACGAATATAATATATAGAGGAGTGGGGGGCGTGGCGAAAGGGGCAAGAAGACTCACGATGCATGGTATGCGTATGACGCGGTAGGGTGCGGACCGGGTATTGCCGTCAATATTGATGGTACGCGAGGATGGCACGAATCTCCTGGGAAGGGATTCAGGCTGGGTAGGGCACTAGGGCACCAGACGCCAGGCGTGACTGCGTGACCGGGCCGGGTTGTTCAAAAACTTGGAGAGTGCTTTAGGGTTCCAACCATTTTGGGACGCGAACACGCCAACGTCGGATTAAAAAATACAGACAGCAGCAGCACGAGTACCTCGTACTGCTACCCTGTTCGTGTTGCGTTGGGTTGGGTGGGCCCACTATCAATGACACGACACCATTTAGAAGCATGTCTCGCTCTTGTTGTATGAAACCACGTACCATTTCCATGTGAATTCATGTTGCGAGTCTGTCTTTTGAGGCCACGGATATTGCTGCGGTGAGCCAACCCCAACCATTACATACAAGCCAGTAAACCACATTATTGATATTAATGGTAGGGCTATCAACAACAGCATGCAGTGTCGTGCTATTCGCGCGCGTGCCTCGGACACGCTCGCGCCTAACTAACCCTTTTAGAACCGCAGTCCCGTTTTGTGGACAAACCAGTCAAATTATGAGTAATTTGTCCCCAAAACGGGACTGCAGTCCTAAAAGGGCTAAGGGCGAGAGAGAGAGACGAAACGAATGCGTACTACGCACAGCAGTACCTGGTACCTGGTATGTTTTTTCCTCCTCTGCCGTAACTCAGAACTTAAATAAAGTACCTGGTATATACGTCACTATAAATAGAGAGCCATGGTTAAATTTCTGCCACATCGCCGAAAAAATAATTCTGCGCACATACTAGACTGCAAACACGTTTCAGGGAAACCAAATAAAAGATACCTGGTACTCGTACCAAACACTCAAGGAATATTAATATTTCCTCCCTTCTCCGAGTTTGGGGGTAGTTCAGTTTTCTATGGCTATAATTATTTATTTTCAGGAATCGGGGAGACGAAATCGAGTGGGACTAATCCTCAAATACTCTTGAAAGGGGTTTTACTGGTTCTACAACACGCTATTAATAGATAGCACAAACCCCGGAATGATTGCTACTACGGGGGGCCATAGTTAATACGACCAAATATTGTTAGTAAAAATGGTTAAATATACAGGTTTTTATGTATACCATAGGTCCTGTTAACCCTTTTAGAACCCCAGTCCCATAGGTGGGGACAAACCACTCAAATTTCAAGTAGTTTGTCCCAAAAACGGGACTGCGGTTCTAAAGGGGTTAACTATGATCCACCGTAATAGAGCCGATTTTCTCCAGAACAAGGCCGGCAGACAACGAAAACGGTGGGGTTTAGAACGATCTCGTCGAAACATTTACATACAGACGCACCCCTCGGCCTTGGCGCTCCGCCCTCTCTGTTGTCGACAAAAAAACAAATTAGCTCGTAGGTTCGTTGGGCATTCCATTCGTCTGAGGGAAAGTGCGATTTATCTTGCGGAATATACGGCGGTGGTATGACCCGCAGGTTGCACAAGATGAGTTTCGTCGGAATCCTGCCTCGATCTCACAGCTGACGTTTTGTAATTTTTATAAATATGTTACGATATACCAGCAGTATCATATACCAGGTGTCAGTACCAGTATCATACACCAGATGTCAGGTATTCAAAGCGGACAGAAGCGGCGATAAACCACAGACGATTACAGACTGCATCGGTGCATCGGCTACGGGGGTGGCATACGCATTGGAGTGGTCGATCTACGGCGTCCGCATCGCAAAGAGAGCCGTGCGACACGGGACCAGCATATATCACCACGCCACCGGTACAAACAGGCGGGGAAATTTACACACAAAACCCTCACCCAACTCCCGATACTTATAATTGCTGTCCACATCCATCACAACGCATGCTCGGGGCTTGCCTTTCGGTCTCCTTCCGGGTATGCCAAGGGCCTGATATAAATATTAATAGTCTTGATTGTAAAAAAAGAGACGCAGCCCCTTTTTGGGGATACACCACTCAAATTCTTGCTACTACTCTGTGTAGTTTGTCCACTGAACGGGACTGCAGTCCTAAAAGGGTCAACACTTTTCAACTCTGAAAATAATGGACTCGTACGTACGGACAACAAAACGGCGAAAAACCAAAACGACAAAGCAAACAGCAAAAACGTTTGGCAGAGAGCGCCTGCTTTGCTGCGACGCGTGATTGCGACGACTCTCATGTGAGTAGCTCACCCCCAAATCCTCCGGCAAGAAAAATACCGGTGGCCCGCGGAGGTTTACGACGTGCCCCCAGCTGCAGGCACCGCGGCTGCTACTGCTGCTGTTGTTGCTGCAGCGGCATATACCAGGTGCGTATACCAATACTGCTGTAATCAAAGACGGGGATACGCGCCCTCCGTATTGTGCCGCCCGTGATGATTGAATACATCACAACCCGAATCAACAGCAGCAGCAGTCGCACGCAGCAGCAGCTGCTGCAGCAGCAGTTCGTGTTGTAGAGTGACTCACTGATTCAAATCCAAGCACGAGTTTATACCGCAAATGTCAAGAACGAACACACACAACACACACACAAACACACACAGGATGAAATTCTCGTACAGGTGTATCCACTGCGTTTTCTTCGGTCGGTCGGTGGTCGAAGGGGAGGGCTCGATATAAAAATCAGAACCAAGCTTTGGCGAGGAAAACTCGTGTGGCAGCAGTGGCGAGCCAACATCGTCACGGCATTTACGTTGTTCATGGGTCGGGTTGTTGCAGCAACCCGCACGCGGAGCGATCGGCCCTAGAAAATAAACACACACACACACACACACACACACACACACACACACACACACACACACACACACACACACACACACAACACATTCTTGCCATCAGTCCTCCTCTCGTCGATCATGAAAACTTGAACATCCCTGGGACGGTAGCAGCAGCACAAGCAGTGGTGTCCCCGAGGTAGCAACAGCAGCAGCAGCAGCAGCAGTACACACCAGCAGTTGTGTAAAAAAAAAAAACCCATCCCATTCATTATTCTCGCCCTACTCTCCCGCCCCTTCCCAGCGGTAACTCAGATCCGCGGTCACATACGCAGTAGCGGCCGCTCCTCGCCCCACCCCACTCCCACGGTACGTGCCTTGACTAGTACACAGCAGGAATAATCAAGCATTTTCTTCCTTCGTCGACTCGCGTCGAAATGTGCAGAACCGCACGCTGGCGCTTTCTGCATATTTCATCACCAGAAAAAAATCCGTCATGGGCTGGGAGTCGAAAGCACCAACTATGTACCAAGCTTACTTACGCCTGCATCCATGTCGAAAACTATGATTGAATAATACCGGTAATAGGTAATAACATCACAGTAAACGCGCAGCACGTTGAAAGCTTGTGCGACACTCCTGCGTCACAAACAAGAAGAGCCACTATTAATAGAGCGTCCGACGTATTAACCCTTTTAGGACTGCAGTCTCGTTTTCGGGACAATTTGGGACAAACTACTTGGAATTTGACTGGTGTGTCCCCAAAACGGGACCAAGAGTTAATATTAACCTTCCGCATTGAGAGGAAAGTTGACGATAAAAAATGACGAATTACAGCAGCAGCGACAACTGACTGCGCCATTGAAGGGTGATACAAGTTAGTGTCAACCCTTCCAAGAACTGCAGTCCCGATCAGGGGACAAACCACTCAAATTCCAAGTAATTTGTCCCCAATTGTTCTCGAAACGGGAGTCACGCAAGGACTCGTGAAGTCGTGTAGGCACTGCCGCAAGATGATTCTACTAATACCTGTGGAACCCGCACTTGCTGGGCGTTCGCGCTGCTGCTCGTGGGGGCCATCTTGGGGGGTAAAAACATAAATGACCCTTTTAGGGCAATAAACTGCAGTCCCGTTTCGGGCACAACAAAACAATGAGTAGTTTTAGTTTTGTCCCCCAAACGGGACTGCAGCGCTGGAAGTCTGCACCAAACACCGGGTAACATACATACCGGCAGTAGTGCTTCCTTTGATACGGTATACAACCAAGGTGCGATGTGATATGCATACTGTTATTAAATGATACTTGTACACACCTGGTGCAGTCCAATCCACGTTTCACGGCAATTCGACGCGAGTCGACAAGGAAAGAAGGGGCTCGAGTATTTTCGCGATAAAAAATGCGAGGAACGAACCGCATACGGGTGGGGAGAGGGAAAGGAGAGCCGGCTATGTGACTCCCAGATCTGAGGTACGACGACTGCTTGTATGTATGATAAATAATAGGAGGGGGGAGGGAATTGAAGGGCGAAGCTAAAATTTTGAAGGAAGATAAGCAAAACGAAAAAAAACACTGCTATTAATAGGTATCGTACCTGGTACCTAGGATATCATATCGTACAGACTGTCGGGGCAAAAATGATTCCACGCTAAATTCCAAGTAGAGGATATTATCCGCAAAAAAAGGTGGGGCGTAATTGCGCAGCGCTACGACACGCGTACAACGCTGTACAACAGATAAAAATGTCCTCGCCGAAGAGAAATAGTTTTTACCTACCCTGGTAGACAGTAAGCACTCAAATAAACTATAAATAGCACTACTCTGTAAGTCCATGCGTGGAGAGATACATGTTGTCAAGCACCTGGTACGTGTCGCAGCCATTACATTAGCAGCAGTGATGTTCTGGTGGCCCGCTTTGGCGAGAAGGCGGTGCTGCTGCTGCTGCTGCTGCTTCTGGGCGCGAGTTGGGGTGTTGGTTTGCAGTTCCCTACACACCAAGCGATGCTGTATCCCAGATCACCAGACAAGTACGGGTTATATGTTCGTGGTGTAGTGGGGAGTAGGGGAGGGGGGCTAATTTCCCACTTTTCCCCAATCATCAAGGTCGCAAGGACTAACCAATAGCAGAAGACAGAACGGCAGACGTCCACTAACTACGAGTACTGCTGTAACGAGTTTCTATACGTACACATTTCTGCTGCACAATACGTACGCTTTTTCTTCCCGCCTATATCAGCCATAAACAAAAATAGTAGTGACGTTTCTGTTTTATGTTGCACTTGCGACGACAGTGAGAGAGCGTACACCTGGTAGGTACAGCAGTACATACGTACTCGCAATGAAGATAAGCCCGTTAATGTTTGATGGATACGTGAATGGTTGCTACCAGATACTACTATTAATTACTCCATGCCAGCCGATAATCCGACTTCTTGCTCTCTCAGGGCTCAGGACTCGTGTCTATATTTTCGCGCTTCTCGACGGGAAAAGTCAAATAAATAATATACGCCCAAATGGACAAAATAGAAACTCGAATCTGGTGTATCTTGGCTCGTTCACACGTCAGTAAAAAAGTATGTAAATACGTCAATACAGCAGTATCTAGTAAGCGTATTGACATTTCGTAAAACATTTTCTTCAAATTGTATAATACGTACCGCAGTATCATTCGGATCAGATGTATCAGAAAAAACGATATAATTATAATGTGAAGAACATAGGCACACGTCATGTTTATGTTTCAAAAACAGAAACTTGAACGAAGTAACGAAATCGGCGGTGAATCCTCGATCAAATTGGCAAAATAATATTTGAATATCGACATGTCTGGATTTGATATTTAATCGATCGACCGATTTCGACGCCGATTGATTGGTCCCTTGGCTGGATCGGACATACGGTAGATTGGCTGACGATATTTATTCAAGGGAAACTATCCATGACTGATCGATCTGCATCACAAGTTTAATAGCATCGCATCTATTAATAGCTTTGGATATCGTAATGATTTTTGGGACAAGTCAAAATATCGAACTTTCGATATGTATATCTCGTGTCGGACGCGTTTTGCCCTCCATCTGCTGTGGTAGCCGATATTAACTGGTAACGGTATTGTATGTGATACCAATATAGCAACGAAAACGTATAAAATTAAAAAAAATAGAAACATCTCGGCTGTGAGATGAAACGAAGTGCGTATAAATATAATATTAATAGGATAACGGGTCATATACCAGGTATTCAATTCAAGTACGAGTATCATATCGTGTCTGTCGGATAAGTTCACAGCCCGCAAACACTATTGCGGGGGAGTAAATAGGACCAGATAATGTTGGTAAAAATATGTAAATATATACCTGGTAGGTTTTTATATATACCGCAGGTCCTACTTAATATGGTCCCCCGTAATAATGTGTCAATTTTGGTGTCGCTATGGCGTTTGAGGAAAAGAGTAATATACTATAGGTACGACGTACGTTGCCCCCCCCGCTCAATCAAAAACGAGTAGCGCTGAAACCAGTATAAAGTGTCTTGCCCTGTGATTTTTCTGGTCAAACTCTCAACACCTGGTGTCTTGCTTGCCCTGTGATTTTTTCTGGTCGGAACCATCACACCCGGCGAAAAACCGGTTCCCGACGTACAGACAAGGACTCGCCTGTTTTCTTGCCCTACCGCTAACCAATTGATGAACGTTGTTGCTGTTGAAGTAGCTCTTCACCTTCAACCATTATTGCCAAATAACGACACCCAGCAGGGTACAAATCCTTGGAGTAATAATAATGATGTTTTTGTTTTTGTTTTTTTAAATCAGAATTTCAGCTTTCCACCCTAAACTGGTATTACTGTAAATAGGAGGTTTTATCCTCCGCGATCTTCGTGCGAGCATGCACTCGGTGAGACTCGAACCCACGAAATAGATCTTGTTAGGCACGCGGACCACCTACGTACTGCCTAGGCACCGGGGACGCCAGCATACGTATACTCGTATATACCAGGTTAAGAGATTTGGTCCAACTCAGTGATGCTGGAGTAGTTCGAACAGAGAAGCGGGAGCCATTGGCGTGCGTGCGAAGGGCTGTAAGGGGCATGTTGTACGCCGATGATCCAGGAATTGTCTCGAAGTCGGGTGAGGGGCTGGCGAAAATGATGACAAGTCATCGTGACTGTCTTCGAAGCAGGAGGCCTCACGGTGTCGGAAAAGAAGACTGAGACAATTCTCCTACGAACACCAGACCAGACAACCCTCGCATTACCGCTCGTCATCGAAGCGGCAGGCCAGAGGTATAAGCAGGCGACCCAGTTCCTATACCTAGGCGGCATTATCCACGAAAACGCTGACCTCTCGCTCGAAATCGACCGACGGATCCGCCTCAGGCGGGCATGCCTCAAACGGTTCGGCCCGGAGTTGTATACTTTACGGCGACCACTCTCCTGCTGTTCGTTTTCTCTGTATCTTTGCGATTGTTGCTATATACCGTGGTACATCAGTATAATACTATATGGTCGCCCCGTTGGTTCAAGTGGTTAACCTCGAATTCTACTTGTGTTTGAGTCCTGGGTCGAGCCCCAGGTGGGTCGGACTTTGATATTATTTGCAAAAATAAAAATAAAAAGGATTCAATTGTTGAGAGCGCCTTGCAGCGTGGGTAGGCACAATTCGATGTGAGTCGACGAGGGAAGAAAAGGCTGAAATCTTCTCGCGATAAAAATGAAGGCACGTACCGTAGCGGGAAGGGGGGAGAAGAGCCTGCTATGTGACCCCGGATCTGAGTTACGAGTTGGAAGGAGAGAGAGAAGAAGATGTGCGAAGAAAATGAATGGGATGAGAAAAAAAATAATATATATATTTATAGGTGACATAATGCCTTATTTGGGACGCCCAACATAATAGGACAACAACTGCTCTCTTTCTGTGTTCGGTGGGCAGGGCAAATGCTTATACCGCGGATGCATCACTACCACCGGTAGCAACGTGTCGTTCTTTGAACGACATCTTTTAGGACAAATACTGCTGTTTTCTCTCAAGACTTTCTGTTTTAACCCTTTTAGGACCGCAGTCCCATTTTGGCGACAAACTACTTGGAATTTGAGTAGTTTGTCCCCAAAAACGGGACTGCGGTTCTAAAAGGGTCAAGTTGGTGGCTTCGTAGGTTGTTATCAGTATTAATAATACTACTATTAACACTATTAATACGTGAAAAATTATGTCTGAGTTTGTTGGTATCCACGGCTGCTGACGGTATGATATTCGTCCTCGTAGAAAACAAACGACGCAATAAAACCAGGTACCTGGTGCCTTCTATTCGCAATGCGATTTCGGAGCTTTCACTTCGAATATGGGCACGTATGTACGAATGAATGTACAAACAAATACACATCTACCAGGTATATAGATACCTGGTATTCAATTATTACTGCTGTGCGTGACGTCAAATGCCAACAAACAAGGAACTATTACGTAGGAGTACCAGGTACCTGGTACGTAATAATACTGTTCGTCCATCAATATACGTAATAATCGCACTTATCAGGTACCGGTAGCTTGATGATACTTGGATTATTGCCGTATTTCCTGGCGCTCTACGTTGTTGTGTGGTTGCTGTGCTGTATTGCTGTACCCGTGCCTCGTTGAAGTAGCTAACTCTTAGTTTTCGCCATAATTCTTTCTTTAGTTCTGCCAAGAGCTTAGACGTGCCTACATACGAACCTAAGACGTGCCAAGACGTGTCTAAGGCGCGCTAAGACGAGTCTAAGACGCGCTAAGACGAGTCCAAGACGCGCTAAGACGCAAAATGTGGATTCAGACGATTGAAATTCGCGCGACTTAGTCGATTTTTATTCGGCCTGCGGCCGTCTTAATAACTCGCTACGCTCGATTTCCCAGTCCGACTTACGGCTCGTTTCGCTCGTCTCAGAAGATTAGGCCTAAGCAAGTAGTACTGAAATAATATAATGTCATGCGTATGTTATTACGGGGGACTACATTAAATAGAACCTTCGGTACATACAAAAAACAGTATATTTCGCTATTTTTACTACCTGGTAACAATATTTGGTCCTGTTTACTACCAGGTATGGTCCACCGTAATAGTATTGTTAAGATCAGATCACCATGTATTAATAGTATTGGTACCAGATAGTGTCTAACCCTTCAGCACTGTTGCACTCAAAGGTGTCGGGAGACAGCACTTTTACCCCTTGACAGACATCCTTGACAGCCAAAACCCCGGGGCGCTAAGAAAACCCCCCGGTCTTCCGGAAACGCCAGAAATATTGTCGAAAGTAGTGTGTTTTCCTCTATTTTTTTTTCGGCATTTTGATACAAATCCGGGTCCGATCTACGAAAAAATGCAGTTGAATTGCGCAATCTCGACATATAAAAATAAACTCACAATAAAAACGAGTAAAACAGCTGCACGTGGAGATAAGAAATAGGGGTTTCCACCCATGTAATGAGCTTTTTTATGCCGAGGGGGGGTAGGGGACATATGTCTAGAGAGATGGATTTGCCTTGACAGACAGCCTTGGCACTGACATATCTCTCTGGCATCTTTGGCTGCACTACTGCTGTACAGAAGACCCTGAAACATGACTCAAAACCTTTCAAGTGTTTCGTACACACAATGGGATTGCATTCCTAGAGAGGTTGGTACTCTGTGACATAGAGCGCCTAAAAACGCAAACGCACCTAGAATAGGGCCGCTAGGTTTGTTTGCCGCACATTACAACGGTGGGCAAGTACGCACGCATTCGGCAAAGCCTCCCGTTACTAGATTGCGTATCCGTTCTCTCCCTCGGCCCCCTTTCTTTATTTACGGCTATGTTTGGCTCTCTCTCTGACAGTCTCTCTCTACCTCTATATCTCCCCCTTATACGACTACGACCATGAATGCCATAAGTACACCCCCCCCTATACCCCTCCCTCTCCCTCAACAAGCAACAGCGCTCTCTGTTCTCACGTCTCTCTCGCTGTGTCCGCCAACTCAGGGCAGGGGCTGTCGAGGCTTCAAGTACCTTCACCCCCTTTCAGTACTGCAGCCCCATTTTTGAGACAAGCCAACTATAATCTGAGCAAAGCATCTTCGAAACGGTACGCATGATAGATACCGGTACTGCAGTTTGTCCTCAAAGGGTTGAAGAACGGTGACAGGTATCAATGCATATACTGGAATGCTATTGCTACTGCTGCATGATAAAGCCTTTGTCGGTACGTCTTCATGCAGCAGCAGTACAGAGTGGCGGCAGCAACAGCAACAGCAACAGCAACTAACCGCAGCGAACCTGCGTGATCTCGATCGACATTGAACCGTTATTTCCACCCGTCGATATCCAGCACACCCAGTGCCCGCGACGAGTATTCATGTTAAGAGAGATGAAAGTTCTGCGGCCAAAAACCAGCGAAACACTGAATCGTAAACGCAGCAAGGAGATTAGCCAATACAAGATCATGCCACGCGAACGCATTGCAGTGGTATAGTATCAACCCTACTAAAAGAGTAACTTCATCGTGACTCCTACGCAAGCGTACTCAATAAAAAAGGATAGATGTCGCTAGGAACTCACGCAGCAGGACACTTGTAACTGGTGTCAACGTGTGTGCGTCGGAGGACCGTGACGGCAGACGGCGGACGCTTCAGGCAACCCGAAAGGAGCCCCGATAGTTCGGGGGAGCCATCGAAATTAGAAACTCGTCTTTGTCCTGAACGGCGGAAGCGTAGCATCAGCCGCCAACGCCGAACGAACCAACTCAAGGACTTCCAACCGATCTCCCGCAACAAGCATTTTATTGGGCTGTTGCTGGGTCCAGGCGATCGTCCCTTTCAGTAAATAGTGAACATCGGCAGTGCGATCAGACTGAGAGCTTGAATAGTAGTGGATGAAAAAACGCCGACATATAACGTCACTCCCATGATTACATTTTTCAGACAGAGCCAAGTAACGTCATCGGTGCGCTTCTAGACAAATCAGAGAATCCAATGGCGATAAAAATATGTGAGGAGGGGGGGCTTAGGGGGCAGGGGCGTACTCATAAGTTGCTTGCCTTTGTCGTAACCCATTGGCCATTTACCATTTTCGAGATGGAGCCACGTAGGGGGGGAAGGGGGGTATAGGGGGGCTGTAGGTGGGGGGGGCAAGTTTTTCTTTCATGAGAGTCAGATGGCACACTATTTGTCACGCCTGGATGAACGCCCTGTTCGAGGTATGTCTTCTCTGTTTCTCCTCTTGCCGGCCTTCATAGCAGTGAAGCAGTGAAACGCCAAGCTACGTAGCGTATAGAGCTGCCAGCCTGACAGGTACGGAGGCGGCTTATGTTTGTGCCGTCTGCTACATCTGCTGCGACGTGCGCCCGCAGTTCTGCGCTGTGGTTGCCGTATGCACTTCCCACTATTAATAGGAGCTGATCTCGCGCTTTCGAGATAAAACGTACCGTGAACATGGCAAATATCGCTTGAACAACAAACTCGTCAGCTAACGAGGTACCAGGTACAAGGTATCACATACACGGTTTGTGTGCTGCTCTTTGTTTCTACTCTAGCAGCTCTCCAGGAGGCCTTCCTGCAGTTGGAAAACACACGACACTAACAACTACGGGTGGCAAAAAAATAGCGGGAGTTGAAAAAAAAAACCGATGAAAAACGACGAGCAGCCGCAGGAACGCTCTGCGCGACAAAATACAGCGGGGGGGGTAGAACGGAAAGACACCCCCGTGGCAACTGCTTGTTCAGAGGACCGTTGAGTGCAAACACTTCTGCATGTTGAACTGGAGAGACAAAAGCGACGAACACAAACCGAACAACCTAACCTCCGCAAAACACTATTAATACCGGTATTTACTATTAATACGAGTACGCCTAACTTTTTAACTTTTTGGCATATCCTACATCGTGGGCGGTGCGCCGCTCCGTAAAACTTCGTGCCTTGCACGTAACTATTCATCTCTTTACTACTACTGCAGACAATTTTCAACCCTACGTAAGACTCCAAAAAATTAGGAAGTTTGTCACCCAAAGAGGTGGGTGCAGTCTGCAACATACATGTCATACTGATACACACCCCATACCCCTGGTGCTTGGTGCTGATAATCTGGTAATATTTCATTGTTGACCCTTTGTGGGCCGCCACTCTGGCCAGGAACATAATCCCCGTTCGGAGTCTGGCATAAAACATCAAGCGTTATTTATATTCTCGGTCAAGGTGCGGCCATAGCAACGGTCGATGGAGCGTGAGAGTGCGCCGCACTCCAGCAGGAGGACAAGCATCATCTTTACAAGGTTGGTGCGACACTTCGATCGCGCTTGCTACGGGGTGTGTAGGTCTTTAGAGTGGTTTATAATTCTGGCAGTTACGGGGGAGCACCGAACCCGAGATGGACACAAAAATCACACGCATAAATTTCCTCTATACGAGTCACCTACAGTATCAGGTTCTGATTTGTATGAAAAGTATGTACCTTTGTACTTGATTAATAATGTGTTCCCTCGTAATATATACCAATACTAATACTGCAAATGCCATCCAGCGCTAATTCCAAGTGGGCGGCACCCAAAATCCGGGTCCAGTTCTAAAGGAGGAATTGATAACCTCACGCACAACCCAAGGCTGCTTGCGATGTGACGGCCGTTTGTTGCTGTGGCCGTCCTCTAGTCTCGCCACTTCTTGCCCCCTCTCAAATATCAAGTCCCAGGACCTATCACGTACCAGACATAAGTGTAAGATTTTAAAGCGCAAGATCCGCATACGAAGATGCGACGAGCACCACTCTGGGCGGACATGTAAGGACCGTTTGGTTATCAGAACCATACTCCAGTCGTCCTTACATTTCCGTCAAGACTGGTACGTCTATAGGAGACCGATTTTTGTGGGTGCGTCAAGACCGTCTCTTTTGGCCATAGAACACTAATCTACAGGGTGAGAGGCCGTCAGTCCAGTGGTCAACCCGCGGTCTTTGACATACCTGGTACCACTTTGGGCGGGATGTAAGGACCGTTTCGGCGTCAACTCTACATTCTAACGCTCATAACATCAATCAGTCCAGAATCGTACGAAGCATCTTTGACCGCACACATACGGGCGCTTGTTCCGATTACCGAGCCAATCCAACGTCAACCCTGGATCCCTGGCCGCCGCCCTATAAAGGATGCTATTAATAATAATTTTATGAAATTATTTTTCTTTTCCCTTATTGCCTTCAGTCTACACGTGGCTCTCGAGCTCTATACTAGCACCAGGCGTACGATATGATACCGGAAACAAGTAGATAGTAGAGCCATTTCATATTTCATAAACAGAAACACCTGTGGCAGTTTTTACGAACAGAATCTGGAGCAGAGCTCTCCCTATATCTACAAATCTGCAACTGCTGTCGAATATATTGCTCGGAAAGTATCAGACCATACTCGTACGAGTATATGACGCACATAATACTTGTGTAGCCTACGTACAGCTGTGAAGTGCATCACACAGCAAAGTAAGTCCAAGCGCAAGTCAACTGCTACTATGCTGTCGTCGTGTATCGTATACCAGGTACATATATATATATACACTGCTGATGCTGAACAACTTGCTGCATTTGTTGCATCGCATCAAGGTACCTGGTATGTACGGTATAATATATGCGGCGGCTGCATAACTCCTAATGACTGCCGCTGCTGCTGCTGCTGTCCTGCAACCTGTGTGGCAGTACTGCACTCCCGTTTCGAAGACTAACTACTCAGAATTTGAGTGGCTTGTCCCAAAACGGGACGTGTCTAAGGACTTAGTCACCAAAACAGGACTGCTGTTCTGAAGATTGACCCCTTAAGGACCGCAGTCCCATTTTGGGGACAAACCACTCAAATTCCAAGTAGTTTGTCCCCAAAATGGCCCTGAAAGCGTTAAAAGCTACCAGGTATATTTTTACCAGCCCAACCGAGGATGCAAAAAAACAAAAACCACTGCTGTTGTGTATACCTTTTACACCGCAGACCGCCAGACCACCAGACCACCAGTACTTGACACCACGTAACTTGTCCAATACCCTGGTATTTTTTAGGTTTTTGTCTGCTATTAATAGTCTCCTTTTTGCTTCCCTGGTGTCCGCAGTGGTGGAGTGCGTATGCTTGTTTCTTGCTTTTTGCCTCTGTTTTTACGTGAGGTATTTCTTCCACTCCAGAGTTATTGGAGCCTGTCCTGCGACCACGGACTGCATTGAATTGTGAGTTAATGTGAGAACAACAACAACAACAACAACAACAACAACAACAACAATAGTATACCGCTATACCCGAGGTATGTGAAAAATCAATTTCCAACTTTCGGCGCGACGTACCACTGGCTCTGCATAATCGCCGTAGTATCTTTCCTTGTGACCTTGAGGCTATAACATTCATGATTACTCCTCTGGTCTGACTGAGCCCACAAACCGAGTACGGTTAAATACGAAGGCGAGGGCACCAGATATAAAACGTCGCCGGTCTCCCTCCCACCCGCCCCCGCGCCCCCGTTGTCCTCAAAACTCAACTCACCGAGTTACGCCTAAAACAATTTACCGTCCTACGCCCGCACCCAGCACCCTCGACACGTCCGTGGGCTTTCCGTCGGATTTGATACACGCGCCAAAGCGGAAAAACGGTAAAATATTGTCGTAACGTCCCTCAGAACAGAACATACTGTTGCACCAGGCACGTTTCCAGTAGAAAATATCGCGTCAGCTGCTGCTATGTACGAATGTAGACTATAATACCTGGTATTTATGAAGCACTTTACTATCAATACCCGCGACTAATGCGTAGCTACACTCACCGCGTGGAATGCTCCTGTTCTACAAGCAGTTCTGCAGCATCAGTAGTTGATGCTGTATAATACCTGGTACATCGCGGTTATACATTTATTATTTAAACATTTGCTGTGATGAGATCGAGGACTTCGTCAAACCCATCTTAACCCTTTTAGAACCGTAGTCCCATATGTGGGGACGAACCACTTAAATTTCAAGTACTTTGTCCCCAAAACGGGACTGCGGTTCTAAAGGGGTTAAATATCACCAGATACCAGTAAGTACGATTACGAGCCTGGGATGAATCAGCACCCCCGTTCGTTACAAGTTACAACACACAGGTACTTATTTATGTTCCTGTTCTATCCCAAGTTTTCTTCTCGATGGCCGATTCAGATTCCAGTAATATACCTCGGGTACTCCGTAATGTGATTGTACATTCACTAGTATAGACTTGGGCAACAGACAAAACCAGAGAGCGGTAGTACTGCTCGCATTGCGGGGGGGCATACTAAATAGGACCAAGCATTGTTAGTCAAATAGGTAAATAACTAGGTTTTCGTGTGTACCGTAGGTCCTACATACTATGGCCCCCCGTAATAGTGTCATCACGTCATCACTACTGCTGCTGTGTTGTGCCGGTTCAGTCAGTACGTTAATCTACAGATGCACGCACAGCAGACGCGGATGGTCTGTTTCCTTCTGATCAATACCGCGGTCGGTGACCATCAACATCAAGCCCGTGACGGCGGAACGGACCCGCAGCCCTCTTTCTGGAAGCCCCTTCCCCTTCAGAATCGCTCTGTTTTCGCGTCACTTTATAGGGAACAAACCGCTCGGAAGTAGACTATTAATACTCAAACACCACTCTGTCCGTGAATAAAAGGATCGTTCACACTGAATAATTGTATGCAAACGTCCCGCATATTTCCTGACAGAGTGGCAGAGTGCACTTCGATGCGAGTCGACCAGGGGAAGAAAAACAAAAGGCCCAAGTCTTCTCGCGGTGAAAATGCCTTCCAAGGCAAGCAAGCACCGCAGTGGGAAGGGGGAGGGAGAAAAGCCTGCTTGGTGACCCCGGATCTGAGTTACGACTATAGGAAGAAGAGTCAAAACAAGGCGAAGACAATACATGGGACGTGCGTAACAAAGGAGGAAAAAACGTGTTCGAAAAACATGTTTGGGGCTTGGGAGGGAAACAGTGCCGAAAACAAAAGTAGATTGCCGTTCGTATAGAGCGGTGTGACCTCGCACAGGCGTGCCATCATTTTATAGCGCTCGATTTTTCGAGAAAGGGAATAATTCTCGCCAATACCGAGCAAAGGAGGCGTTTTTCGGAGAGATCTGATCGGGAGCCTTTCGAAAATTTCGCTGTTTCGACTTCGAAGCACCCTTGCCGTTTGTCCGGAAAATGAGCGCCGAAAAACGAACCCAACCCCAGTGCGAATTCAAACGCTTTTTACGGCGGCGGTGGTACAGTATCGGCCACACGAAAAGAAGCACCCCGGGGAAGTGTCCCAGGTGCAACGTAAAGAGGTGTACGACACGACGCGCGCAAAGCACGATGTCAGTTACACTGCTGCCGCTCCTCCTATTGACTCCTCTGGGACTCCGAGATAGCGGCCAAAAAACAGAGACAGTTTTTGTGTTGCAACAGTATCGACCGTCTACGAGAAGCGAGAGGGGCCAGAAGGTACGGGTACGTAGGATCATGTTGCTCGCGCCCGTGTCGTAGTAGGCCTCCTTGCATGGAAACTCAGACACCAACTTGTACCATCCCTCGATCACGTAGCGCCCGTTGCTGAGTTCGTCACCTTCTTATCGTCAACCTCGTATGGAATCTCAAGACGATCAACCCTTTCAGTGCTTCCCTGCTACATGAAACATAAACCTAGTATCTGAGTCTAGTCTAATCCCAAGTGTTTGGCCCCCTCAGCGGGAGTGAGGTCCATAAAGGGCTACAGCCCTTTTAGGACTGCAGCCCCGTTTTCGGGACAAACTACTTGATAATTTGACGGGTTTGTCCCCAAAACGGGGCTGCGATGCTATTCAAAAAATTAACACACGCTTGATTACAACTCACTACTCTTCGCTTTTTGGGGTTGCTATGGATGACCTGGGCCCCGCAAGGGATATGATGTGAACTAAACGGGCCCGTGGAACCTACAGCAGCATACGGGGAATAAAAATGATAAGATGTACGTACGGGTTTCACCACAGGCCAACGAATGAGAAAAGAGTTCCACTAAGAATGGGAACCTCGCTTTAACTCGTAATACATTCAAGATTGAGAAAACATGCCTCAGCTACAACCGCTACACCTAATCCTGCGGTGAGTGTAGCCCAAGGTCGAGGGTGCTAAAGGTTGGGGCCGCCGCAACAAAAGCTCATACAGTGGTGGGTGCTTTTGGTTGGCAGCCCCTTTCTCTATACCTGGTATGACAGGGTTGGGCATTGGCTGACAACGTCAGCAGCGTATACTGTCGTCAAAATCAATCTTTATATATACACTGGATGGCAGCAGTTTGCTGTCCCTCCTCTCGCCTTGCTCCTCCCCGAACGAATCTAGAGGGTTTCCGTATTTAACTACAGTACGGCGTGTCCCTTCGGTGTCTACTGGCCCAGGTCGATCAGTAGGCTACTATTGTCAGTACATGTGGGCCAGCGCCCAGCCCTAATATAACGGTATGATTATACATGGGCTGGCTATAGACGATGATGTGAAGAAAAATGGTTATTTTTACCGTCACCAACCCATGAGCGCGGCCTTTCAACACGTTTCGGGGACAAACTATACCGCAAAGAGTGTTGAGTTCGCACAGGAGGGTGATCATTTTTCAGCGCCCGTTTTCTCGACGACGACGGGTAAGGGTTGTTAAAAGTCGAGCATCATACCTCGGATGGGGGGCTGTCGTTTTTCTCAACGTCGGTAACAAGGGTGCTTCAAGTCGGACATAATTTTTTTCGCCAGGCTCTCGACCAGATATATCCGAAAACGCCTCCTTCGTTCGGCTATTGGCAACCTTCTCGTCCTGCAAAAATCGAGCGCTGACAAAACGATCGCACTACTGACCGTGCGCACTCTACACTCTTTTACGGGACTACTCGGAACTCGTGCGGTATAGACTCGGACGTAAAATGGTTTCATCTTGATACGTGCTATGATACCAGGTACCGTATATGGTACCAGGTATCCGAAAGCAGAAAAAACACCAGTACAAAATACAGAAAGTGCAGGATGTCGTTGGGGTATCATATGTACAAAAAAGTAAAAGACAAACAAGAGGTGCGGGACAGGCTATCGCTTCGGCCAGTCTGGTATATGGTAGTACCCCGGTCGCCCCGGTGGTTCAAGTGGTTAACCTCGAAATCTTCTTGTGTTTGAGTCCTGGGTTCGAGCCCCAGGTGGGTCGGACTTTGACTTATTTGCAAAAATAAAAAAAAGGATTCAATTGTTGAGAGCGCCTTGCAGCGTGGGTAGGCACAATTCGATGCGAGTCGACGAGGGAAGAAAAGGCTGAAATCTTCTCGCGATAAAAATGAAGGCACGTACCGTAGCGGGAAGGGGGTAGAAGAGCCTGCTATGTGACCCCGGATCTGAGTTACGAGTTGGAAGGAGAGAAAGAAGTTGTGCGAAGATAATAAATGGGATGAGCAAAAAAAAAAGAAAAAATGGTACCAGGTACGTACAAAAGAAGAAAAAACAAAGGTATGGAAGTGCTGGATATCGTTGGGGTATGTACAAATATACGAAAGAAAAAAAGAAATGCTGGACAGGGTATCGCTTCGGAATTACCTGGTATGGTACCAGGTACACAAACGAAAGAAGAAAAAACACCGGTACAGACGTGCCGGATCTCGTTGGGGTATGTACGAACAAACAAAAGAAGACAAGAAACGCGGGACAGGCTGTCGCACTTCGCAAGTACTACTGTACCAGGTAGTTATTACGGGGGGGCATAGAGGACCAAATATTGTTAGTAAAAATGGTTAAATATGTAGGTTTTTATGTATACCATAGGTCCTATTAACTATGGTCCCCCGTAATGGTAACTGGTACATGGTACCAGGTACTATTAATAGTGCTGAGGAAGAAAAAACACCAGTACAGGAGTGCTGGATGTCGTTGAGGTATGTACGTACAAATATTCGAATGGAAACAAATAACGCAGGACAGGTTATCGCTTCGGAAGAAGCAGAACTACTGACCCACGGGCAGGACTTACCATGATGCGGGAAAGAGGTCGTTCAACGAGTACACAAAAATTCAGTTTGTTACTTCCCCGTAAATCCCAGCCTGCTTTTCTTGCAGAGTACTCTTAGTGATATCGTACTCGTTTTCGCACATGCATATCATACCAGGTAGGCATTAAATAGGTGTCCCACCCGGTACCTGTTCTACTGCAAGGGTTTGACGTGAAGACAACAACCGCCACAAAAACAAAACGCAATACGTACAAGCAAGCGCCTCTCACCGTCCCACAGCCGCGAAAAAGTAAAATGAGAGGCGCGCCACCCACACTGCGCGGACAACTCACCACACCTACGAACGAAAAGAAAGCCTTCTTTGTAGTACTCGTTTTGTTACATAACCAGGCACATAAACAGCACGTAAAATACCTATCTTTACGAGTAAAACACGAAAACACGGCGATAATTCAGCTTGACAGGTGAGACATCAACTGTTAAAAATACATTCCTTTGCGGCCGCGAGGCGCTCGACAAGCGGGGGTGCGAAACATGTCCATCATGCATCAGCCATCAGCGCATACTTTTCCTTTCTTTTTATCTGTGATATCTCTCTCGCGCTCTCTTCCTCGCTTCTGTCTTGCCTTCCGATAAAAAAATGATAAAAAGTCTTGGAGAGATAAAACATGTACCTGGTATACAATACCAGCATAAGTTATCAGGTACAACAGGCAGGGAGGGTATTACCCTTCTTTTTTTTTTCTTTTTTTTTTCATTTTTCTTTCATTCCCGTTTGTACCTCTTGGTGTCTTTGTTAGTATGGTCCGTTTTGCCTTTTTTTGCGTTTTGCTATCTGCTTCTGTTTTTGTTTTGTTTTGTTTTTTTGCTTCGCTTCATCTTCTTTTTTTAGGTTTTTGTCTGCTATTAATAGTCTCCTTTTTGCTTCCCTGGTGTCCGCAGTGGTGGAATGCGTATGCTTGTTTTTTGTTTTTGCCTCTGTTTTACTTGAGGTATTTCTTCCACTCCAGAGTTATTGGAGCCTGTCCTGCGACCACGGACTGCATTGTATTGAGAACAACAACAACAACAACAACAACAACAACAACAACAACAACAACAACAACAACAACAACAACCAGGTCTTTGTGGGCGCAAGTTTGTAAACCCAAAAATATACCAGGTGTCTCCTTGACGTGTCAGGGACTACTGGTTGGCATATTTCAAAATTATCCAGTACCAGGTATGTGTGTGTGTTCTTCACATTAAACCGTTCTTTCTACCCGTCGACATCCAGCACAACCAGTGTCCGTGCCGATTTTCCAATCCTAGAAGAAGATAAAAGTTCTGTGGTCACAAAGCTACGCCACAGGGATACTACGTTGCCACGTGTGTGTGTTCTTCATATTAAACCAGTACGAATCATACCTGCCAGTACGATGTACAGAGGACATGGTAATATATACGTACCTGGTATGAAACCTGTACCTGGTACGAGTACTCGTACGTCGTACCTGGTATACCCGTACACATGACGATATTTACATGGTACCGGTAGTTAACCCCTTTAGAACCGCAGTCCCGTTTTGGGGACAATCCACTCAAATTTCAAGTACTTTGCCCCCAAATCGGGACTGCGGTTCTAAAGGGGTCAATACCGGCACAAGATGCGGTGTACGATGTGTACCAGGTATGATATTTTATATTTTATGGCATACAGACTCGGATATATGGTTCTGCCGAAGTGCTACCGTCCATATGATAGTAGGGCGGTGCACGAACGCAGCGGCAAGGGTATCATACCCCAGGCCAGGTACCTGCTACCGGTACCTGCCACCTGGTATATATGAGGTTCGAAGAGAGGGTGTGCCGTGGGGGGGGGGGGGCGCGTCCCCGTGTGTTGCTTGCCTTAGTCATTCGACCATTGACGCATCCCTTCCGAGGCGGAGGGAGCACCGTTCCCACTCCTAATCGAGACACCTCCCCAACAGCAGTTGGGCGCTCACCACGTAGTTTCCATAAATCACAAACGAAACATTTTGCTACACTGTAAAAATCTTAAAAATCTTATCCCCTTTCGCTGCCTGTGGTCATGATCTCCTCCTGCTGTAGGATAGCAATCGTTTTTCTCGTTACGAGTTGTTGTTCTCACGTTAACTCATCGAGACAGCAGCACAATGCAGTCCGTGGTCGCAGGACGGGCTCCAGTAAGTATAATGCCATCTTCACCAAACCTCTCGATGTTTCACATGTTAAATGTTTTCCTCATCTCTTACTCCGGTCCTCGTCGTATATTTCACATTCTCTTACATATGTGAGTATATTTCACATCCTCCTATAATAGTTACCAGTTATACATTTCATATGTGAATTCTACTCTCTACCTACGTATGATCTGCGATTGCGGGGGAGTCAACAGAAAATGATGGCGTTGGTTGACGTTGCATCTATTTGTTTTTGCTTCAGGAGCACGTTGGCTTATGTAGTACCAGGTACTTTATACTGGTAATATTAATACTGCTGTACGTACCAGCCTGATCGCAAATATAAGGGACGTTTAGATGACAACAAATTTCCGAAATTCACCTTATATTTCTGTCACTAACTGGTCGCAGGTATTCATTGATGCATGATACGAGCACAACCTACAACAACGACAACAGCAGTAGTACCTGTTGTCGCAGAGTACATGCCACTGGGCGGAGATAGAGGGACCGATTAGTCTTCATATTAATATATAAAAGTTCCTTGTATTTCCGCCCTTGACCCTTTTAGAACCGCAGTCCCGTTTTTGGGGACAAACCACTCAAATTCCAAGTAGTTTGTCGCCAAAATGGGACTGCGGTCCTAAAAGGGTTAAGTTTGGTATCATGTACCAGAGCTCATGACAATGATATACTCGCACGTGCGGCAAAGTTGCAGCAGAACGAACGACACTGCTGCTGCTGCAGCTGTATCGCGTGGTACCGGTATCAAAATAGAGGGCTCGGTTAATACGTGAGGAAAGAGAGGGGGGGCTATCGTATGAACGAGTACTAATACTACTTACAGGCAGTAGGTGTGTGTTTTTGCTTCTTTCTACGAGTATTTTACGTACGGGGGACATTAGTGAACAGGACCAAATACTGTTATTATTAGTAAACATAGGGGAATATATATATAGTTTTTTGTGTGTACCGTAGGTCCTGTTTACTATTTAATACCAGGTACCAGGTATAAAATAGTGCCCCGTAATACAAGCACCCGTCGATACGGTGTTGCTGTTCTCATATTTACTCATGTTCAAAATATTGAGTCCGTGGTTATAGTAGGATAGGCTCCAAAGACTGGAGCGGAAGAATACCTCCGGGTGAAAAATATTGTAGAATCGATACCAGGTGGTACCAAATGGTACATGATACCGCTTGTGAGGACGTACGTAGAGGACGAAATGAGACTTTAGATATCATACGTACGAGTTCAATGAGTTTAGATATAAAGATGGTTATGGACCCAGCCGCGTCTCTTGTCCGTGCGTTTGGCCGCTTTGCTCTTTTGCCTCTGTCTGCAAACCAAACCAAAAACAAGAACAGAAGAAGCGAAGCCGGTGAGCCTGTCGTTCATCGTCTGTTCATCTCAGCAACAACGCACACAAGCAAGTGCCAAGGAGACAAACGACAACAACACCGCTCGTTTTTTGCCTCTACGGCGGACGGGCGATTCCGGCTACCCCTCATGTTATCTGGGGGGGGGGGCGGTTGCTTTATTCCCTGTGGTAATGAGGTAACTCATGATGTTGCTGTAGCAGCACATCAACGTTGCCTCATTGGTTGAGTGGCATAAAATAAATAGTGTATGACAACGACAACAACAAATTGCTTGTTGATCGAGGCGCAGCCAGCCTTAAAGTGTTAGAAATTAGGCGAGACCAGCAGTTGTATGTGTGCCCTGGTGGTAGAATAAATACGACGAGTCTAGCTGTAGCAGCTTTGTAACTGCTCCCTGCTGCTGCTACTGCTGTTGCTGCTGCCGCTGCCGCTGCCGCGGCTGACGCACGCTGCACGCCTACGAGCTGCTAGACAATGCACGACACCGCCTACGTCCTTGATTCCACCCGAGTTTCGAGTACGAGTTACGTGTTACGTCCCAGTACCAGGTAAACTCGACGCGACGAATATTTTGCAAATTTCCCCGAGGAGTGATATATATTTTCAAAGAAACATGTGAAAAAGAGTGTGTCGACAACTTACCAAAGAGTGGGCGAAAAAAGCGAAAAAATTAAAGGGGAGGAGACGAGGAAATCACGAAATCCGAAAGAATTTTCATAATTCGCACCATCACTTCGCTTCATTTTCAAGATAAAAGGAAAACGGGAAATAAAAAACCCTGGCAGGGCAGGTCGCAACGACTGGATTTGTGTGCATGCGAAGCAAAGGCTGAAAAAAAAAAAGAAGCTGATGGATGCAGCCGGGGGGGGGGCTCCGTCGCCCGCCTCTCCCTCTCTCTGGCTCAGGCAGACTAGGTATCATTCACGGCATGGTTTACACGACTCACCCCATTTGTTTCTGCTTGGCCGCGAATTCATCCAGTCCATCGCCCGTGGCCGTGGTGGCGGCGGCGCTCCCAACGCTAAAAAAAAGAACGGAATTCAACCAAGCGAGGAGCTCAGCGTCTTGAAACCCGATCGCGATCGCTCGTTCTTGCGAATCCTCCTCGCCACGGCCACCGCCGCCGATGCTGCTGCTGCGCCCCACACGCCGTAGCCGGAAAGACGGGCTGCGCATCGAACTTGTTGTTGGTACTACTGCTGCTTTTTCCCCTCCTCCCCCTCCTCCTCCTCCTCCTCCTCCTCCTCCTACTGTTGCGGCTGCTGCGGCTGCTTCTGCTGCTGCTGTGGTGCCGGCGGGGGTAGCAGCGACATCGGATGATGTTGGCTGAGGACTTGCGTCCAGTACATTTCGGAAAGAAGATGATGACGCTGCTGCCGTGGATGAGGATGATGGGTTTCTGGCCGCCATAGCGCCGACCGCCCTCCGCGCTGCCACTGTTTGCGGCGCGTTCCCGTTCCTGTCATCGAGCGCCATGTGCTTCATCTTCTGCCAATGACGCCGGTGCGCGGGGTCATGCATGTCCATCACGCCTGGAGGGGAGGGAAAGTTTTTGTCGCCTCCAGCTCGGGTTGCTCCAGCTCCTCCTGCTGAGCTCGTGTTGGCAGTGTTGTTGGCCCGAAGTGACGCAACGATTGTCGAGCGCCTGCCTCCCGAGGTCTGGTGGCGGGTCGCCGCAAAGCCCTCGTGCAGCGCAAACGCCGCCACCTCTTCTCGGCTGCCGGTGTCGACGGGGTGGGGGTGTTGCACTGACGCCGCAGTTGCTGTTGCAGGGGTGCTGCTGCTGCTGTCGTTCAAGCCTCCCATCGAGTCGTCCTTGGCAGTACTAATAGTGGTAGTAGTTGTACTTCCTACGTTGTGGTCCACGCCCACATAGGTGATGCCCGTGAAGGTCACATTCTTTGCTCGCGTCTCGCCTTCAGGGAAGCTCCTCGGATCGCCTCCCAGCTCATCGGCCAGGTCCATCGCGTCGGTATTGTCGGGCACGCGGGCGCGGAGGCGGCCCATGTAAGGAGTGTGATAAGCACCCACCCAAATGCCCAGGGGCAGCAATAAAACCCAAGATGACTGTTCAAAAATCTAAAAAATTAACCACACTACTGCTGCTGCATGTACTACTTGGTGTGAGAGTTGTACTGCGTGCAGGCTTGTTGTAGGTTGTAGGTCACTCCGCTTCGTACTCTCGCATATTTTTATTTGATGAAGAGAAAAAGAGTCGGACTCCACAGACGGAAGAAAATATTTTTTACGTCGTGAAAAAAATATAAATATGCCGAAATGGTTCCAGAGGCGTTTTTGTGGAGGGGCTATGGGCTACGAGGTAGGTAGATGCACGGCGAGGCACTGGCACCGCAGCAGGGGCTTGTTGGTCTGGGTCTGTTGTGAAGGCACAGCCAGCTCAGACCATAAGCAGTGCAGCAGCAGGGCGTGATAGAGGTTAGGCTGAACGTCATATTCCTACCCCGCGGTGCACAACGCACCGAGTGCAGAAGCCACGCTTTACCTTCGAGGTGCGACTGTGCGTTCACAGCACCAAAAACCTTGTGGCGGTTACTCTTTTCATGGTAAAACTACAATACGACAGCTGCTGTAGACGGCTACTCCTCCTAATACGCAAGACGTCCGCGGGGGGGTACATGATTTCCGTTGTTAAAACGGCAGAAGGCTGCGAACAGTAACCAACCACGAGTAGCTTTTCGGGGGGCTGAGGCAAACCATGAGGAGGACGCGGAAGTCCTCGGGGCGTGGGAGGGCATCCCTAGACTCCATGACATACTCAAGCGAGGGGTCTCCCGGCTCCCACATGCGACTAGGAGAAGAAGGAGATGAAGCAGCAGCTCTCGGTGTAAGGGGAATAGCAGAAGAAGGAGGAGATGCAGGATGTGCAAGACAAGTGGCGAGTGGCACAGCCTCGGACATCCCGAGCTCGGTGCTGGCCTGGATGAACGGCAACTCAGACACCTCGGGTGATGACAGCGACAGCGGCAGACAGGGAGAAGAACTGCAGGAACACGAAAATGCGCCGCAGGTGAGGCGGGCGAACCACTTCACCAGCAACCACGACAACGACGACGATCTTTCCAAGGAGATTCCTTCGCGAGCTCGCCCTGGGGAAGGCCAGCGGCCTTCACCAGCATCGGCCAATGCCGTGGGTTTTGGAGGTGCGACCTTCCAGATGGGAGGAGGCTCATGGCTGACGCGGTGCGAAGGCGACTTCAATGAACGTACTCGTATAGAAGGTCGAGAAGAAGGAGGGATACATCAACGCCAACGGGAACATCAGCGCCAGCAGGAGCAGGAGCTGACAGTGCCGTCGTCGCGCAACGATTGTTACGGCGGCAGCGGCGGCGGTGATCGTGCTGTTGAGCGGACAAGCCCGAGGGCGGACAAGGGCAACAGTAGCAGCAGCAACAGCAGCAACAAAAACCTGAAGAAGGTTGGGACAAACTCGGCTGGGGCTGCCGCTGCTGTTGCCGCTCGGCCGGGCGGTCGCTCTGCGACAGAGGCTTCTGTGAATACTGCTTCTGCTGCTGCTGCTGCTGCTGCTGCTGCTGCTGCTGCTGCTACTTCTACTGCTTCTGCTATCGCTACTGGTACAGCTGCTTCTACTGCTTCTGATATCGGTACTGCTACTACTGCTACTGCGACGCGTTCGGCTTCTCGTGGCACTGGTCACTTTGTCGGGAGAAGCGCATCGAAGGTGACTGTCGAGGTGGCAGTGGAGCAGACGGGCGAAAACCTCGGACGCGAGTTGGGGGCCAAGTTATCGTCAGCCGTGCCTGACATGCGCAGCTGGCTCGATGACGACAGCGACAGCGACAGCGGTCGCGAAGCTGGCGGTGCTCTGGTGGACGGGGACGGAGGGAGTCGGGGGCCGGGCCGTATGCGCAGCCGATCGAGATCTTCGGGGGAAAACCTCGAATGCGAGGCGGGGGCCAAGGCGAAGGTGACTGACGGGGTGGCAGTGGAGCAGACGGGCGAAAACCCCGGACGCGAGTCGGGGACCATGTCATCATCAGCCGCGCCTAACATGCACAGCTGGCTGGATGACGACAGCGACAGCGGCAGCGAAGCTGGCGGTACCCTCGTGGACGGAGACGGAGGGAGTCGGGAGCCGGGCCGCATGCGCAGCCGATCGAGATCTTCGGGGGAAAACGTCGGACGCGAGGCGGAGGCCAAGGCAACTGTGACTGGCGGGGTGGCAGTGGAACAGACGGGCGAAAACCTCGGACGCGGGTCGGGGGCTAGGTCATCATCGGCCGCGCCTGACATGCACAGCTGGCTGGACGACGACAGCGACAGCGGCAGCGGCAGCGAAGCTGGCGGTGCCCTCGTGGACGGGGACGGAGGGAGTCGGGAGCCGGCCGGCCGTATGCGCAGCCGATCGAGATCTTCTGGGGAAAACCTCGGACCCGGGGCGGGGGCCAAGGCGAAGGTGACTCGCGGGGTGGCAGTGGAGCAGACGGGCGAAAACCTCAGGCGCGAGTCGGGGGCCATATCATCACCAGCCGCGCCTAACATGCGCAGCTGGCTCGATGACGACAGGGACAGCGGCAGCGAAGCTGGCGGTGACGTCGTGGACGGAGACGGAGGGGGTCGGGAGCCGGGCCGTATTCGCAGCCGATCGAGATCTTCGGGGGAAAATGTCGCACGCGAGGCGGGGGCCAAGGCGAAGGTGACAGGCCGGGGGGCAGTGGAGCAGACGGGCGAAAACCCCGGACGCGAGTCGGGGGCCATGTCATCATCAGCCGCGCCTGACATGCACAGCTGGCTGGATGACGACAGCGACAGCGGCAGCGAAGCTGGCGGTACCCTCGTGGACGGAGACGGAGGGAGTCGGGAGCCGGGCCGTATGCGCAGCCGATCGAGATCTTCGGGGGAAAACGTCGGACGCGAGGCGGAGGCCAAGGCAACTATGACTGGCGGGGTGGCAGTGGAACAAACGGGCGAAAACCTCGAACGCGGGTCGGGGGCTAAGTCATCATCGGCCGCGCCTGACATGCACAGCTGGCTGGATAACGACAGCGACAGCGGCAGTGGCAGCGAAGCTAGCGGTGCCCTCGTGGACCGGGACGGGGGGAGTCGGGAGCCGGGCCGTCTGCGCAGTCGATCGAGATCTTCGGGAAATATGAGAACGTGAGTCTTTGTCGGTAACAGTAACAGGACGTATATGCAACAGTACCAGTAGGTGATGAATGTCGAAACGATTCGTACAAGCACCGGTACACCGGTACATCTACGAATATACGGTATATGCAACCAAGTACTTTCAAGAATTTGCTACTCTGTACTGGTACCAGGTACACTATTGTGTTACCCGCAGTATCACCTCCAGTCTCAATTAATGTAAAGATGTTATTCTGTCACTTATGGGTAGAGGATGAGGCTCCGATCCCATCCTTGGGGAACATTTTTTAAGGCATACCTGGTAATAATTTTCGGCATGTTTTCCCCGGCGAGAGTTGGTTTTCGAATTGGTTTTGAGGTTTTGCGTGAACGATACCACTATGTCCGAACATGTAATGAACCGATGGATATTATTATCAGTACCGACAGTTTCTTACATTTCGGGGCTGATACCGTTATGTTCCGAAATGTATTGACTGTTTGGGCATTGACACGAGTTTCAAAATTATCTTACATTACCGGACTGGGTTGGAATATTTCTGCAGTACTGCTGCTGTGGTTCGAAATTTGACGGGAAACGCGTCCTGCCACTGCAAGCACAGGGTTTGTTCGCTGCTGCAGGCAAGGGCCAGAACTTGGACTAACGGAGGCGAAGCTACGGCTGCTGATATGTTTGTAGTCTGGTGCTGGTGTTGCTGTGGTCTAGGTACGCGCACGCACTCAACACTTGTGCCTGTGGCCTATGGGCGGATGAGGGTACGTAGAGGAACAGCAGGCTGCGCAGCCCCCGACTTTCTACCCTCTCACAAAGACAGCGCAAGCTCTGAGACACACAAGAAGGCATATATTGTAGGGGGGAGACACCGCCACACCACCATGATGTTGGGCCGCCCTCTGCTGCGTCGAACATCTGAGCTGGCTAGCTGTAACAACGGTCTCTCTCTTCCTCGCGCGCGCCACCTCTTCTTGCCTCGTCTGACAAGGCCGGCGCGACCGTGCTGCTAATCACCGTCGTTTGTCCCAACAAAGTCCCTACAAAAGACTCGTCCTTGATTGGTGCTACTTGGCGGAAAATTCCAGATTTTTCAAGATACATCCAAACAAAAATTGCCCCACGTACAGGCACTGTGCCGGGGATAAGTTGCCATCAACGGGGTTTCCCAGGTAAATCGACGGGTACCGGGGGAAAATCGCGAGGAACCACGGTCCTAGCGAGGAAAAAAAAAACAAAAGCAAAAGTTAAAGTAAACGAACAGACTTTCGCTTTTTCGTAAAAAACAGCAGGTTGAGTTCTAACGAGAAAACAAGAGAACCCAAAAAATGTATGAAGCCGAGTCGATTTTTTCACTCGATGTAATGTTTCGGAATTGCTCAACCTCCACAGAACGTGATTCCTGGTGATAGCGCTCAACAACGACGGTGGATAGACACAACTCGCACACACAAGGTGGATAGACACAACTCGCACACACGAGGCACCCTCCGCAGCAGGAGAGGCTCGTGATCCTACCCGCTCCCTCCAGAGTATGAGTTGTGTATCGGCCATCGCTGTTCGATGGCAGACGTTCGAATGTTGAGTGGCACTCATGTCGAGAATTTGCCGCCACGGCCACTCCCTGATCCCCCGGTTTCATGCGAGGGCACCCCTTGGTCAAACCATCCCCATATTTGCTCGTGCCGTTAGCAGACAAGCCGCGTGGCAGCCACATGCACCACCTCGTCCATCGTGCGCTTGCCAACCGGTTGTCGAAACTTTATCGGGATATCATTCCAACGCTCCGAGCTCCTTCTATATTCCTCTTCTTCCCTGGGTAATCCGTATTTCGTTGACACTCATCTCGTGAAAATTAAGTGCTCTGGGGCTTGAAAAAAATGTGAAAACGGAGGTATCAGGATCTCTACCCCTACTTTTCTTAATACACCAATAAAACTCACGTGCTCTTTCGTTCTGCTCTTCGTGTTTTTCTTGGGTTTTTTCCCCCTTGGTAGGACCCGCCCTTATTTGACATGTAACACAACTACCTGTAACAATAGCAGAAAAGCCCGGTACTACAAGCAGGCAGATGAACCGGAAACAAAAACGCAAGAAAGAGACTCGGTGGTCAACTACGGACACCCCTGCAACTAATACATCATCAACTCAAGGACATCGAGACTCGGTCATTGACTCGCGAGTCCGAGTCCTTTCGAAGTGCGGAGTCCCCAGGGTACCAGAAGCTGAAATGGCTGAGTCCTCGCGAGTCCCCAGGGTACTGCAAGCTGAAACGACTGAACCCTTGCGAATCCCCAGGGCATCAGAAGCTATAATGACTGGGTCCTCTCGAGTACCCAGGGTTCCAAAAGCTGAGATGACTGAGTGCTTGCGAATCCCCAGGATACTGCAAGCTGAAATGGCTGAGTCCTTGAGAGTCCCTAGGGTACTTACAGCTGAAACAGAGTCCTTGCGAGTCCCCAGCGTGCTTGCAGCTGAAATGACTTGAGTCCTTGCGAGTCCTCAGGGTACTTACAGCTGAAAGGACTGAGTCCTCGAGAGTCGCTCGGGTACTTACAACTGAAATGGCTGAGTCCTCGCGAGTTCCCAGGGTACTTACAGCAGAAATGACTGAGTCGTTGCGAGTCCCTAGGGTAATGCAATCTTAACTAGCTGGTACCCGGCCGTACTGATACTCTGACGACCATTGCAAAGCTTGTTGTGTTGGGGGGGGTATGACCGTTGGGGGCCATGTGGCCGTTGTGGACAGCATGGCCGTTGGGAACAATGTGGCCATCATCACTTGCTTTATAGTCGTCACCTCCATCCCAGTCATCGGACGAGGTGTCATTCGTTTCCATTACTTCGACTCCTGGGTCCTGGTTTCCTCTGGATCGTGAAGACCAAATGAACTATCACCACTCATGTTGCTCATGACGTTCACAGGGACAGTGAGGTCAACCGCTTTACCCGATTTGTCTTCGGCCCCTTGTTTGAGTGTACCTTTCCACTGTCCTTTGGGAGTTATCGCAAGACTTCAGCCTCCTGCGGCGTTACCCTCACACCGTACGAAGCCCATACATAACTCGACAACATCCAGAGCACTCATGTTGCCTTGTGGGCTCTCTAAGGGTGTTACTAGCTGTAGAGTTGCTATTTAATTCACTAATTCAATCCGCCGTGGACACTTGTTTTTGCTGTTTTGGGATGTCCAGACGTTAGACGCACACACGATGGATGCTCCGCGGATCGTTCGATGGTTTCCTCCTTTCCGATTGCAGGTCGAAAAGGTAGACTGCTCAACGCAGCAAACAGTAGTGGTAGACTCCGGAAAATGTCCGCCATCGGTGATATCGCAGGTCATACAACTTCCTTTGGAACACCGCTGACCGAAATTGTCGGGAGGGTGTTGTCCCCTGACTTGACAGCGTCCGAAAATTTGACGGGACGGACGTCGTGGTCCTTCCTACCCATTCGTTGTCATGTCGAACGCTCCCGAGTCGGTGTGGATCCTGGTGTACGCGTTGTCGAGGTTGGAGCCGCCATGTCCAGAGGTTGTGAGCGTTGACTTGGCGCGGGTTGCGCCCTTGGGCAGTAACCGGATGTCGTATATAAGTCAGTCACGGTCGAAGGCTCCCAAGGGTAATAAACCATTGGCACACCCCGATGGTGTTGATTGACACTCTCGTTGGGTGTTGATTGAAACTCTCGTTGTCCTAGTGATCCCCGAATCGCTATGAGTCAATCGCAAACAGTAATCATACGTGCAATACGGTGTGGCCAACACCATGTAGGTGTAGCCACTCCGTTCCATCAACCTCCGAATAAAGAACGGGGCGGGTGGGCGAGAGTAACCACCGCAGCAGATCTACTGAAGCCTCCAGGCCTATCTGCGACAGACGGCCCCCTACTTGTAGCAGCTACTTGGCTGTACTATTTGATATTGTATACCCCATTGTACTGCTGCGGCTGCTGCTACTTCTACTGTTTTTTGCTATAGCTATTGCTGCTTCTTCTGCCTCTGATATCGGTGCTGCTACTGCTACTGCGACGTATTCGGCTTCTCGTGGCACTGGTCACTTTGTCGGGAGAAGCGCATCGAAGGTGACTGGCGGGGTGGCGGCTGAGCAGACGGGCGAAAACCTCGGACACGAGTCGAGGGCCAAGTCACCATCAGTCGCGCCTGACATGCGCAGCTGGCTGGATGACGACAGCGACAGCGGCAGCGAAGCTGGGGGTGCCCTTGCGGACGGAGACGGAGGGAGTTGGGATTCGGGCCGTCTGCGCAGTCAATCGAGATCTTCGGGGAACATGAGAACGTGAGTCGTTGTCGGTAGCAATAACAGGACGTATATACAGCAGTAGGTGATGAATATCCAAACGATTCGTACAAGCACCGGTACACCGGTACATCTACGAATATACGGTACGTACTACACGTACTCGTAATAATTTTGCTACTCTGTAGACTGTACGATCAGCATTGGATTTAAAAATGCAGGGATGCCAGGGAAGGATGGAAGGCACAACGTGTTCGACTATGTAGGAATATCATATCACGGCGCGCAGAGGGGTTGCCCTGCATGCGGGTGCCAGTAACGCTTTTTCGAGTTTGGTTGACCCACTCCGCTTCCTGGCTATTCCATTCAAGCAAGAATCTACAGAATGAGGCCACCCTTCACTCGCACACGGAGTTTGTCGGACGACCGGTGCGCGGGCCGGGGCACTCCGCCTATGAAGTTTGGTGATACATTAGTAGTGCAATCAATTCGTAGGCAATACTACAACTCTTCTAATGCCGCTACTTCAGTAAAGTCTACCCCTTCATCCTGCTTGGTCGTCTCCGTGTTTTTTATTTTCCAATCTAAAGCAAACGTCGAGCGGCGTAACGTTTATCGTTTCGTGTTAATTTATTTGGGGTAATATTTCACATCAGACTATCAGACTACGTACATCAGACAAATGGCGAACGACCAGCTGACCTTCCGCTGACCGGGCGATTTCATTCAACCAATACTGTCATCTACGGAGTCTGAGAAGCATCCTTGACACACACGGGCCGCTAGCTGGGCGTCCCGTCGCTTCGCCTGTTAAGTCCCGAGCATGTGTTCGGTAGTCTTGAATGATAAAATGGCAAGGTATACTCGTACACAGCAGCAGCGGCTACGAGCCGCGAGCGTGTGTTCGGCAAAGTAGACAGCAGCAGGGCGAGGCTGGAGCGCATGGTTTGGTTGGGATGTCTTTCGAGCTATTTTTGCTTGCAAGCAAGAGAAGAGCTGACCCGAGCTTGCTGCTGCTACCAGTCATTCACGACGACCGACCATTCGGACCCCGTAGCTTCTGCTGCTGTGCAACTCGCTTCTTTGTTCGGGACACCCGGCCACACGCTCGGGTCTCATAGCCGCTGCTGCTGTGTACCTCACCCATTACTCGGGACGACCGAACACACGCTCGTGCCTCGCGTAGCTGCAAGCTCGATTCAGCTCCTTTTTGTTTTCGCAAAGAAGAGAGGTCATCCCGACCAAACGTTTGCCCTCGAGCCTCGCCCTGCTGCTGCTGTGTGCCCTTACCAGTTATGTACGACAAGCGGATAAATGTCCGGGCCTCGTAGCCGCTGCTGCTGCTGCTGTGGACCTCGTATCGGTCGCGATGCATGGAGAGAGAACGCTAGAGAGAAAGCTATGTTGCGTATGTGTCCGCTTTTGCTGCTACCTGTACAGCTCAGGAAAGAAAGCAGTGGCTGCTGCGTGCTACTGTTGTGCTGCTGCGTGCTGCTGCTGGTTATGGTATCATACCCTTGGTCAGCACGTGGTTGCGAGAGTGGCGTCCCACGGCGCGCACAGCGTCCGAGATACAGACGGCCATGATGACCACGATTTGTTGTTATGGAAGTGTGATGGCTGCTATGCATGCCTTGCAGACAGGATACGCCCCCCACCAGTAAACGACCGGTTATACCTCCGGTTGTGTGTGTAGCAAATAGACGACCATGATCACCGTTGGTACGTATAGAGACGACCATGATCATGATTTGTACTCCATGATTATTTCTAGCCGTTTTGGTGGTGCAGAACAACAAACAGCAGCACAGCAGGCCTTGCCCTCGGCAGACAGATCTACATCGATCGACGGAAAAAACAACGACTGCATCATGAAATCTGAACGGGCCGCGTTCGTCAGGGGCCCCGGCCCCCGGCCCACCCTAGGCCACAGTGTTCACGCGACGGCCGGTGGGTTGATTAAATATCGGGGGTTGCAGGTCTATCGTCGCATGAAGCTGCTGTGTGCTGTTTTTTTTGTGTGTTCGTATGCCTGCTGTGTGCAAAAGATGGCATGCGGCGTCTCCAGCACTCGCAGTATTTCCGGATTCAATATTCTGGATACTCCCGAGTACTGTATTTCGGATGTTCAAACTGGTTGTATGTACTCGGGATGGTTCTGCACTGCTCATACTCCCAGTACTTGCAGTGTTTAGGCCGCCAATACTGCCTATTTTTTTACTACGCCACTGCCTGAGGTGAAGGGAAGGGAAGGGACTTGAATCGAGGCTGGGGCTAGCCCAGGCGATTATATCAGACTCAGTTACATACAATCAGCACGGGATGTAGCAATGCAGGGATGCCAGGGGGCTGAAAGCGAAACCGCGTTCGACAATACCCGTACGTGTTGATTAATGTTTGCCGCTAAGGTACACGGCACTGCTCTATGGTTGTTCCCCTCATGACATGAGACGGCACTACTACCGTTCCCCGCTGGGTCCACCCCCAGCTTGGCGTTTCGGTTAAATGATGCCCGTTGACCTCAAGAGCGCACGTCTCTCTAACCCTCATTCGCTTGTGCTGGGCCCCACCCCATTTCGCGGTGGCCACTCAGGAGGCAACTGGCGCAGCCGCCGCGGCGGGTTGGCCTGAACCTGGAAAGGAGAAGATCATCCCCAGTTGTAGTCAACAGTGCAAGGATATCGAAGAAATGGCCGGCGAAGCAGGTGAGCCCTCTGCTTGTAGAACAACGGTTCGCTTAAGCCCTTTATGGACCTCAGAGGGATCAAATGCCGAATGAGAAAATGACGATTACAGCACAAGCCACACGAAGAACTCGGGCTGCTGGGACTCCAATGCATGTATATAGGAAACGAGGGTAGCACGCACTATCGTATGCTGCATGCACATAACGATGAAACCACATTAATTTGTCGTTTGTTGCACCGCTGTACATGGGTCCCAAAAGGGTTTCCACACCAGCACGAAACAGCGTTCTCACCACCGTCTAAACAGTGAAACGGCGGCGTGATTGTCCAAACCGGAGGGTCGGGGGGGGTGCGCGACCGTTGACATGGAGCGGCGATCAGCTGCAGCCTGCGAAGGTCGTGCGGTGTTGCGAAGCGAAGTCGTTGTCGTCGTCTTTCCTTCGACGTGGTGGACCTTATCGAAGCGCACGCTGCTTTATACCTATCAATAGCATGACACCTGTTGCTGCGAAGCGAGGTTTGTTGCTTTTGTTTGGACGAGATGAACTCTATCGAAGCACTCGCTGTTCGGACATGTATATTTTTTGTAGACTCTTGTCTTATCGCGTCGTGAGAAACCCTTGCTCCTCCTCGCGTGCTCCGAACGCGCCGACCCGGCGCCCATCTATCCCTCAGCAACGGGATCTGAATCGGTATTCCCCCGAGGAGGGGACGATGAGAGGTTTTGCCGACGACAAATCAAAAGCTGACGGGTCGGAGCGCATGCGGCGGCAGTTGCTGCTTGAGCGGCGGCGTGGCCACCCCTCGCAACGGCCCAGCTGCGATAAGCTCAACTCCATGAGCGCCGTGAAAGGCCTCGCGAGAAACTCAGACTCAGACGACGAGGCTGACCGACCGGAAATCGTCGGGCTCAACGCTCCAAGGGTTCCTTCGGCCAAAGATTATGCACCGCCATCGCGAACTTTAGTACGAGATAATCTGGTTGGCCTGGGGCCAGACAGCGGCTGCGAAAGCAGCGAATCCGATGGAAACGATGCACCGTGGGTGGGTCGACGAGGAGCTGGGGAAATGACGGCGACGACTACTGCAGCGTCTGTGGTGCATTCGAGACGGTCACCTCGTGCGCTGCGTGGCCAAGCACCCAAGGTCAGCACCAGGCCGACTTCACCGCCGCAGCTAGCAGCGGCCGCGGCCGCGGTGCTTTCGGGATTGGACGAGGTCGTGGATGTCTCCGCGCGTAAAACAGTGGATATAGAGCGTACGCCGCGCGGTGAGCTAAAGGTGAGCTTTGACTGTCACTGGTGAGGTCCTGTATTCCCCCAGAAACTGTGGTGGGCTTGTTTTTTGTTTTCCTTTTGATGCAGAAGATGAGGAGGGTTCACCCCTCACTCACCCTGGGACAACTTGTTTTACTCACCGCTCATGTTAGTCCGAAAGGGGGGCGCGCCGCGAGCAAGACGGGAAGGCGCAAGCGCACGCGCGCGCAAACGGCGCAGAGATCTAATGCGTGCCTCGCTCGCCGGCCTACATTTCCCGCGTGAGTGGGGGGTACACGACGCCAAGAAGACCGATAGAACTGCTTTCTGGGTGAACTAGCAAAACTTGAGGATGACGGTGGAAATTATTTTTTCTGTCAGGTTGCGGTTGCCCAAATTACATTTTTGCGCAAAGGCAGCCTCACCCACCATCTAGTGAAGACGACCACCCCGAGATTTCTCCTAGAACGACATGTTGTTTTTCTTTTCTTCCATGCAGTGACGCCACCCACGGCAAAAACGTCCGTGGGCAGAATTTGACGTCGGTACCGTAATTAGCGTAGTGCATCATGCAGGGAAGCGTGCCTGTGGATTGTCTACCCTCCAGGTAGTACCGTATCTGACGGTGTGTACCACACCCCATCTTGTATACCACACACCCACAGTTTATCACCCAGGTGGCCATTATTCTAAAATCCTAGACGACCACCCGAGTTATCACCCGGGTGACGGTGTATACCACACCCCCTGAGGTAATGCCTCATATTCACTTCTACACCCCCAAGTATCACCGCGGATGAAAGCGTGCCGCGATCAACAAAACGGATGTCGAGACCGGTACAGCAAAGCAGCAGCAGCAGCAGCAGTTTACCAGGTGGGCAAGATCACAGGTATCAAAGCTTGCCGTATGGAGACCAGCGGCATGGAGGTGGAGGAGGTATAGAGCCGTACCGGTAGTACAAGCGTGGCCCATCGCAACGGGTAAAACAAGTTTGTGGCTCAGACGACTGCTGCTGCTGCTGCCGCGGTTCCAGGCTCGAACGCGTCTTTTTTTTACCGTCATGTAGGAATGCTGTCACTCCCCTTTTTATCACACCTCTACAGTATACCACCCGGGTGGTGAATAGTCTAAAAACTCCAAACGGCCACCCACTCTTATCGCCGAGGTGGCGGTGTATTCCACACCCCAACAGTATACCACACCCGGGTAGTAACCTTCTTGAACCCAAAATATTATTTCAGGGGGCGTGGTATGCACTGTCGTATACGGTAGCAGGGTAACAAGGTTCCTCTTAGCGATACATAGCATACGGCGACGAAGACGGTCAAGGTCATGCTTGCAGGTGTGAGAGCGCGTCAGCCATCGCCGCCGCGGCCGCTGCCGCCGCTCACCTCACTATCACCCGCCCCCCGGTGGCCCCCCGACCCGGGCTGCTGCAGACCATGCTCGCACCGCCCAAACTAGGGAAATTCAAGTCGCTGCTGCTGGACCTTGAAGACGTGACCACCCTCGCCCCACCCGTGGGCTCTGACACCGATGCTGATAACGACGAAGACGCTTCAGAATCACGGCGACGTACAAGTAGTATGATCTACGACATCAACAGCAGTACGGACTCTGGAAACGACGAGGTGGGGGATCGCCTGTTTCATCGGAAGGGGGGGGAGTGGAGCCGAGAGGGGAAGATCAAAATTTCTAGTTTCGAGCACCGGTTCATTTAGAGGAACCGGGGGTCGTAGGTAGGTTTGTTGTTACCTAGTAGAGTCGCTACGCTGGGTAGTGCGGTGTGCGGTGTCCTTCCCTCTCTGCTGGGTTGGTTTGGGGAATGCACTCCAGACCGTCGGTCGTCCAATCACAGTTTGCTGACTCTAAGAGTCGGGTCGGGCCATTGTGTGTGCTTGGCTCATATCCACGGCTGTCAGTTTCCATGCTGCTGGGATTTTGAGGAGGCTGGCCTAGCCGGCAACGCCACGATGGCAAAGCGAAACCCCACTCAACCGGAACAAAAGGCATGTCAGAATTTCGGGGGCCCCTCTGGCGCAGTCAGGGCACGCGAGGCGAATACGGAGGAGACCCAAGGCATCAAACCTCACAAATGGTGGTGGGCATCGTCGCGTTCCCTCCCCTCCTCTCGCCTCTCGGCTCCCGCGCTGCAGGTGAACGACTTTTTCTTGGAGCTCAAGGAGGGAGATCACAGTGTGCCTCTCTCTGGTGCCAACGAGGAGATGGAAGATTTTCTCCGAAGCTCCTCTGACTCGTCTGTTTCATCCTCCTCCTGCAGCTCGAACGCAAGGGGTAAGGGAGCACGAGAAGCAGGAAGACGTGGGCATATCCATCAGGGAAGTGAGGAGGGTCCAAAAGAGCGGAGTGCCCAGGGCCGCCGCCGCGTACGGCAGCGATTTCCTCCGCTCCCCCAGTATCTGCTATCGCTACCAGAGGAGGACCAGAGGTGGGGAGATGTCCGAGGCACAGACGGTTGCGCTAGGATGTACTCCGTTCGGTTTTCTTTGCTCTGGCGTGGTCCGCCCTGTATTGTAGAGTTTGCACGTGTTGTCCTTTTCGGCGCTTTAGTCAGAGGGGGTGATGTCTCGCTCTGTGCTTCGTATTGGAAAGTGTTGGATCTTGCGTGCAGCGAGGTGTCGTCTGGGCGCGTAGAAGTAGCCGGTATGCCGGTGGGGCAGCGCAGTGCACCCCTCGTCAGCTTCTCGTACTGAAGCTACAGTATATGCTCAGATTACTTTCCACATCTCTCTCACCTGCCGTGTCGCGACCTCGCGAACATTATCGGTTTCCTCTCAAGTGACGGCAGCGAAAGCTAAGGGGGTATCAATTGGAGTTGTCCGGACAGGTGATGTCGGCAGCTGTTCATTGCTTGAAAGTGTCCGGACAATTGATGTCGGAGACGGTCTATTCATTGGGATTGCCCGCCTCCGTAATCCTGTCATTCGACGCTGTCACATGTTTTGAAGATAATACGGACAAGGTGCTGAAGGCCGCCTCAACAAGCGGTTCTTGGTAGGGTGCAGCCGACCCTTCATGCGATTGGCCTAACACCTCACGGCGCTTCGTGCGTGGTGCTAGCAATGTCTGCCTGGTCGTGAAACCCCGACTTGCTCCGTCTCGGCATTGTAGGGATGCGAGGGTCTGATCATACGACTACGGCCATGCAAGAAAATGACCCTTCCCCTCGGCCTGTCTGAAAATTACGATGCTTCGGATCTGTTCGAACCCTCCTGTCCTAACAATCATACTCTAACCCCTCCCCAGCCGGTGGGAGCAGCAGCTCGGAAGCATGCCGCCGGAGAATGACGCTCGCGCGAGCATGCTAACTGAGTTTACTCCCGCACTTCCCACCCCAAGGCCCCACAAGCGGTCTGCCTAGTTCTTGTGGTTGACTGTTTCGGTTGAATGCAGTGCTTGTTTGTGTGGCACGCCTATGGCAAACCCGCTCACCCTGTGTGGAGGGGTGCTGTTTGGCGCACTCCAGAGTGCTGCCTGCCCTTCGTTGCGTGTTCCGTCCGGCTTATTTATCTCTGGTGATCCCGAAAACTCTGCGTTTTTGGGGTGGTGTCCTGTGATGTAATGTCCTGTTGCTTGACCACGGGCGCTTAGGTCGGGGAGGGGGGGGGGGGGTGAGGCGGGAGACAGATAATACAACGAGCAGAAAAAACGCTCTTACATATGATTCCGCACAGCAGCTAGTGATGCTTTCCGCACGGTCAGACTGCAACAACTGCGAGAACTGGATGTTGTTCCCTGTCACCACCACCATAGGGATGTCACACGAATGAGATGCATTGCTCGTCAAGCATCAAACCATTCTTCTTCTTTTTTTCTCGGGGGGGGGGGGGGGGGGGGGAGGGGAGGGGTTGGGCGTAGTGTTCGATGTGTCGGCATGTTGTTTCCAGCGTATGCAATTTTCTTGGTAGTTACGGCGCCAAAAGATGGGGGCCTCTGTCGGGTTGCCTGAAGTCTCTGCCGTCCGTGGTCATGGGGCCGAAAAAAGTGCGGGAGGATCGACGATTTATTTTGTTCGGCCAATCAAGGCTCCACCAAAGCACGCGTGTTGACTACGGCCGATACGAAATCTCCGCTGAGCGAGTCCCTAGCGAAGGTTTGCAGGCTGGTTCAAGTAGAGAAATAACGAACGCTTTGTTCACCGGCCAAAAGCCCACGCCATTTTTTTCGAGTCAGACCGTGACATCTTGCACGCCTGCCAAGATTCCTTACGAACACCGCGTCCCCCACCGGGGTGTTGAATATTTGTTTTGTTTTTTTGTTGCCTGAGTTTTCGTCAGTTGTTCTTCTTGGGGGGGGGAAATGGGGCCTCCTTGGACCAAGCAAGTTGTTTTGGGCGAAAAAATAACTCGCGGGTCAATCCTTGTGAAGGGACAAAACGAACACGTGCGTAAAGTTTCAGGGTCTTATCTATTGAAAACGGCGTGGATAATTATTATTAGGCTTTTGTGCGGGGAAAATGTGTAATTTTCGTCGTTTGCCTTGTAATTTCCTATTTTTGGTGTAGATCGAGCTTGGCGTTATGTTCTGCTTAATGTTGACCATGCGCAGGTCATACCTTCTCCGCTTTTTTGCGCGAAAAAAAAGTTCGGACATGTATCGGAATACCTGGGACCGGACCATTCATAAAAAAAAATGAATCAAAACGTTTTTTTTCCGACGAAAACGCCTGACTGTTGTTGAATTTTTTTAAGGCCCTTGCTTGGTCGGGACATGTTTTGGCCGCTAGCGCCAGCCCTAGGACCCCAACTACAAAAATATTATTTTACCCTCTTTCGCTGTTCGTGACGGTCGGCACGATACCAGATATGTGACATCCGAGTAGATGTTGCAAGTGGGCTTCGGGGGGGGACAAATGTTTGGGCGTTTAGCAGCTCGTGTAACCGTACTACCTGGTACCTGGTATGTAATTGTGAATCGAATCATCCGGGTATCGGTGACGGAACGAGGAGTGACCGGAGCCAGCCCATCAACCCATCCAGGTACATGCGAGACAATTTGTCGCTCAGAAAAGGCCTCGGCGCAGCGGTGGGTCTACACTTCGACGATCTTCCTGCGGAGAGCCAGCTGGAGATGATGAAAGCGATGACCATGACGAGGCACAAGAAGGTCAGACAAACAGATAAGCCGCATCGCGGTGACTCGCGCTTCATGAATAGAGCTGCGGGTCGCCCCACTCTCTGCGCTTCTCGATTGGCGATTACCGCAGATGTTGGGTCGTTTTCGATTGCGGCCATGCGCGCTCTCTTCCGCGCACTCAGGTTCGGATTTCGGCTAGACACTAGTGGTTTCCCGCAACGGCTCACCCGCGACGACCCAGCTCCAACCCGACCCCCCACGGTCTAGCTGGAATGCCAGAGTAGAGACGGTGAATGACCCCGCCTATTCTCAGGGAGCTCTGCGCACGGTAAGGCCCCGTCGGTGCTGATGGCTACGCTGCGTTGTGGAGTGATAGGCGTTGCCTTTCGAGGGTCCGAAAGGAGGCGACGTACGATACTCTGCCGAGGTTTTGCTGGTCGCGCTCCCTTTCGCGCGTGTCGACGAGCGTCGTGTGAGACACCGAGCTTAGTGCGAGACAGTAAAATATGCCACCGCAGAAACATGCCCAAGGTTGGCCTCAAGTAGCTTGAAGTTAGAACCGGATCATGCTTGCCGCAGTAAAAGGGTTATTAAGGTAGAGGAAGGGGAGGCCCACCGCTTAACTCCTTAGAAACTGCACCTTTTTTTTGGGGGGGGGGGACATACTACTTGGAATTATTGTGGGACACTTTTTTCCGCACTCAGCGTAAGCTTTAACCTCGGGTTAGAGTATGGCACCGGACCTGCTACGTGTAGAGAGATAGCTTCACAATCTGGCGACGTTGCCTCCAGCGGCCTCCTGGAGCCGACGCAGCGAATAACACCACCGGCTTGTTCCAACGCGTGGGTCTCCTCTGCGGCTGCTTACAGCTGTATAGTATGTTCATGTTTCGAGTTTCAGCTCGCAGCCAAAAGTTGTGTTCCTGTGTTGCCGCTGCTGTGAAAGACGGGGGTATTGAGGATGTGGATGGACCCCGGAAGGCAGCCATTGCGGTCAAAGAAGCGTTTAGTTGTGGCAGGGGGTGTTGTATCGTGCCCGATAGTTGTTACGAGGCGTGCTTTCTCGTTCCCCCCCGTACTTGGCGGCGATCGTAAAACGCCCCGTACTGTCCACGCGTTGATTCCTGCCTGCATTACGTAGCTATTCCAGGGCGCATACATACATAGCAAAACTCCTCGGACCCCTGGAGAGGACCAACCTCTCTACCTCAGACCGAGGGGATGTTCAACTTCGCCGTTGATAATCGAACGCCGAGGTCCGGTGCCTTATTCTTGACCGCTTCGCGAACCATGACAGGGAGAAATTATCGTCGCGGCCGGCGAGGAATGCCGGCGGTTCTACGTCGTAATCGGGGCCCCGCCCGACCTCCTGCGCTTGGGAGAAATCGCGGCCGTCTCGAGGGAACCGTCGGAAGTAGGCGGGGCGCCATCCAAGAAGGGCTTGCGTTTGCATGCGGGACAGTTTTTTGGGGAAATGGCATTGCTTCGGCAGGCGGAGGTGGGTGGTTAGTCCCAGCTGAGATTAACCGTGGGCGCCTTCGAAGATGGTACACACCGATTTCGCACAAATAGTTAGATACAAATTGACAAGAAACAGAGATCGAAAAAAATGGTGGTTCAAAGATCAGAGGAACAAGAGGCCGGAGAAACTCGCGGAGAGTTTCGTCCCGAGATGACCCACGACAGTTGCTACTCGTTAGAGTGCACTCGGTCTCAAGGGCCAATTGTTTTGCTTGGCGAAAGTCTGAGTAGAAAACAGTGACTTCCGTCGTCTGACTGTTTTGGTGGTTCGTGGCTTGTTTCAGTCGCAGACACGCTTCGGTAGGAAATGCGCGTACGCAACTTGCTCCGTCCTATATCTTGCGCGTTTCCGCTAGTCTCTTCTCGCGTAGCGCATGTTCTGTGACAGAGCGCTGCTACACATACTTCGTCCACCTCGCGCGCAAACCTGCATGATTGGCAGTGTACGAGGTTGTACACAATGGTTGCGGCATCCACGGTGGTGGACGTTGCCAGCACGGACTTTTGGCACGCGGCCGTCTGGGAACCGTTCCGGATGTTCCTGCTTGTGAAGGAGGTGCGTTGTTCTCTCCCTGTGAAGTTTTTTGCGTGGATTGCGGCGGTACCTTTTGCTCCGCGCAGAAGGTCGTATTTTGCGTACGCGAGCAAAGGTATGACAGACTTTGTTTGATGAGGTGTCTTTGTTTTGTGTCGCTCGTTGTGTCGCCAGTTATTGCCTATGTGGTCACGCGGTTGGTGCAGCGTTGTTGACGTATGCGCTCCCGGCAGCGAAGCTACGCCCTGTCAACATGCGCGTGTTGGTTTTCAGCTACGTCGCTTGCTTGTGTTGGGCCAATGTTGTCGCTTCGTACAAACTTCCGGGCGTTCTGGCGTGCGTTCACGAATGCAAACGACACTGTACGTTTTCAACACCTCTTCTGTTGCAGTAGGCTCACGATAACGTGTCGATCTTATCTAGACCCCAACAGAGTAAGCATGTAAGCATGCGTTTGCGCTCGGCCCGGGCATGTTCCGCGGCAATACTGTATTATACGCGGGATAACGCACCCCCTGAGATGAATTTTTTAGGCAACTTTCTCAGAAATTACGGGGGGCACGCACAACGAAAACGGCGGGGTTGGAAATTTCTCGTCGATTTATTTTCATAGGCACGTTCCTCGGCGCATTCAGTACGCCCTCCCCGGTTTTGAGAAACCTCAGAGTGGGTGTGCTATCTTGCGTCTAATACGGTACTCGACGATTAGGCTCTTTCCAAACATGGGATATCGCGTACCTGTAATAGAGTATACCTGGTAGATCGGGGTCTGCGAGCGGGGCGAAAGGGCCTTTTGGTGCTTCTGCGAACAAGGACCCACTCTGTACGTTGTATCCCAGTGCTATGATGGCGACGGCTTTACCTTCCGGGCTACCGTACGTTCGCACACCCCCCTTCGGACTGTCGAACGACGTTTGCACTGGAGGTCGTCCAGCGTGAGCATGCTTGCTGCTGCTTCGGTTCTTTTGTTCGGGCGAAGTTTGTTTCTTTGATTTCGTTTCACCTTTTTTTTCGGCTAGGTTCAAATCAAGCGTTCCCGATCTTGTTCTTCGTCGACGCCTGTGTGGTCGCGATTCGAGTGCCACATATCATGGCAACGATTACCGGTAGCCGCGGTGAAACTACCTCGTATGTAGCCACCGCACAGATCTCCACCGGAAGATCTTCGCCATTGAGTCAATTCCAGCGGCGTATGATGCCACCCGCTACCTGATATAGCCACTGCCAGTTCCGGCCGCTACCAAAATTCGGTGGCTGCCGATTCCGGCGGCTACTGACCCCGGCGGTTACCCATTCCGTCGGCTACCGATTCCGGCGACTGCCCCGGGTCGCCTCCACACCTACTAGATGCGCCCCTTTTCTCTTGTCCTTTTCGATCATTGAAGAGGGAGCCTTCGGTGCTGCCGATGTCCACACGACCAGCGCCGTTCGGGCGCGTTCGCTTGGGGCAACGAAGCTGCCATGAGTGATGGCCCTACATGACGTTTGTGTTGGAAGAAGTTTTACCCGGTTTCAAGCTCGTATATACATAATCGGTTTTATTTTCTTCGCCAGCATTTTCGATCGTTGTAGTGAGGTACGCGAGTGCTCCGACTTGTTTTTTTGCTGTCGGACAAGATACCTGAGAGTCCCTGACCATCAGCAACACTTGCGCCCCCCCTCCCCCCCCCCCCCCCCCCCCCACCTATTTCCGTGTGGGAACCCTCGCAGATTCCGCTCTTGGAGAGCCTCTCTACATCCACGCTGCGCTTGCTCCAGCCGGTGTTACAGCACCACGCATTCCTTCCCGGCGAGGTAAGATGGGGTGCAAGTTGGTTGACTAGAAGTCGACGACTGGTTGCTAGATGGCTTTTAGTATGTGGGTATTTCAGTTATAATGCGTGCGGTAATCAGGCGGAGTTTTGCGTCTTTGTATCTGACAGGCGCGTTTGTAGCTCGTCTTCTGCCTTTTGTCGAGAAATACTATTAATACTAACGAGTTAGTTCTTACGACAGCAGTTGGTTTGAGAAACACTCAGTCAGTTAGTTGGTTTGCTTAGCCGTGAAATTTAAGTCCGGCCAACCCACAGGTACTTTATTTAACTCCGCTGACCGCGAAGGTACCATGGTTAGCGCTCAAAGAGCCAACGCCTTCGGCTCTACCGTTGCTACGTAGGGCTGTGAGTAAGGCGTGCCCTCATTAGCTGGAGTTCACGGCTACTTATTATTTTGGTGGCGGCACAAACCAAGTACGTAACAGACTAAAGTTTGCTTCAATAACGAAATACACGGGTGAGCTACAAACTCGCCTATCAGATACAGAGACGCAGAACTCCGTAAATTACCGCACGCAACCGACTACTGGAATACCTATCACGGGGGGGCCATACCAGTAGTAAGTAGGACCCATAATATACACAAAAACCTTTGTATTCCAATAGTTTTACCAAACACATTGGGTCCTGATTACTGTGTCCTCCCGTAACACCTATTACGGGGGGCCATAGTTAACAGGACCAAATATTGTGAGTAAAAATGGTTAAACATATAGGTTTTTATGTGTACCATAGGTCCTGTTAACTATGGTCCCCCGTAATAGTCGCCGACTTCAGTCAACCAACTCACAGCCCGAGCCATTGCGCTTGTTTCGTTGCTTCCCGCGGACAAAGGGATGCTTGAGACGCAGCACCAAAATGAAGCGTGCGCTGCGTCGCCTCTGCCCTGCCGACATTTTTCGTGCTGGGTAGTGGCCGCGCTGTTGCGCAGGAAGAAGCGGTCCGGCCATGACCACGGCCGTTCGCCGTGTTTTTTTTTTTTACCCTCCCGCAGATGGTTTAAAATACACCTGGTAGCTCTTTTTTATCCTCGTAGAGAACTCCAACCTATGCTTTTGGGCAAAACTACTCAACATTTGAGATTCACACGTTACGGACACATATGTTATCTGCAGATAAATCATCTACAGATATTACGGGGGACCGTAGTTAATAGGACCTATGGTATACATAAAAACCTACCAGGTATATATCTAACAATTTTTACGAACTATATTTGGTCCTATTAACTGTGGTCCCCCGTCATAGAACATGTACAGATAGACCATCTAGATCCTAACCTGCCGTTATGAGACGCTGTGCATGATCTATCTGTACAGCAGTACAAATCCAACTCAGGAAACAGGTTCTAGATCACGGAGATTATGCGGTTCCCACCCGGCATCATGAGCTAGATCTTACAAACCTGGAACAGATCTGCCGTGAGAGATCTAGATCATGAAGTGGGAAGAGATGATCTGTCCAGTTTTGTGTACCACTAGGTACGGAAATATAGGGACCCTTTGATACTATTACGGGGGACCATAGGAAATAGGACCAAATATTGTTGGTAAAAATAGCGAAATATGTAGGTTTTTGTTTGTACCGTAGGTCCTTTTTAATATATAATAGTATTAGTGTCTAAAATGTCTAAATCCGCCGAGAATGGGTACATGTTTGCAGCAGTAAAATGGCCACTTTTGCCTCCTCTCCTGCCGTGCTATGACTGTGAGGGGGGGTGTACTATTCATTATCATGCATGGCCGTAGTCGTATGACTATAGACCCTCGCAACCCTCCAATGCCGGGACGGAGCACGACTATGGGGGGGGGTACAGATAATTGCGTGACAGACGCAAAGAACTGGAGAGCTGAACGACCTGTTTTCCCCGGGTTATCGTAAACTTGTAACCGTCTCGAATATCACCACCGCCTCTGCCTCCAATGTCGTATTTTATTTATTTTTCGCCGCCATCGATGTCTTTTACCTACGACCGCGCCCACGCTTTTGCTTTTGTTCGAGGCGTTATCTTGAAAACACATTTTTACCTTGTACCTGGTCGTTGGTTAGGTTGATGCAGGAAGTCACAGCAGTACCACAAAGGCACCGTTGTGAACTGCTTCAACCTGTTTTAGGACCGCACTGCCGTTTTAGGGACAGAGCACCTGGGAGGTTGAATTCAGGTCTGGGTTCATGTGCGGTGCGGTACCAAAGGGCGTTAGAGTCAACTCTCTTCGTTGGCCCTGACTACGCCGCGAAGCTAGACCATGCGGCGCGCACAGTGCGCGCATGGGTTGGGGCATCCAACATTCTGCACTCCTCGGTCAGATCGTTTACGGATCAATCCCACTCGATGATTTAGGTATTTCAGGGTCAATGGATACATCCCTGATCTATATGGTCTAGCTCATGCTGACCGGTGGGAGCCGTATGATGTGCATGGGAGTGGGACATGTTTCCTAGGTTGGATCTGTACTGTCACATATGCTGCACACCATCTCACAACGGCAGGTTATGATCTGTATATGATCTATCTGTAGACGATCTAGATCGTAGTCCGTCCAACGTGTCAACAGTCGTCAACTCTGCTATTAATACAAACATTAGTTGCGTTTGTCTTGTCGTTCACCTGTAGGTTTTCCGTGAGTGAACTTGCCCTTCTGTTTCTGTTGAGCTGGATCGTCAAGAACGCTGTGGCTAAAAGAAAAGGAGCTTGCCATGTGCTGGTTTCGATTGAGTGCCTGTGGGTTTCACACAAGCGAGAAACGAATCGCCCTCATCATCGCCGTCTTTTGCCTCCCCCCCCCCCCCTCCGGCGCGGCCAACCCTCCCCCTTGCCTACGCGGCAACGTCAAAATCACGACAGTACATCGTGCGTGAAGGAGATGTGGGCGAGCTCTTCTACATGATAGTGGAGGGTACTGTGGACGTCTTGGAGAAATATTGCGACCCTCAAACCGGTTCGTTTCGTTGGAACTGCGGCCGTGTGCTTCTCCCATGTTGTGCACACGCGCTGAAGTTTTTTCTGGGGCGGGTTGACTTGGTGTTACTTTTTTTTCGGAGGTGACGTTGGGTTTTTCGTGCAATGTTGTGCTTTCTTGTCATTTTACCCAGCCTCATTTCACATCCGTCCTTTCTTGCGCTGGTGGTTCGGACGAGGATCGGCACGCCTTCCCAGGCTAGAAAAGACGTTGATGCCCTGCCGCCTTCAAAGCAGGGAGACGACACGAGACACAAAACTGTGAAACTTGCTGCTGTTGTTGGTGTTGCTGTTGCTGCTGTTGCTGCTGTTGCTGCTGTTGTTGCTGCTGCTGCTGCTGCCGCTGCTACCCTCGACGGGTTTTTGATTGATGCACTCGGCAATCCCGTTCTCAGCTACCGGCCGCTGAAGAATAGGACGGCGGGTCCTAATGTATGGGGTAGTACCTTGTGCCTGTTTGCAGCTGCAATGCAAGGAGGTAGGCGCGAATTGAAATGGCTACAATGCTATGAACCATCGAACAACATGACGCTCTTGTAACCAGGGAAGGAGACTGAAACGGCTGTGATACAGATGTTCGACGGACACTACTTCGGAGAACTGTCACTCATCTACGGAGAACCCAGAAAGGCCAGCATCAGGGCTGACGGAGAAGTGAGAAGGGTCATGTGCTGAACTGTTTCTTAGAAATAATATGTACCAGGTACTTGTAGCGCATCATGGTATGCCCGCGTCAAGGTTGGCACTTTTAACACGTACCTGATACCTTATACCATGTTTGGAAGGACTTGTGACGTTTGGTCGTCGTGGGGGTGTACTATAGATGCGGTTCGAGTCGTTTTTCCCAGGTGGACTGCAACAAGGGCAGGTGTCTGCGTGAGATTACCCACGACGTTGTGTTTCTGTTGCACGCGGTAGTTCCTCGCCCGTGGTGTGAACGATAGATTGCTTTATGTTCAGGCTGCGTTTTGGACAACCTCAACTCCACATTTCATGTTCGACAGCATTGCGCACGAGCGACACACCGTATTAACGCCGAATCACGTTTTCTCGTCAACGTATACATATTATATATGATGACGCTCTGAGCAGTGACTGCCGCCAGGCGCCTACTATTTAACCGATTGCCGCTGTTGTTGTGGGCGTTCATCTTTAGTACGCACGCACGTTCAGCGATCCCGCTTGGGTTCGTCTGTCGTGGCTGGTCGTTGTCTGTTCCTTTCTCTGGCTCCAAAGAGCCAACACTGCCAGGGTTTGTTTTCACTCTATGGACTACTGTTAGAAAGTGGCATGCCGTGATGCAGACGTGATGCAATACCGCGTGAAAAAACGATTATACGTGTGTAGTGGGGGCCGTAAACGGAAGGCGACGTCTCACGAAAATAACACGGGCGGCGGTCGTTTTTAACATGGTACAACGCAGTGAAGACATCGGTAGGGATTTTGCCCTAACGATAGTGGCGATGACGACGATGATCATGGTGTTGATCGTTATCAGGATCAAGATGACGACTCCAATCATGTAGGCAGTCGTGACGACAATCAGTATGAAGATAGAAACGATGATCGTGATGATGATCATGCTACTTTTTGTATTGACGATGATCATGACGACTGCCATAAATCACCGTCATCAGCATCATGATTTTGGATGGAGACACAAAGAGTGGTACCAGGCATGTTGAGTTTACTAAGCAGGTAATGGCAGGTCTGACGCACCCGAAGTTGTTTCCTGCTTGGTATACGTAACTTGACTCAATATCCCACGGAGCAGGTGCGCTGCGTGTCCATAACGAAGGAGGATTTTCGATCGTGTATGCTCGAGAAAGGCTTCCAAGAAGTCCTGGAGACGGTCGCGCACCGGCGTTCGTTTTTCCGAGAGCAGCGCATGCAGCAACGCGACCAAAAGGTGGGCATCGCTTGCGACAGCAAAACCAAAGTGAGACAATGGTCATATCCCCGTCTGTATTCTGTCATCGTGCGCGCGCCTCTTCCTATTCATCATGCTTGAGAGCACCTGTTTTGTACGATATTTCTCTCAGAGTCTTCCCAAAGTTGAACTGCGTCTGATAGATCACATTCTCGGTTATGTAGATCTCACATTTTGTCGGTTTGATATGTTGCGCAAGAGCCTTGCCATACGGACTACGCACGACAAACTTGATTTAGGTTTTGTGCAGATCACGTAGAATAGGCACGTATCTGCCCCGAGAGGCCTAGATCATGGAATGGGGATTATACCCGATACAATGCGTTAGATGCATGCAAAGTTGTGCCCGCTGCGTGTGTGCACAGAAAAAAACAAACAAATGTTTTTGTTGTCGGGCTTTGACCGAGCCGACAACGACGGTACTGAGAAAATTCTGCATGTTGCCGGGAAAAGCAAACCGCCTTGGGGCGAGAGCAAAGAAAGCATCTCCGGTATGAAGCCTAATGAGAAGCTGGGTGACCAGGAAATACAGATTGCTGGTCCTTTTCACGTGCATCCTCCAGCCTGCATTTTTCCTCGCCAGGCCTTTGTTCGCTCTAGATGCAATTAATATGCCTCGGTGTCGGTTGGGTGGTACCCCTACTCTCTCTCTGCGGGCCCATATTAACTAGTTTTTTTTACTGATACTCCGCCAATATTTTTTTCGTTGAATTTGATTTGCATCTGATTGGTCGAGAAGTGAATCGCCAAGGAGGCATTTCGACCTTTTTGATTCGAATAAAACGAATAAAACGAATTCGACATGGAGTTTGGGGCTTCTTTTGCTCTTCGTGTTTTTCAATTCGGGGAGTGTGTCCAACTCGACGTGGCATGTTCCTGAAACCGAAGCAAGCCACGCAAAATTGAGCCGTGTCGTCGACTGCTTCACAGGTGAGATCCACCATTCCCGAGAGACAGGGCCACCGGAGCAGCCGCAGCGCGAGGTCCGACGGCGTCCGACGGCCCCGAGCACAGAGTAGACCATCCGCGGCGCCTCAAAAATTACAAGGCCGTCGCGGACTCACTAATTTCATCCCTCTTTGCTCAAACCACTCGAGCACAGACAAGGTCACGACTTCGCTCAGAAATTCGACCGCTGTATCCCCGTCGCTGCTGTCTGCGTGGGGCTTAGGGGCTGCGCCAGCCACCCAAGACGTCCCAAGAGCGATAGCCTCTTCGGCGGTGCCGGCAGAAGCAATCGGCCGCTGACCGCGGCGCCCCGGGGAGGACGCGTGCCGTCGCTCGCCTCGTTGGTTGCTCTCGGATGTTCTTTGGCCCTTCTGCGTTTTTCGTTTTTTTTTTCATATACGCTATTCCTCGACAGGACCCAAAGGCATTTTCCCCACGAAATTCTATGCAAATGAAATAAAATCATTTTTCCTATTCGATTATCGTGAAAAAGGTTTCTCGTTATTACGGGACCTGACCTCAATGCCCCGTAGCGAGGCTGCGTGGCCAACGGGCTCGACTATCCTTTTTTCGCTCGTAGAACAAAACCATACCTCCCCCCGGACCTTTTCCCGCCTCTTCCAGTGGGCCTACATGAATGGGCTGGGCATGCTTCGTTCCAGAAGCTTCTTCGCCCGCCGCTGCAGTGCCGAGGACGATGAAGCAGCCCATCGTGCTTCAAGCGCGCCCACTTCACCGAAGACACCGCCCAAGGGGCAGCGCGTCCGCGAGACGGGTAAAGTGGTAACACGCAAGCTGGACAACGGGACCGTTGTGGTCAACAAGTACCGCATCTTGAGCGAGCTCGGGCGGGGCTCGTACGGCTCGGTGCACCTTTGCAGGGACGAAGAAAACGGGATGGTGAGTCGACGAACAGTTAAAGAGCTTCTGGGGTGTGGTGATGCTAAGGAACACCGCGCGTGCGTGCCGTGGCGTGCCGTTGCGTGCGGTTGCGTGCCGTGCCGTGGCGTGCGATGCCGTGCCGTGCGCACACGTGTGTGCCGCTCTGTTGTGATTTAGTGTTGTTAGTGCTGCAGGTATTACTATTTTCAGATGAGCTCATTGTCACAATCTACCACTGTAGTCCGTGGTCACAAGGTAAGCCCTAACAGTCCTGGAGGGGTGTACTCGTGTTTGTCGGCGGCATGTGCTCGTGCGCCCAATCGATATTTTATTGCACATCTCCATGATCAGTTGCAACAACGCTGTAGGTTCTGATAGCGCGTGATATATGTATGACGTTAAGTTGTAATTTTGATAGATCCGCACTCTACTCGTGTCTTCGCTTGGACCTTTTAGGTATTTGCCCACACGTTTGGTGTACCCAATGGGTCTTGTACTACCTTCTGCGCGTAGATTGTATGGGCACGAATGTTATCGGGCTGCTTATCCCGCACCTGTCGAGTCCGCTGCGGAGATAGGCGGTGCGTATTCCCTCAATCACGGACCCTCGAAACATGCCCGGAGCTTGCTTCCGGTCCCACGCTTCCACGTCGAACAACACGGCTAAATGGCACCGCACACCCCCTCCTCGCTTTTCCGCGCCAACATGAATCGTTCTTGTTGAGCAGAAGTACGCCATGAAGGTACTGTCCAAGAGCAAAAAACGTCTTGGACTGAAGAGCGGCCCAAACAACCCCTATCTGGCGGAGACCCTGCGGCGGGAAGTAGCAGTCATGAAGAAGCTCCGACACCCCAACATTGTCTCGCTGCTGGAAGTGATCGACGACCCCAAGGCGCAGCAGGTCTTCATAATACAGGTGTGCGTCGTGCACCCGCGCCCGGTCGTAGATGTCGTCGGCGTTGGGGAGGGAAGGAGGTTACACTAGGTGTATCGCCTCCCGTGTCCACCCCGAGATACGCGGGATGGAGCCGTCGCTTGGTGGGTGTAGGGATGACGACCCACGCTGTGTTTGTGGCCGTCAACACGACGTCGCAGGTTGCCCTCGGGACTTGCTGACTGCCATAACGACGGTCGGCGTCGTGGCAGCACCGGGGCCAGCTGGCTCTGGAAGCCGAGATTGGAATGGGTGCAGCTGTGGCCTGTAATCGCGCCAAGCACCATATTCCCCGTTGTATCCGGCATCCGACCCTTGCTCCGCACCATCACGCTACACGCAATCACCAGAACCCTCTACCGTCCTCCATTTACGTGCAAGCACTCCAACACTAAAAAAGTGATATCACTCTTACGAGTGTTGCTGTAACATAATGACCACCTGCTCAAATTGCCATGAAAGACTCACTCCATTCTGCGATGTTTCCAAAATCCTTTTCTGTTCGGTTAACCCAGGAGTACGTCGAACACGGACCGCTTCTGCCTGAAAGTGTTGTGGTCCAGTGCCTCCCCACGGATCACGCCCGGGATATATTTGTCGGGTGTATAAGGGGACTTCACCACTTACACCAGCATGGTGTGGTCCACGGTGACATAAAACCGCAGAACCTGCTCGTCGGACAGGGTGGAATCGTAAAAATCTCCGATTTTGGTGCTGCAGTGATGCTCCAACATGAGGTGCGGTGCGCGCCTGGTGGTATCGGCTGCCGTTTCGGGCCAAGTCTCGGTTTCGGTTCCGTTGTCGGTTCCGGTTTCTGCTCCAATTTTCGGCTTCGGTGTATGATCAAGTCTCGGCTTCAGTTTCGGTTTAGGCGCTGGTTTCGGTTCCGGTTATGATTCCAGTTCCAGTCCCGGTTATCTTGCCGGTGGCAGTTTCGACGTCGGTTGCGATTCCATTTTCGGTGCCAGGTCGGTTTCGGTTGCAGTTTCGGATCCAATTTGTGTTCTGGTTTTCGGATTCGGTTTTGGTTTCGGTCCGATTCTGGTCTCGGCTCCGGCTTTGGTTTTGATTCAAGTACCGCCGTTGTCGGTTTGATTTCCGATGCCGGTTCCGTTTCGGGTTCCGGTGTCAGTTTCGGTTCCGTTTTCGGCGTCGATTCCGGTTTCGGTTCCGGTTTCGGTTCCGGCTTCGGTTCCGGCTTCGGTTCCGGCTCTAGTTACGGTTCCGATTTCAGTTCCGGTGCCGGTTCTGTTCCGGTTCGAGCTTCGGTTGCGATTTCGATTTCGATTCCGGTTTCGGTTCCAGCTTCGATTCCGATTGTGGTGTAGTGTCGGTGCCGGTTTCGGTGTCGATTTCGATTCTAGGTTCGATTTCGGTTTCGGTTCTGTTCCGATTTTGGTTCCGAAATCGGCTTTGGTTTCTTTGAGTTTATCACTAAAACTCCCGGTGGCGTTAATGGCGGTCGCCTGCGGTCTTGGCGGTGTCACACCTTCATGAGGTACGCTAAATTGCAGCGGGGCGGAGTTTTGGCGTTGTAGAAACGGGTACGTGTAGTTCACGGCAATTAGCTGGTGACGGTGGACTAGTCACGCGTTTCGGTTTTACAGATAAGTTCCGGCATCTTCCGGCCCCGGCCGCTAAACAGCGGGGTAGCTCGATGTAACAGCGGATTCACCAGCTCATGCGGTCTTCTGCACGCTATTTTCTAGTGAGTGAATCGTCCCAAGCACCTGCGTCTTTACCCTAACCGACGCCTCTTTTCTTTTCGCTGTGTCCGCTGGACCGTCTTCCTGGTTCACGTTTGTCGTCCGTCTCTTGCTCGAAATAAATGGTACATGTTAGCCGAAGAGGTGCGCGGGCATGAAGCCGGCGAAGTCGCGGGATTTATTAATTAGCACCCCGGCCTTCACACCGCCCGAACTATTTACAGCGTCCACGGCTGTGAGGTGCGTGATGTGGCCTAGGACGGGGCGTGGTGGGGGAGGGGGGGGGGGGTTACGACTGATGCACCACTCGCGCAATGGAGGGCCGGGCGCCGGGGATAATTTTCCTAGACGAGGTTGTATTACGGGACGTTGTTGTAGGGGACCCTTGTGCGCTTGCAAACCCCCTTGTCCGCCAGAAATCAAGCGAGTAGGGCGCCTAACCTTGGTTCCATTTCATGAGGACAGGGGAAAGGTATAGGCATTCGCGCTGCTGACCCAAGTGCTGACCTCCCACCAGACCGTTGAGCATGCTGGCAGGAGCCAGTGCGTCGCACTGATGCAGCGGCCGCTGTATGATCGGGTTAGCCATACGCTTCAAAGGTGTCTACGTTGTGCTGCTGCGATCGCCAAGCTATGAGTTCAGCTTGCCGTTATCCCCTACTCGTGTTATTTGTGTTCGTGGTTGGAGTTTTTTTTGGCTCATTTCAGTATCGGCTGCGCCTACCTACCCATCTGTCGTCCTGCTTGGCTGTCTCTCACCTTGTACCCTGTCATACCGTGAATCCTCTCTAGTCCTCTCTTCCCCTTTATCTATACGCCTCGTTATATGTATCTCTCGTGTGTACGCGCACACGACCGCGTGGTCACACTACGCAACTACCACTCCATGCACATTAGTGGCGCACACGCGCGTACTCGTACACACGCAACGAACACGCTCACACCTATGCCCGCGCACGCACGCACGCTTCGGATGCTTGCACGCACAGCCCGGCGACCGACGTGTGGGCCATGGGCGTTACCCTCTACCAAATGGTTTACGGAACCCTCCCTTTCTGGTCCACGTCCGGCAACCACAACGAGCTGGAGCTCACGATCACTCACCGAGAGCTGTCTTTCCCACCCACGTCGAGAGCTTCTACCGAGGTGTCGTTCAGTGATGTCGGCACGCTTGCTCACGCGCGAGGCAGTCGCGGGTACGACCAAGAACCCATCCGAAGTATGTCGGGGGCGAGAGGAAGGGGTTCGTGGACCGAGAGCGATACCTCGGGGTCGATGGAAGCACACGATCCCATGGTCGGCTACTTGAAGGTGAACACCCTAGGTGGGGGGGGCGAGTTGCTTGCGTTGAACGATGGTTCATGCGGTTGTGTGTTGCGTGCGATTTGGGGTTTGAGCTCGTCATCTGCTGGACTCCTCCTTCCTCCTTCCTCCTTCCCGAGACGCATGTGAGAGGATATTTTTCCGCGTTGACTCTCACCCCGACCATACGGTAGCTTGTTCACTAGGGCTGTGACTTGGCCAACAACAAGTCGCCGACTACTTTTTAGTTGACCAGGTGTTTGCATTTTCTATCAACAGTTGCGTGCAGTACCAGGTATTTTTTATTGCCAATTAGTTTGTTTGCTCCGCCATCCAGCTAGTAGCCAGTCCGCGTACTCCGCCACCCAACGAATAACCACCACTCTGTACGGAATATAAAGAACGTTTTGATTAAATATTTAGATACAAACGATCCTTATATATTGGGACAGAGTGGTATGCGCGAAGTGCAGCCTGCTCACAGTTGTTTTGTTCACTACTAGGAAATGAAACGGTTGAGCGGTTTCCGTTCATCCCACTGAAGCAACTTTTTCGAGTTTTGCAAAGCGATGGAAGAGTATTGGCGGGGTGTTGGTGGCATCCTTCCGCTTCTCTCGCAGGCCTTGTCTTTTGATATCCTACTTGAAAAACTCGGCATCTACCCATCGTGATTTTCGTTTTCTGCGGCGACATTATTTCTTCCGCAAGCGCCGCTGCTGACACCCAAAACAACGTGCGCCCTATTGCAATTTGCTGGGAAATGAACTGCTTCGTACGACAACTACTGTACAGTAATGCACCACCAGATTACACCAGCATTTTTCAATCACGATAGTTGCGATCATTTCCAGGAAAGGCTGCCGCGTTGAAGGCACCTCGGCCGAGGCACTTTCAGTGGGGATGCTATATCCACGGGCGAAAACCCCCTGCCGGCGCAGGAGGCCTCATCCAATCCAATGCTTCTATTAGTGATCCGTCACAGAGAAGACGATTTTTGTTGCGCTTCGGTTTTTCTGTCATTTCCCTTGGTTGTTGATCTTACTCTGTTTATTGGTATTAATAGTCGCATTAGAGTGCCTGCGCATAGTATTTTTATTGTCAAGGATTTCCGTCGGAAAGGTTGTCATTATCGAAAACCTTCCGGTATGCGCATAGTCAGAGACGAAAAATAGCTAAATACGAAGTATTGGATTCTAGTGTTAAAAAAAAAAACACTTGCAGCAGCGGCAGCACTTTTGCAGGACCAAACGAGCAGAACACAAGTCGTGCACGCAGCAGAATGTACCTGTGGCAGCAGCAGCAGCAGCAGCAGCAGCAGCAGCAGCAGCAGCAGCAGCAGCAGCAAGCTGCGGAAGCAATAAGCAGCACCAAGCACCAACAGACAGACGTGCCATCTATCTTGCGCTCCTCGACACTTGCTGTGCAAGCAACGACGCCACAACGAGAAGATCACACTTCTTCTTCTTCGTTGTCCTCTGTGCCCGAAAAGGGCTCGTAGCGGCGAAGAGTAGGCGCGTGGCGGCAAGGGTGCACCCGCTTGCAGCACCGGCAGCAGTAGCAGCAGCAGCCGTAGCAGCAGCAGCAACAGCAACAGCAGCCGCCGCCGCAAGCAGCAGCAGCGCCTGCAACAGCGCTTGCTTGGGGCGGCTCTCTCGCTTGCTTACCGCAGTGCTTGCTTGCCGCAGCGCTTGTAGCAACTGCACTGCACCAAGCAGTACACGTACTTGCAGCAGCACACTACACGCAGAAGTAGCGTAGCAGTAGTCCGTGACGTGCAGCAGCAGCTGCAGCAGCACCTATCTGCTGCAGCAACAGGCAGCGGAGGCATTCAGCAGCAGCGGCAGCAATTCTTCTAGTAAAACCCCGCCGGTAGCAGACATGGACCGAGGCCACTCTCGGGGCAAGCTTGGTCAATCCAAAGCGTCCGGAGAGATTTCGGCGAACAGAAGCAGCGGTCAATCATCATATCACACTAAGATGGCTCTATTAAGAGTATAAATGCTAACCAAAAATGCGTAACTTCTTCTCTTTTTGGCAAATTTTATTAGGCTGCTTGATTAATCGTTGGTGAGGGGGAATTAGAAAATCAAAATTCGTACGTCGTAATACGCTTTCTTTTGCGCAGACACTCTATTGTTTATTTGGCTCGTTCTACAGTATAGTGTCTGCCACATCCTCCACGGGGGGGCACGATAGTTTTTTCCCCCCCCTTTTTCCCTTTTTCCTTTTTCTCTTTTGATATGGGTTGTTTGTTTTCTGTTTCTTTTGTGTCTTTTGTTTTATCTCTTTCATGTTCTGTGTATGCCGCGCCTGTCGTATCCAGTACAATGGTTTGGCATCGCATTGTGCTCTCTGCTTACTGCATACGTAACGAGGTAGTATTTCTGTGGCGTAGTTTTGTGACCACATAACGTATGTCTCTCCAGGATTGGAGAATCGGCACGGACACTGGTTGTGCTGGATGGCGACGGGTGGAAATAACGGTGTGGTGTGAAGAACACGCGCAAGAAAGTATTTTTGTTAATACTCGTGCGTACTCCTATTATTTTCAAGAGCTATTATCGGGGAACCTAATAAGTAGTAATCGGGACTTATTTTCAAGAGGTATTACCGGGGAACATAATAAGTACCTGGTAGTAATCGGGACCAAATATGTTTATTGAAAATGCTGGAATATGTAGGCTTTTTGTATATATGATGGGTCCTGATTACTGTGATCCCCCAGGATACCCAGCGTTAGTAATTTCGTACTTTCGTTGCCGTGGCTCTATCTTCCACTCCTACCCTCCCCCCCCCCCCCCCCCCCACTCGACTTGCGGGGACCCGTCGCAGCCATTTTTAACTCCGCCACCGCAATATGTTTCATCCTCCTCCCTTTTCCCCCTGTTTTGCCCGGCTTGAAACACGATGCGGCTGCTGACCACAGAATCTTTTGCGAAGGCTCCTGCGAAAGGACCCGAAACTCCGCATTACTCTCCAGGAGGCGATAGTGCATCCCTGGGTGACACTCGAGGGTTCTCTCTCGCCCGGTGGGCTGAGCCCACGCGATGCCTGGAGCGGCAACGACCCAGGCCTGGAGGTGTGTTGCTCGAATGAGCGGAGGGGGGGGGGGGGGGGATCGACAGAATATATATACGGCGTATATACATTTTTTCTTTTGATGTATTCTTCCGGCGAATAGGGCATGAAAGAAAGAAAGCTTAAGCTCAACACTTTTCCTCATGATATTTTTCATTTGCCGGGTGTTTCAGTAGTTCAACCCGGTTATACTGTAGGACACAACGGCTGTAGCAGTACCCAAGGGTGCTGCTGCCTTGGAGGCGGAAGGTCGACCGATCAGTTGGTCGAGTGAGCGATCGGTCGGTCGGTTGACCGGTGAGATCGTCACAGCAGCACTGCTAGGTGGCATAGGTCGATCGGGCCGGGTTGCCGAGGGAGGAGATGCGTCCGGACTGCAACGCAAGGAGACGCGCGACACGCGCGCGCAGGATTGCAGTACTTGCGAGCCTCGGGCGAAATCATTTTTCTAGTTGATCTACCTCCTCACCTGCCGCTGTTCAGAGGCTGTTGAGATCTTGCATATATCGTACAGATCCAACCCGGGAAACGTGTCCTACTTCGTGCAGACTATACGGCTCCCACCCGGCAACATGATGTAGGTCATACAGATCATACAGGTCAGGGATCTATTAGTATCTGCCCTGAAAGACCTGGACCATCGAGTGGGAATCGATGATCTGGCTATAAGGCGTGAATAGTTGTGTTGCTGCACACTCCTCCTGAAGAGCTGTCAATACCACACTTCTCGCGGTGGAGGCTTCTAGACCTGGATCCCACTTATGTTTGTGGATGGGGTAAGGGCGGTCTACGACCTGCTGTAGTAGATTATGTCGTGTTCGCACGCGAAACATGGCTTCTGGCCCGCCGTTGGTGCCACCTCTACCGCTCTTGTCTGCCGCCTCTTGCGTTGGCCGCCGTGGTCCCCCTGTATGTCCTTCCCGCGGCCTCTTGTCTCGTCTATGTGCGTGTCTGTCTTTTGTACTCATGTTGTTAAGGGTAGCCATATTATTATTAATAGTGCTAATCAGAACCCATCATGTACACAGAAACCTGTACATCATCCAGTATTTTCACTATAGGTATATTTAGCCCTGATTACTACGAGTTACCAGCTCTCTACCAGTTTTCTCTTCCTGTCTCTTTTTTCTCTCGTATGGCCTGCTTCTTGGTTGCGCTCGTTTGTATCGTCCAGTGAAAAAATAGGGGTATGAGTAGCTCTCTTTGACAAAATCTTCTTCTGACTGCCGAACTTGTCAACCGGGGAACTACACTCGTGCTTTATTGTGCTGTTCGGCACATCCCTCGGCCTAGGGGTTGCTCGACGGCTTACGCTTCTTTTCCCGTCGAGATATAGAGCTCCTGAAGATAGGAGCTTCATAACTATTTAGATACACCTCTGCCGTGGCATACGTCCGGCTCGAATAACGCCCACCACGTCACGATGGAAACCCCACCCTTAGCCCTACGCATGGCGCCCATGAAATCCCCACCACTGCAAGACCCTGGCCCCGACCCAAATCCCCACCCCAATCATCAAACCTTATCCCTTGTACCAGGTGACGGTCGGCGAGATGCTAGATGCATGGACGATGTACCCGGCCACCCCGTCGGTTCATAGCGGACAAGGAGGTTCCCCGAGGTATTCCCTGCTCAAAGCGGCCGATCGCGTGTTGGCTGGCAAAACGCCTCCGGCTTAGGTGGCCTGCCCTAAGCTCTCACCGGGAGGAAGGGGCTCGTTTGAGACTTGCTCGGCGTGAAGGGTTTGACGGCCTTGCCTGTTTCGAACGTTGTTTTTTGTTCAACCAAGTACTCAAATTAAAGTTCTCCTCTCTTGCGATTGAAAAGATGAAAGAACGGCAGTAACATGACCCACTGCTACCTATGACGCGCAAAGCTGCGATCCGCTTCTTCCAAAATCAGCAATAAAGAAGTCGTGGATCGATCCTTTTTTTTTTTTGTTTGTTCTCCGTCGGCAATAAAGAGCTGAGAGGGTCCCGAGAGGCGAGAGAATCGCCGAGGGTGTGCTCCGAAGCAGGGGAGATATCTGTACGCATGTCTGCACGAAGTATATATGTACGGCAGTAGTAACACAACGTCTTTGGTCCTCGTCCTAGCCAGACCAAGCGCGTCTTGTAGTTGTTCTAACGCCCTCGTGCCCCCCCCTCTCCCCCCCCCCCCCCACTCTCGTGCTCACGCGTCCTGTCGTTGTGGTCATTTCTCGCCGCTCGCTGTCCACGAAACGTCGGTACGTCCTCCTCTCGGATGGGGCTGCTACCCTAGTGTTTCGTCGCCTTCTATTCCTGGGATGCCGTACCATCTGGCCAGGAAAGCCGAGTTCTTCCCCTCGTACGGCCAACTCCCCCGCAGCCGGCGCAGGTGCATACGGCGTTTGGTTGAATCTCGCCTCCCTTTTTCCCCCCTCTTGTGGGCTCATTTGTTTTTTTATCGAGCTCGACCATCGTTCGATGTCTCAACTCGACATCGTTCGGGTCTTATTTTTCCATGTCCGGCAATGTGAGGAATGGTTCGGTGTGCGTTACTTCGTGTGTGCCTCCTTTTCCCTTTCGTTTACTCTTCGTTTTGGATCGCTGCAATTAAATAATATTTTAGAAGCTACGTGGCTTGGCTTCTTCAAGAACCGTGAGGAGACCTTTCGATGCTGAATTGCGTGTGGTTTGACTTTTTCACGAAATTGTTAGGAGGCATTTAAGTGTGTGGCTTGACTTTTCCACGAAACGTCAGGGGACCTTCTGATGCCGAAGTTGGTGCGGGGCACACCCTACCCTGCCTCTCATAAATACCTGAAAAGGTGGTGTCACTTAACCATTTTCGGGCAAAACTGCAGCACCGATTTTAGGGACAAACTATTACGGGGGACCATAGTTAGTAGGACCAAATAATTTGAGTAAAAATGGTTAAATATATACCTGGTAGGTTTTTATGTATACCATAGGTGCTATAACTATGGTCCCCCGTAATACTAAAAAAAAAGTGGTTTGTCCCCAAAGCGGGACTGCGGTTCCTAAAGGGTTGCGTGGGATCGCGTGCTGCGTGCCTTCTGCATCTCGTACGTACAGATCATCTACAGATCATTTCATGTATCTAGACCTTTCGGGACAGATACATTCATCATCTATATGATCTGTAGCTCACGTTGTCGGGTGGGAGCCGCACGGCCTGCATTGCCCGGAGCATGTTTTCTGGGTTACACTGATCCTGCACAGCATCTTTCTAACGTCGGATTTGGATCTGCAGATGATTTTGATCGTGGGATGTCCGATGTGTGGCACCATTCCTTTCGACTCTCGTTTCCTTCGTTCCTTTGGAAAAGTTGCCTATGGTATCCAAGGTTGTTGTTTCTACGGTGTACCCGATCTTGCCACTCAGCGGTTAGCTTGCGTTTTGTATTTTTGCGTGGTATGCAAGAGGGGCCTGGGGGATTCCATGGGGTGGAGGCGTGGGCGAGGGCGGGGACGACGGGGTTGGAGGAGGGGAGAGTACGGTGTCGCTCTGTGGGCTACAAGGCCAATAAAAACCAAATAGCCGAGCCGACAACAAGACAGGCAATATATGTGGTAGAGAGAGGAGAGGCTTGGGTCGGGTGTTTGGTGCGACATATGGCAAACGAAGAATCCATTGCTATACTTGCATACTCGGGCCCGCGCGAGTCTCACGACAAACCTATTCCCCCCCTTGGCCTATCCGGAGTCAAGGCACCTCCTTCTTATTTTTGTTTCATGGCAGTTAGCGGTCATTGTCGCATTTAGTTTGCGGCCGACCAAACCGAACCGGACCGAGCCGGACCGGACCGAACCGAACCGGATCGAACCGGACCGGACCGAACCGAACCGTACCGAACCGAACCGAACCGAACCGAACCGAACCGAACCGAACCGAACCGAACCGAACCGAACCGAACCGAACCGAACCGAACCGAACCGAACCGAACCGAACCGAACCGAACCGAACCGAACTGAACTGAACCGAACCGAACCGAACCGAACCGAACCGAACCAAACCGGGCCGCCCTTTGCGCTTTTGACTGACTTATCCCAGTTTTTTCCCACCGCATCAGAACCGCTGCTTGGTGGCCGCTTTGGCCTTTGCTGCTCTCGCCGCCTGATTTGCTTCCCCCCCCCCTTCTATTTCCCTGAACCTCCCTTACCTTACTCCTCCTCCCTTCTCATCATGCTCTATCGCCGTCGAATTGAAAACACTATTTGTTTGCAGACACTCGAACAGCGCAGCGCCATCCCCGCGCGACACGCCTATTCGAAGGGCGACCTCCGCCTCGACCCTGCACCTGCCTGCGCCGCACGCAGTAACGCCCTCGATGGTGGGAAGTCCTGCCGGCATCGGATGGCTGCGTGGCGTTGACCAGACAGGGGGCCACAAAGCGGCTCGATTGTCGTCTTCTGAGTCGTTGGTGCACGAACGTTACGATGGGGGTTTGTCAGATTCACGGTATGAACGAACATCAAGCGAAACCACAGCATCGGGAGGGGGAGGGGGACCGGAATTTCACCGGCCGGTTGGATTGGTGCCGCCGGCATCTGTCGGTGGACTCGGCAACGCCAGGGCAAGGTTATCCGCGGGCCTCCGCATAGAGGTCGACCAGAGCTATCGAGGATCTCCAAGAAGCGTGGCAGGCGCTGAGGGGCCAGGATCATGGGCAAGTGGAGGGGTCGGAACGAGTACTCCCTGTGGCTCGTCTACACCTGGAATGTTAGTATTTTGGGTCCACACGAAAGACAAAAAAAAAAGAAAAAACACGTCGGCCGTGTGTCCACAACGGATCGGATCAATGGATGCTCTATAGCCGAAATGCCAGCGAAGTCGCCGCCAACCAAACGCCGCAAGAAAAAAAAAATACGGCAGAAAACACGTCGACCGTCGTTTGGAAGGGGAGACGATAACCACTCTCATTGTCGTCGATCGTACATCACGAAAATGTAGGAAGAGGGTTGGAGGAAGAACAGACCATCCTGCCCGCCCATCGTCGTGCGCGAGGCACGCCGACAGTGGCATCAGTTTTTGTCGGTGTTTATTTGACCGGCGTGAGTACTCTCTGCCACGAGGTGCGGCGTCGATTACAGGCGAGTCAACGTACGGCTAGTAGCTCTGAGTGAGAATTTCCGGATGATCGTAGCTGGAGGCCTCGTTGATCCTCAGCAACGTTTCGTACTATTACGGGGGGGCATAGTTAACAGGACCAAATATTCTTAGTAAAAATGGTTAAACATATAGGTTTTTATGTATGCCATAGGTCCTGTTAACTATAGTCCCCCGTAATAGGTATACGAGTTAAAGCGACGGCGAAACGTTGCAACAGTGGCCTACACTAGAACATCGATACATCGGTGAAAGGTGCCCGAGCCCCCCCTCCCCCCCCCCCCCCGCCCCTCGCCCCTACTTCTCATTTTTCAACCCCCTCCTCTCCTGGCACCTACCGCCGCCTCTCTGTTTCTCCTGATTTTTAGTCCCTACCCCCATGGTGGAACGTTACAACAGTGACCTAAACTAAGGTCTCGATACATCGGTGAGAGGTGCCCGAGCTCCCGCGCCCCCCCCCCCCCCCCTCCGCCCCTACTTATCATTTTTCAACCCCCTCCCCTCCTGGCACCTGCCGCCGCATCTCTGATTCTCCTGATTTTTCGCCCCTGCCCCCCATCCCGCCTCCCTACCCCGTTCCCGTCGTCCGCGACTACAACATAAAAACAAAACAAGCGCGACGAGCGATGGGGCGTTCTCCTTCGGGGCTGGGGGGGGCATTCTTGAGGTTCCAGATATTTCTCCGAGCAACGCCCAGGACTCGGAAGGTACGCCAGGCCGAAGGCCTTTAGCTAGCGATAGATATCGGACGAGTATCGAGTTTCGCTGTAATTCCGATATACTGGTACGAAATATCTAATGGATGCGTGTACGATTTTTCGATATAGTCCGATACACGAAACATTAAGTGGGCATCTGCGAGTTTTCGGTAGGTATGTAGTCGATTCATGGGAGCGTTTTCACACGCGGGCAACAGGTGCGTCGATTTCCACTATATGTATATAGCCTTGCCTGTTCGAACCGATCGTGTTTCTGGGGTTTAAGCGCAGGCGACCCTGATCTCGTATATGCGAATGCACTGCCCTATGGCTTTAGCGCGCACGCGGGGCTTTAGGGGGAGGTGACTGGCTCCGTTTTTTTTTTTCACGTGGGGATGTCTCGAGGACTTCCCTCCTGCTGAGGGTGACGGATTGGGTCCGGGGAGAGACTCTTCCAGGGGGGCGGACCGTATATGTGTTGGTTTTCCTGGCGCTGCTGGTGACGGATGGGGCCCAGGCAAAGACTTTGGCGTTGGGTCGGGTCGTTTTTGTTTCGTCGTTGTTGTTGTTGCTGTTGTTGTTGCAGGGGTTTCGTTTCGTTTACGTAGGCGTTGCTCCTTTCCGTTGTTTGCTGCGGTTATCGCTCCCGTGGTTCTCCGTGCTGGAGCGAGTCGTCGGGATCGGGGAAGCCGAGCGATTTGCGTGCGTACACGGCCTAAATATTGTATCGTAGCCTCACCTCAAGCCCTCGAAGACCGCCAAAAGGTTGTCCCCCGGCATTTTGTCTTGTGGGTCGGTCGGGCGGTGCGGGTCTAGGCTCTCAGCTTTCGCAGCAGACGGCGCCCTGTACTCGATGCACCTTCTGTTGTTGACCGCCCCCCCGGTGAACTGGAGGTTCTTCCGCCACGACCCGATTTGTCTGCTTCTCTGAAAGACCCAGAGTAATAAAGAGGCTGGTTAGGACCTACACGTATCCCCTTCCTGGTTGGCCTACATATTGGCCCCTTGAAGGCACTCCCGTTTTTGCGGACAAATTGGTTGGAATTAGAGTCGTTTTTTTTTGTGTACCGTGCAGTACTGAAAGAGGTCAAGCAGGTTCCGTGCTGGCACCCACGTGCGCTGGGTGCGTGCTTAGAAGAGCGGGGTCATATGAGTCCAACCGGAGGACCGGCCGATGACGCCAATTGTTGAGAGGTTGCTTGGGGCACAACACGTATTACCTGACACCCCTTTCCAGTTTTTGTTTTTTTCGATAAAGCCATGTCCTGCGTTGTCACTTCGCGTGTGCTGGATGCTTCGTTGTGGAAGAGCAGGCCTACACCAAGTATCGGGTATGACCCGACTAGAAACCCTGCAGACGGCGCCAGTTGTGAAGAGGTTGCTTAGGGCACACGCACGTACAACACCCTCTTGCAGGTCTAGCCCACAACGTATGTCCTGCGTCGTCATTCGCGTCTGCTGGCCGAGAGCACAGTAGCTATTGATCGTCATCGAGATTAGGGCTTGCATGAAGAGGCCTCAACAGACGAAGCTCGGCTGCCGTCCCCCAGCTTTCTGTTTCGAGCACGAGGCCTTCCGAGTACAGCGCGCGACACCACACAAGCTCTTGTTTTTGGCCGGGCTCGAAATATTGTGGGGGGCAGGGGGTGTTTTCCCTACATATTGTTGCCCTTCTTTTATGTAAAAACAAAAACGAAAAAAAAGCAGGAAAAATAATCGTATCTTTTAGTGCAAGATTCGAGCCAAGATTTTCGTAGCCCATTTAGGACCGCACTACCGCTATGGGGACGAAACATATTTAGATTTCATGTACAGTGCGGTAAAAAAAGGGGTTAACTCCCAATTTCTAAACTCTTATCTTGGTAGCACGGTACGAAAAAAATAACCCACACAATTTCCAAGTGATTTTGTCCCCCGGAAAGGTGGGAGCAGTTTACAAAGGGGGTGTATTTTTGTAAGTGCTGTCGCGTACGCGCTGTGTTCCGTCTTCCTTTTTCCTGTGTTCCTTAATCCTGGGCCTTCGCGGGCCTTCTGAGAAAGTAGGGGAATTGCGTGCCAGCAACAGCAGCATTGTCGCTCGTGTATGGCACATGTCTGGGGGAGTGGTCGGGGTGGGCGGAAAGAAAAGAGCAAATCTCAACTTCTGTAACGGATCCTTCTGAGCATACGTCACTGGAACAGCTCCTTCCGAGCAGCCTCAACACCGCTCCGTAGAACGTCCCGAGTCAATCGCTGCCTGTAAGCGGTGGAATAAATCAACACCCGTCCTCGCGCGTTTTTGGTTGCTGCTGGTGTTTTGTTCGTCGACAGTTCGGTCAGCGTGGGGAAGTCCTGCCGGGATCGGATTTAGTCCTGCCGGGATGAGATCAAGTCCTGGCGGGATGGGATCATGTCATGGTCAACGCCCCTGGGACAACTGGAAGCAGCAGCAAGGAACAGAGCGGAGGCATTCGGGAGCGAAAGAGGAGCTCGCACCGCAGTCGCTCCTGCGGCACGTCTCCTTGAGACTTGGGTGAGACGGCGTGTAACATTACGAGTAACCCCTAAGACGATTTTTTGAGCCGATTTTCTCGGCCACGAGGAGGATAAAAAATCAAAACAAAACAAAAGGTAGAGCGATGCGTGCGTCTGTGGTAAGGGTCTCGACAAGAGTTGTCCTAACCCACGACTAGGGTTTTGTGTGCCCCCCCCCCCCCCCCGCCCTTGCTTTGGAGGGAATCGGCTCGGAAGTGTGTTCCGGCCTCTGACGGTTTGCCGTCTGTTTGCAAAATCTTCACCCAACGTCGAGCAGATCACCTACAGATAAATCATGATTTAGGCCTTTGGGGGTATATTCCCGGACTGTATTATCTACTTCCACGTCGCCGGGTGGGAGCCGTATAAGCCGCATGACCTACATTAGCACAGGTTTACTGAGTTGGGTCTGTACTACAGTATATCCTCCACTGCATTCCTAACCGCGGGTCGGGATTTACTGTCGTTGCCTTGACCTTGACCTGTCCGATGCGTGAATGTTAAAAATTTAACCTCTGCGCGCCCGACGGAATGTTTTTTTTGTTTAATATATATTAATTTTGTGTGTCCCGCAGAGAACAGGGTCACCAACAACATTGGGAAGATGGCAGCCGGCGTTTGAGTCCTTGTTCGGAACCGGATTTGAAGGACGAAGTCTGCGAGGAGCAGTTGATGCGACCCACGGAGGCAAGAGTTGATCGATTGATTGGTAGGTTGATTGATGAGTTGGTTGGTTACATTATATTAGTCGGCTGGATACCGCAATCAGTCGCGTGTGCAGTGAATGCCGGTGTTCTGCGTCTTCACAAATTATTGACGAGTTTTTGTAGCTCAGCTGCTGTTTTTTTCAATGATGGACACTGATTCACCTAATTGGCTCACTTCACCATCCAAGTGACGAGCAGCCATGAGTCCAGCCAAGGCACGCCATCTTCGCAGCCCTATTGATTGGTAGGTTGGTTGGTTAGCTGATCCAAAGCATGGGATTGGTCGATGTACCCACGGATGGGCCGTTTGCTCGGTGACACGTGGGGCGCCTTGCGAGGGCTGACTGTTACCGCGCACGAGCGTCAGAGCATGATCTTCAGGGGGAAAGGGGTAAAAGGCTACGAGGAATCAGTTTGCGGAGCACGCGCAAGCGTTTCGCGCGCCGTGTTTCCACGCCCCAAAACGAAGCATGTCTCTTGATCATCTGTTACAAAACTTGCAGTCAGGATTTTGCTGTGGTCGTCGACAATGTGGGGCTTGGTTACCAGAGACCGTACGGTAGGTGCCCCTACAACAATTATCGATGCATGATTGCAAACAAGGACATGACGGGAAAAAAAACTCAATGGAGATCTCGCCCTCTCCTCCCCCGCCCCCACCACATCCCCTGCATCCCCCCTCCCCCCCTCCTCCCCCGCGCACCCCCCCTCCCCCCTTCTACGGGAACCTCTGCAACAGACGAAGGAGATTGTTATCAAACGAGCAGTTTTGATGCCGTCGCCGATGTCGCCACAATCTGAGTGGGAAGTCTCGAGCTCTCCAATAGTCGGACATTTCAGAGGACACCAGAGAGGCTTTTCGGGGGGGAGAGGAGACGCGATGGTGGCTGGTGGTGGAGGTTCTGGCGGGAGGTCGGCACGGCAGGAAAGGGGGCTCGAAAGGGGGAGTGCGGGAGTCCGTGGTCAGCAGGTTGAGTCGGCAACATCAGATCGCGGACGACCGGTGAGCGCTGGTTCTCTTGTGAAGAAGGGTCGCGCTTGAGAGTAACGACAGCTGTGAGGTGTTATCGTTGCTGCTGTTGTTGTTGTTGCTGCTGCTGTTGTTGCCATTGTGTGTTTATACTAGGAGCTCTACTTACCCCCCTTTAGGCTTTGGCCTGCACTCTTCACACCTTTCCTCGCGCTGCCCCGTCCGGCTGCTGGTTTCCTGCGCTCAGTTGCTCTCCGTTCGCTCCCCGTCGCTTAGATTGTCGCGTAGTGGTGTGACTGTCGGGTTTTTGTTTTAATAAAAAAAAAATCAACCCCTGCAGAACTGCGCCCACCTGTCTCGGGGTTCAAAAAACAATTCGCAGTTGAGGTCATTTTGTTTTGTGGTTGGTAGAACGGTTAATTGTGTCAATCGATTCCCGCTGGCTCGCTGAAGGCGATACTATCGTGTCCCATACCCCAGCACAGCTTTTCTTGCGTGTTTTATTGTGCTACCCCCCCCTCGCCCTACCCCTCGATAGGTGAAGAGGCCGCATACCCCCCCTCGCCACCCCCACCGCTTTGTTCCGGGCTTGGGGACTGACGGCGGTGGAGATGGCAGTGACCCTCATATGTCCAGGACCCAGTCGGGGTGGAGCCTGTCTCCATCTAAGATGGGGTGAGACAGTGCGTGTGGAGACGTTTTTTATTGCTGAAATAGCAACTAGCAGAGTGGGCACTAGGAGCGAAGAGCGGGTCTGTTCGGTGGGCACTCCGCCCACACTTTCTGCGGGTATGGCTGCTGTCGTGGCTGCGGATGTGACTGCTGCTGCTACTGCCGCTGTTTTAGCTGTTGTTGTTGCTGCTGCTGCTGCTGCTGCTGCTGCCGCTGTTGCTGCGGCTGTTGTTGCTGTTGCTGCTGCTGGTACTGCTGCTGCTGCTGCTTTTTTTATCAGTTGATTTTTTGCTGCTCTGTTATTGGCTGTCGGTGATGCTACAGAAGATAAATACAAATGATGGGCAGCACTTGAGTACATATCGCGCGTGGAGTTTTTTTAACGGATGTTGCCATCGTTATGTCACGCATAGGATGCTCGGCCCGTCGGTGTTATTCCGCATCACGGGTGTAAAACCTGGTGGTGTTATTCCGCATCACGGGTGTAAAACCTGGCGGAATGTTTGTACTTTATTACGCTTTGGACTTGTCTCGAAACGAGCGTCGTGGCGGAGCGAGGGACAGAGTTACAGGGGATCCGAGATCACCGGTCTACCGAGAACCGACCGATTTTATGATGGTAGCATGGTGTTTATTTACCCTATTGGGCCCTATGTCTACTTTGGTGGGAACAAAGTTGCTTGGAAGTGGAGTTGAATGAGAGTTGGATGCGGTGGTCTTGCTTTGTCCCAGGTACACGAGTCTCCTTCGGGATGTGGGATGACTTGAAATTTCTCGGCTGACTCAAGTTGAAAAGCTTGAACATAGGCATTCCTTTGACGTGGGCACTATATAGCAGCGTATGAACTTCTTCGACGAAGTGCGTTCGGTTATCCACACTGGACGTGAAAATGCGTTTACGATTGCACCTCCTGTTGAAAACTGCACACACAGGTATTTTGGCACGATCCCACGTGGACCTGGGCCCTCCGAATTTGATAGATTTGAGGGCTCTTCCTTGACCGGCGGGGTGTCTAGTAGGTCAGGTAGTTGGTAAGATTTTTCGTCCGTTTCTTGGGGCCTTTGAGTAGGGCATGCATTGCCTGGGCTTCTCTGTCTCGGGGTCTAAGGACCGTTTGGATTTCATATTCGTGTACAAACGGTCCTTGTATGTACTTGATAGTCGGGTGGCGAACTACACTAAGCCAACTACGAGTGACTGACGTCGTATTTAATACGTGGTAAAAAATAAAGTAAAAAATACGCCAGACAGATTCAAAAGACGCAGACCTCCAGAACCAAATCATCTCACGTCCGCAATCAACTGTATCAGCTAACACGCAGGGCGGAAATGTGAGGACCTCTTAGTCTTGCTGTTTGAGTGTTTACGCTCTTGCTGTTTTCACCAACCAGTGGTATGTAACTTGTTGCTGTGTATATAGTTGTCGACGTCTATCTAGTCAGCCGGCTCATAGCTTTACGATTGTTCTGGTTGCGGCGCTCTCGCAGGGTCCCGCATGCCGTACGCGGCGGCAGCAACAGCAGCAGCAGCCACCAACGGTCCAACAGCTGTGCTTCCTTGGGTGCAAGTCCTCTTCACCGTTTTCGGTCATCCCGAAGGAGCAAGGTGCGGGAGCTGCAGCTGCCGTCGCCGCTATCCTCTCCCTCAAGGGGTGCCAGGCCGGCCGGAAGGGAGTGTTTTTCGGCGAGGCAGGGGTCTACTCCCGATCAGGCATCACTTCTACGGGAGATGTACTCGAGGAGGAGGAGAAGCGGGGCCCGTTCGGTCGATGGGGGGGGAGCGGGCCGGGAAGGCACCAGCCCTAGGGCTCATGGTTTTTTCTCGGCTGAACAGGTGGCGCTCGCGCGGGCGTCTTTCTCGAGGAGGAACGACTTTATGGTGGTGGGTTTCGTCACATTGACGGTCTTCGGTGTGGGGGGTTGGGGGGAGGGGGGAAGGGGGCGGGGGGGGGGTCACTTGAAAAAAGGGAATGGCAGCCAGGCGCCTGGGTTCAACAATTTTCCCAAGTTCCGGTATGGACTGTATCTCGAATGTACTGTAAGTTAGATTGTGGACGTGTGTTGATTTGCTCGGTCTTACCTTGCCCTCGGAGGGTTACATAGCTAAATCCCCCTTGACAATGGAAGCACCATGCATGATTCGTCTTGTGTCTGTATTTATTCCGAAAGGTTCCTCCACTTTGGTCTACCCGCCCTCGTTCATATTTTTCTGCCGGCATTTCCCTCTCTCTCCAGTACTGCCGGGTTTGTTTGTTTTTTTTCGTGTCCACTTGCGTGTGCTCCTTCACTCTGGTATACCTCTCGCCGCTCGTCCGTTTTCTTGCTTCTGTTATCCCTCATTCTGGATGTTCGCGCAACCTCACGCTAGCGTCCGCGAAACTCGACCCCCCGATCCGAAGTGGCGATGTCGAACTCTTGACGCCGGCCTCTCCGAAAAGGAAGCGATGCTCGCTCGCCAAACTGAACTGAACTGAACTTAACTGATCGCCCCTCAGATGTCTACAAGTTTTGCACAAGACTCCAATGGAGAGACTAATATGAAGGCTCGCGTTTGTACATCATTGGCCCCTTCGTCAACGTTCAGCCTCCTGCGTCCAACGAGAACCTCCAAGTACGTATAATCGCGGCAAAAATACTGAACACATCGGACAGATCCCACCCAATGATACATATATCAGGGCCTTACTGTTTCTGATCTGAATAATCTGGATGATCTGAATGATCTGAACGATTTGAATGAACTACATGAGATCTACTGCTGTAGCTCGTGTTGCCGGGTGAAACTCGTGTACAGGGTAATATTCGTGATTTATCTACCACCTGTTTCCTGGTTTGGATCTGTACTGTACAGATCCTGCATAACACCTCATAGCGACAAGTTAGGGTTCCGTATGATCTGCAGATAGATTGTGATATGTACGTCCGATGCGTGGCAATGCTGAAACGTCCGATACGGTATGCACGTATGTAGGGTATGTACACCTTGCGTCGCTTACGTAGACGGCTGAGAAGGATTACGGTTGGAATGCTGCGCTCTCAGTGTTTCGATAACTATTTTGTTCTCGCGATGAGGTGGACTGTTTTTATTCTGTTTGCGTTCGTACGTATTCTGCCGTGGTGATTTGACGGGTCCCGGGCGTGACTGAATGCGCGTGCTCGGGCAGATCGTCGATTCCCACTTGATGTTCTGCCTCAGCTCCTTCAAGACAGACTTATCTATTACCGATGTTTGTGTATCTACGAGCTACAAGCTCTTGTTGCCGGAGTGAGACCCGTGTGATCTGCACGATCCATCTGGCACGTGTTTCCTGGGGTGCATCTGTGCTAGGCAGATCCAGCACAATTTCTCGCAACGGCAGACGAGGAGCTGCTGGATAATCTATCTGGAGATGAACTGTAGATAGATTGATCATCATCTATCTACGTATCCGAGGTGTGAAAGGATGGAAAGAAGAGTGAAACTACATACTCCCACTGTACGTAGTGCGTCGGCGGGCACGCCTTTTCCCCTCAGGGCTTCCGCGTAAGCTCTTTGTTTGATACAAACTTGGGGTCATCGCAGGCTTGCCTACCACGCGTTCGCAGGCAGGGGGGCTTACACCGGAAGCTTCACGTTTTGGTGGTTCGTAATGTTTTGCTTGTCGGCTCTGCCGTCTACCCGCCGCGAATCCCTGGACGACGCGCGGGGGGTGCGCTTTGAGCGCGGTCTGCGGTTTATTTGCACGGTGTGCTTTCAGCTATAACCCTCTACACAGTGTTTTCACGACTGCCGTAAGCATTTCCAGTACGTACGTACGAGTTGAAGGTGGGTTGCATCGGGCTGGACCTTTCTTCGGACAAGCTGGCTGGTCCCGCAGCGTCATGAACACACCTGTTCGCGGGGTTGGGCGTTGGTATTACGGGGGGCTATAGTAAATAGGACCTACGCGAAACCTATATATTACCTATTTTTGATAACAACATTTGGTCCTATTTACTATGTTGCCCCGTAGCAGAGTGCCGGTACGAAGCGCTTCGGACGGCGTGGTTGTGGTTCTCGGTGTTGGGGATTAGCACTCGTTCACGAAGGTTTCAGGGCGTAGGGTTCGTGTTTGATACTCTCGTCGTGCGTGTGTGCGTGCGTGCGTGCGTGCGAACTGCGCCGGCGAGAGCTTTTTGGGGGGAGAAATGTTAGTTGTAGCATTGTGCATGCCGCGCGGCGGACGAGCTCTGGCAACTTCGGGGTGTAGAACGCTACCTTGTTCCACCCCCGCTGTGTGTGAGCGTGTGACCGCGAGTCGGCTGTTCTGCACGACCCATCTCCGAGGACCTATAGAGGGGCCATCATTTCCGAATTACAAGAGAACAAGCTAAAAAACGTCATGCTTGTGCGTCGTGCTCACGTTTACGGCTGCAGTAGTGACCCCTCTATAGTCGGTTGCCCGCTATAGTGCCTGTGAAGTAGTTTGGCACCGATGGGATTTCACAGTGTGGTACGTAGTGTGCGTAATAGTGCCGATTGCCGTTGAAGTGCCGGTGTTGTTGGCTGGCGCATACCGACACTTATGTTAGAGGGACCACTCGTAGCAGCAATTTTTTCTCGCGAGAACACCGCAGCGGGAAAAGCCGCAGACTATACCAATCTTGAAACATTTTTTTTTTTTGTCGCAGAACCATTTAAGTACGAGTGAACGCGAGTTTTTCGAGCCGGCTGAAGCCGGATTTCACACGATATTCGAAGGGCTGTTGTGACGGCCGAACCCTACGATCCATTATTTGACCTTTTCGTTACCTTCTGCCAATACGCACACGAGTTGACGACACACGTAAATATCCTGCCGCGCGAGTTCCCTAGCGACAACCAGACTTTTTTTTTTCGTGAGGGGCAGGTGCTCCTGGACCGGGGTGAATGACTGTGCTGCTCCGTTTGCTTTGTCGGCAGCTCGCCTGACAAGAGGACGAAGGGATTGCCAGGCCGCGATGCCCAACGCACGTCGTTCTACTCCGGAGGATCGACGACACCAGAGTCCGTTGTTGCGTCAATTTCTCCGGCATCGTCGGCGTCGGCTTCTCCGCGGGTACCGTCCTGCGATAGAGGGGGTACATCCGGGGATGTATTCCCCCGAGAACCTTCGCCGAGACGGTGTGGCTTCGAGAGCTTGCCTAATTCCTTCCGGGCTAGCAGGTGCGGCATACGTCGTCTAATGCAGCGCGGGGAGACTCAGAACATCGTTGGCTGGCGTGCTTGAATCACCCACACAATATTGGACGACTCCCTCTCCCTTCCTTTCCCTTCCCTCTCCTTAAGTAGATCGCGGGTATCCAAGCGTGTGTGCCTTTTTCAATCGTTTCCTTCGGTCGAGCGAGGATGTGCTTGGGTTGGCGAACGAAAACGTTGCTAACTAAAGCGCTCACAGCTTGGATTTTCTGTTTTTGGCGTGCTGTTTCGAGGCGCGCCCGTTTTGAAGTGGACTTGAAACAACGACGTCGGTCTTGCAGCTCTGCTTCTTGTTGTTCCTCGTTTGTGCTTTTGTTTTGTGTCGTATGTCGAGTGTTGTTGCTTCACCACCAGCTGCGCCTCTATCGCCGTCATCGTCGTTATCGCACTGGCCATTAGAGGAGATGAGCTATCGTTCGTCACCGTTTTCGGTGTTTTTTACAATCACGTCAGCTACGTAGGAGTTCGACCCGGTTGGCGTGTTTTCCATGAAGCTATGTACTTTTTCGGTTGTTGAAAATATGGTGTCATACGGCATACGACAGGTAATGGGTTATATGGTGTTTGTGCACTCGGTGATACGCCCTCGAGCTCATTGCGCCTCGTGATCGAACCAAGCTTGTTGGAGCGAAGGGCTGATGCGCCGTTCGGCATGGCAGCAAGGCACCCGATTGTTGCTGTACCTGGTGCCCGTCTGCAACCGGCTCTCCTTGCCCTTGGAACATGACCTATTGTATGGATATGTAGCAAAGCAAGCAACATGGCCTTGTGGTGTCTCGGTTGTCGTCTCTATCCATGCCCCCAAAGACTTGCACCCTACCGTGAATGCTAACCTCGCCGTCTGAGGTGTCGATGAGGCGTTTCCTGCGTCGAAAACTAAAGGCTGCGCTGATATCGGAACGCAGCGCGTTGTTTAAGTTCGGCTGCGTCGAGCACTAAAGGGCGCGTTGACACCGGATCTGAGCCCTTTCATTCCGTTCGGCAGTTCCATATATTTTTGTGCTCCACCCTAGTCTTCCGTTGCCTACCCCCGCCCCTCCGGGTTCACCACTACTGGCCATCTGGATTACAGCTGGCATGCTCCCTCGGTCGTCTGCTGCCTGTATCCCCTTCCTTGCTGTTGTCCCCCTCTTAACTCTTTTTTCCCGTCGTCTCGGCCCGCCGCTACTGTAGCGATGACGACCGTACAGATACAGGCGGTCGGCGTGGGGGTTTCGGCCACAATGTGGTCGACGCGTTGACAACGATCGCCTTTCAGCAGCGACAGAGGCGCGCAGGTGACCTTCGGGCGCCTGCGATCGCAGCCGCTGCGGGAACCCCCTTATCCCCCGATGGCGGCGCCTCCAGCAAAGCATGGGGTGGCGGAGACATTTCGACAAACACGGTGTGCCCCCCTGCTGGCGCTGGCGTCTACCCAACGTTGTCGCAAACTGGCGACGTGAAACCCTCCAATCCAGAGGCGACGGTAAAGGCTCGTGGGCTGGCCTTTGCTTCGGAGTCACGTCGAGCGAGGACAAAACAAGGCGGCGTTGGTGTCGCCGGAAGTATCGATGACAGCGGCGGTGGTGTCGGCGTTAGTGGATGCCGAGGCCCCCGTTTTCCTTTTGGACGCGACAGTGCGACGGAAGCGAGGACTCAACGCGCCTGCGGGGGGCAGGAAGAAGCGGAGTGTTTCAGGACCCAATTCTCGAGCGCGGCCGAAGAAGAGGACATTGGGCTGTTCCCGATGTCGCCCCACCCCCCCCCCTCGCGCTTTGGACGTGGTGGCCTCGCGTCGAGCAGTCCGGGACAACATGTGAGGGACCATCGCAGCTGTGATGAGGGCTGTCCGAAACTCCACAGCCTCAATGTTGGCGAGTACGACAGCGACAGTGGTTTGAGCGAGGGTGACAGCGAGGTAAGGGGAGCGCGGGGGGTGTCCAGCGCACGGCGCGCGCGCGAGAGAGAGGACGGTCCATGCAGGCACTTCAGTTGTGTTTCGCCCCTCTCTGTACTCTGCCCCGGCCACCTACCTTCGTCGCCGACGTTCCTTAGGAGGCCCGGTCACCGTCGCCGGCTTGACTGCCGTGATGTACCGCTAGCGTATCGCGTTTTGCTAGGACCGTGAGAAAGGCATGCCTTGCCCGGGTTTCACAGTAGTTGGTTAATTTTGTGGCGAAATAGGCCATCTAACCGACCTTAGTACTTTTAACGGCAACACACCCTTTTGAACAAAAAAAAACGTGGCCAGTCAAATACGAAGACGATAAACTTCCAAATTATCGCACGCAAGTTTAGTGTAAATACCTTGCCAACTGTTGTCCAAGTCGCCGTATTTTTGTCAGCGGAAATGTATTGCCAGCAAACTCTCACCCCTGGTGTTTATAGTCCGCACCCCTGACCACAAGCCCCATACGTCGTTCGAAAAACGAAAACAGGATGACGGCGATGACTGGGGTGGCGTGGTGTCTGTGGACCCTGACTCGATTGAGTTTGTGCTACCACCTGTCGCAACGGATTCACCAGCAGGCCTGCGCACGGATGATTTTAAGGTGACACACCGAAGGATTTCGGCCACCTATGGGGTAATAGCGGAGGTGGATGTGGCGCCGTGTTTTGAACAGGAGTCGTATAGATACGTAGACATGTTATGTCATCACTTGGTTGCGTGGCAACTGAAAAAAATCGTAAACCGAAGTACGAGCAACTATTGATAACTCTCAAATGTGTACAGTACCTGGTACGATAGCGGTAAAAAAAAGGTGTGTGGTGTGTGTGAAACCCCCGACGTTTCTTGCCGCTCGACCTCCTAACATCAATCAACCATCTCTAAGCAGCGTTCAAAGTGCTCCCCCCGCCGTCAACCATACTGAAACTTTGCTTCTTCGGATCGACTCACTGATTGATACCCCCGCTGGCGTTGGAAAGCAGCTGCTTGCATTCGGCGAAATACCGCCGGGGCCGGTTCAAGCTCGAACCTGGGCTGGTCAGGTGGGCTTCTTTGGCGAAAGCACAGTAGTTTATTTTGTTCCGAGGTGGTGGCAGGCCGTACACCGTTGTCGCATAACCCATAGGGCATACTGGTTGATGCATGCAACCGTGTCCGCGAGGTGCCTCCGTACTCGATGGCCGAAACAACCGCGTCGCTCGTGCGGAGTTCTAGAAGTTCGTTTCGAAAAATAGTGAGCGCTGGTGGAGGGGTATCGGGACGTTTCGAGATTGTTTTTGTGCGCCTGAAAAAAGAAACGTTGTGGGCAAAACGGCTTTCTTTTGCGTCCCAGGAAACCTTCAAGGTCCTGTCTGGCCATTGGATGGAGCCAAGTAGATGACGTTGGGGACAAAGGAACATCGCCGAGCACAGTTTTTTCCCGTCGGAGCCACTTCTCGTTGCTCTGTCGGATATTGTGCTTGAACAGATTCTCTACAGGAGGAATTGAAGTTCGCTGACTCAGGTTTCACCGCATTTGGGCTTAGGTTGCACTTCGTGTATACTTGTGTAGCCAAGCAAAGGTAGGACGCCTGATTACTTGTGCATATACTTACGCAGCCAAGGAGCGGTTGCACTGCATTTTGTTTTTGTGCAGCCAAGGGAAGGTTGCGCGAGCATGTCTACTTGTGTGCCGGTAACGACTAAATGCCCTTATCGCCTACAAAAAAATGATTCGACAGGCGAACTTGGACCTGGGCGTCCGCTTCGGCCATGCGGAAGAGATTGGCAGTCGGTGTGCGATGGAAGATCGCACGGCGATGGTGGGCGACATTTTTCGGATCGAAATTCTTCGGTCTTTCAGAAATCGGTTCGGGGTCGGCACGCCGGCTGAAGTCCCTTCTACATCCCCCACGGGCATCATCGGTGGGGCAAGCGGGGACACGGGCCGACCAAAGACGTTTCTTCCGGCCCCAGGCTCGGCGCCGACCGCGGCAGCAACACCCGGGACGGCTTGCGGCGGTTCTGGCAGCGCTTTCGAAGCTAAGGATGCCGCTGAGTCCGCCAACGCCGCATGCAAAAAAACGCCGGCGATGGAGACGGGCGGCGGTAGCGACGATGCACGAGTCGGACATTCGCTTGACGGTGGCGGGGCTGCACCTGCAGGAGCGAGGGCGGCGGCCCGAGCCACCGACGCCTCGCGCGTCACATTTTTTGCTGGTCCCACACACACGTCACCCCCATCAGGTTTGAGTGACACTCGCGAGCGGTCGAAAGTAGAGGCGAAGGCAACTGATGCTGTGGAGCAGAGGGAAGGAGCGCAGGTGGACGGGTCAGCGGAGCAGACTTCGCCACGAAATACGGTCCAGACCGGCGACACTAGTGAGGAACAGAAGACGCGTGGCGTTCCACCCGCAGCGGCGTTTTTTGCGGTTTACGATGGCCATGACGGGGATGCCGTAGCGGACGCTCTGCAGGGGAAGCTTCACAAACTCGTTGCCAAGCAGGTGCGAACATACCATCGTGGCGTCGCTCGTAAGTGATCCAAACCCCCTTCGATATCCTACACGTAACGGCAAAATGAATGACAAAGTAGGATCTTACCAGCCGGCCCTCTATGGCTGCAGTGCGCCATGGAAGCAGCAGCGCCGTGCAGCGCGGGTGTGGTGGGTGCGATACCCATTTTGCGTTGACGTTCGGGTACTCCATCTATATGATAGCTCTACCCCATTACCCCGGCCCTGCTTCGTTTGGCCGAGAAGCTGTGATCGTCACCTTTTTTCGCGCCTTTTAACCCCCCCCCCTGTGTCCGTCTCGAAAGGGATACGTGGTCAATGGTCAAATGACTAAGGCAAGCAACAAATGAGTACGCCCCCCCCCCCCCCCCCCCCAGTAGCCCCACAAGGGGAGTGATATCTGCTGCATCCGGCGTCTACGTTGAGTAGAAAGGCGTTCTACGGTGGAAGTTCCTTTATCACATTGGGGAGAAAAAAAGCGATGTGAGTCACCACGGCGTCCTTACCGGGCTGCAGTTGGAGGAGGTACGGTATTTTACCACAGTTCGTGGGGATATCTGCTGTATCTAAGTATCTGAGTGATGGTGGCGGTGGTGATGTGGTGGGGGTGGGGGAGGGGTCAAGGGTCGTGGTGTTGGCGGGGGTAGGGGTGATGGTGGGGTGCGGGGTGGATTGGAGGTGCGCGCCCCAAAACATTCCAAGCATCAGTCGTGTGTTCCTATGGTATGTCCCCGTCGAATTCCGCATTATGCCTTCTGAGGGGACATGGGGAACCTCAGAATTTTTAGGGTGAGACGCCTCTGAAGATAACAGCTTGTATTTTTTTTCAAATGTTTCACATCTCGGGCGTATCACGATCTATATCGTCTACTGATAGATATATCATTTAGACGCTAGCCTGCCGTTATGATATGCTGTGCAAGGATGTGTACGGTACAGATCCAACCCAGGAAATGTGTCCTAGATCATGCAGGTTTGTACGGCTCCCAGCCGGAAACATGGCGTAGATCCTGTACAGATCACGACTGAATCCGCCCTAAAAGGTGAACCGCCCTAAAAGGTGAACCGCTCTGTCTTTGAATATGAGGATGTTTTGAATTTCAATATTAATTTACAAACTGTAGTTGTATGTTAGGAGAAGAGCGATAGATCATTAAAGGGGACGAGCTGATAATCTGTCCGTCCAAGATTGTGAAGTATGTATCTACCTCTGGTACGATTTTTTGGTCTGACCTGAAAAAAAACTTCTTTTTTTTTTTGAACAATAAATGGCCAACGCTCTGACGAGTGACATTGAGGGCCGGACAACCATTTGTCCCGTTTAACTCCATCTACCCCGTTTTATCCTGCCATATAAATGCCACAGAAACTCAGGAAGATGAAAGGAAGGTGAAAAAAAAAGGAAACCAAACTGTTGTATATAGGGCAACGACTATCACCCACCATCCACCAGAACGCACGCATTTTGTCAACAGTTGCGAGTATCCTGCTGAGCGAGGTCCTGGCGACAGCTACGAGATAGGCAGGCACACGAAGTGGAAAAAGGGCAGCGCCGTCACAGCAGCAGCAGCAGCAACAGCGGCACTGCTTTGCAGCTGTCGTTCATCGACCGTCCGATTCCCGTCACACGTATTACGGCCCATACATCGAATATTGCCGTACTCGTCTGTGGATGCCCCCTGCTCTGTATCCCTCCTTGCGCCGTCCTCAAATAACCACGTGCACATCAGCGTGGGGACAGTACATGGCCTTGGCGATACTTGTGTGTATAGCGGGCCGACGAGGAAGTTATGGGTGTGTGTGAGGGGGCGGTGTACTCGGTAGGAGAGATGTACTCGATCTCATGCATGGCCGTAGTCGTATGACCAGAGGGGGGGGGGGGGGGGGGGGGCGTACTCGTTTGTTGCTTGCCTTAGTCATTTGACCATTGACCACGCATCCCTTTCGAGACGGAGCACCGTTCCTACTCCTAATAGAGACACCTCCAACAATTGGGCGCTCATTACGTTGTTTCCATAGATTACATAGAAAAATTTTGCTAATCTTATCCCCTTCCTGTTTGGCCGCCTGGGGCCACCATCTATCTCCTAGGATAGCGATCGTTTTCTCGCTGCTATCTAGTGTGTCAAACTCCTCCATGTCACATTCTTCTATTTCCCTCATCTCCTCTTCTAACACATCCCGTTCCTTTTTGTATATTTCACATTCTCCTACTATGTGAGTTCTACTCTCTATCGCTTTGCCACACGGGCACATCTGTGCATCTATTTTCTGTTCCTCCCGGCTACTGGTATACCTCTTTCTTCTTTCTGGCAAGTCCAGGTCGCCTACACGAAACCGCAGCTTCAGCGTTTTCGCGAAGTCCATTGGGCCGTGCAGATACGTTTTCATTCCTATTCCTTCCTTCAATCTCCCGTATATCTCTAGGTGTTTTTCCGATTCCACCTTGTTTCGTAGCGCTAGCCTTTCCCTTCTTTCTATCCTTTCTTCTACTTCTGCCTTGCACTTCCCAAAATTCCCGGCGAACATCACCTCTTCTTGGTTTCCCCCTATATCCTCCCATACTTTCTCAACTACACTATCCCACCTTATTCCAGTTCGCCCTTTCGTTACTTTCTCCCATACAGCTCTATCAACTATGGCCGGCAGCCTCTTTTTTGGCATGTTCCTTTTACATTGCCATTTCAACTTTCTCATATCCCTGTTTGTCTTGAGTGGGTGCATTCCCAGTTCTGCTCTTAATACTGTATTACTAGTCGTACTTCAGCATCTTAGGATTTTTTTAGCTGCTGTCATCTGTACTGTTTTCAACTGTTTTACGAGTTTCGCATTCCCTTCCTCACAAGGGGAGGGGGTAATAATTTGTTGCTTGCCTTATTACGGGGGGCCATAGTTAACAGGACCAAATATTGTTAGTAAAAATAGTCAAACATATAGGTTTTTATGTGTACCATAGGTCCTGTTAACTATGGCCCCCCGTAATAGTAAGTTGATCATTGACCACGCATCCGTTTCGAGGCGGAGCACCGTTCCTACTCCTTTTGAAAGGCGCCTCCAACATTTGGGCGCTCATTTCGTTTTCAGATATTAATTCACAGGAACGTCTCACCTATCTTATCTATTTCCTGTTTCGCCGTCTGTGACCACCATGTTATCTCGTAGGGTGGCGATCGCTCTCTCGCTACTTCCAAACTTCTCCGTGTCACAATCGTCTACTTTCCTCATCTCTTCCGCGAACGCATCCCGTTCCTCCTTGTACATTTAACATCCTCTCTACCCTACCCTCTTCCTTGCCTTTTGTGGCCACCATCTATCTCCTAGGATAGCAATCGTTTGGGACAAGGGGGAGGGGGGGGGCGAAGGGAGGTTATCGCCACTGCTATACGTGCGCCCTCAGCGAACGAACTGTCCGCTTGCAGTACAGTACCGTATTTTTTTGTTTAATGGTGTGCACTGGAATCTCATCCGGCGCTGGTTCCCGCCTTTCAATCGGTCCGAAATTCCCTGTCGGCGAACTATTGAGGCGGCCTCTTCTGACTTCCTCATCCCCGACAGCCTGGGGTGGAGGTGGTGGAATGTCACTCAGCAGCTGTGCTTGCCCTGTATCACTCCTCTGCCAGACTGGGACACAGCTGACGGAGTGTCCCTAGACAGCTGGGCTCGCTCTCCCTCGCGGCCTGCTCTTCGTCGGCCTCCACTTTAGTATTTCTCTCTGGTTTCCCCCCCCCCCCCCCCCCTCCTCTGCCTTCCTCCACGTCATTGTTCCCCCCGCCCTCAGTCATCACCCCGTACCTCTCGAGTATTATGTCTATGAGAGTCCTTGATAGTCACAAGGATAAGGTCGGAATGCGCCACCAACTGACAGGAAAACGCGGTGCACGTGCTCTTTCCTTACGTTTCGTTTCTTGAAAACAGGACTGCTTCAAAGATAGCGTTGCCGAGGCCATCGAGCGCGCCTGCTACGAAATGGACAGCGAGTGCCTCGAGGAGCAGTTCAAAAACCTGCAGTTGGAACGTGGGAGGGAAGCTATCGGCGAAAGTTGGGGTGGGGAGAAATCACGCGGCCCGTCCGATGTGCTGCCCTCAGATAGAGCTTCTCTGCATGCAAGCCCCTTCCTACCGCCGTTCGCCGCCGATAGAGAGCGCAGAAAGAGCGAGGGCGTAAATGTAGGGGCGAAGCTGTCGGGAGCGTCTACTTGGAGGCCCGGAGGCGCAGCCGCGGTGGTCGCGGTTGTCACAAGAGAGAGGGAGGTGGGCTGGGTTGGAGGAGATTGGTTCGTCGGTCGGGTGGTTGGTATGTTCCGGTGTCGCTGTTTTCTTGAAATGAATGTGGCAAGGTGTCCCAGAGCTATCGCTCGCGTGGCCTTGGAAAGGAGGAGAGCCATGGTACCGTAGGGGCTGGGCTAGGCACTCGCGGGCACCAAACATAGTCCTCATTTGTCGGGGCTCTTCAAGTGAGGAGCTGCCCCCGATGTGCGCTTTTAGTGTATCGTTCGACGAGTTTAGATATCTGGCCTCATGAGGTTTGCGTGTTGGGGCTTTTTGTCTCGCGCTTCTCCTGTCAAATCGGTCGTCGGGGGTGAGGTACACCGTGAAAAGAGCGTTCAGTTCGCACCGGGAGTGGTCGTTCTTCTTATTGGTCGTTGCGGTTTAGCAGAGCGACGGTAAGGTAAGGGGTGCTGAAAAACCGAACATTATAGTTTCGGGAAGTCTTTCTCTCTCTACCAGATCTTTCCGAAAACGCCTCTCTTATTCGGTCTTGGCAACCTTCCCGTTCTGGAAAGGTCTGGCGCTGAAAACACGATCGCGCCAGCCTGTGCAAAGGAAACGCTCATTTGGGGTATACCGGGTAGTTCCTTGAGTGCGAAGTCTGAAAAAAAACTGTACCAGGTAGGCGTCACCCACCACCATGGCACACATCGCCGGTTGCCTGCGCCCTTTTCACTTTCCCTCTCTGCGCTTGTTTTTCTCGCGCGTTTTTCGTCGATCGTCCACTTTCGTTTGTCCCTCTTGCGCTTGGCTTGTTTTTCGCATGTTTCTTCTTCGTCGATCGCCGAAGCGAACAATTATTAACACGGGCAACGTGGGAGACTGCCGTGCGGTGCTGTGCCGGGGGGGGCTGGCGATCGATCTGACGTGCGATCACAAGCCCGCTAGAGAAGACGAGTGCGCTAGGGTGAAAGAGGCGGGCGGTAAGACCCACAGTTTTTTTCGTCATGTCCTGTGAGAGAGAGAAGACGAAATGCAGATGTTTTTGGGACCGGCGGTGGCTCAACAAAACGCCCTCAAAGACAGATTGACTCGTGAGCAAGAGTTTGTTCTTCGTCACGTCGAGATTGATGCACAGACGGGACCGGCGCTGCTAGTTTGGTTCATTTTACGCGCCTTTCGCAACGGTACAGTCGTGGTAAGAAAATTTATAGTCGTTTTACTTTCCTTCCCTGCATTCCCATTCGTTTTTTTTCCCGTTTCCCTAGAACACAAAAGACCTTCGGTTGTCATGGCTTCACGTGGTGAGCATCGATCGATGCGACGTTAACTGTTCTATTCGTGAGCGTTTTGGAAGTGATGGGCCTTTTGGTATAGCAACCGTACTTACTGATCAAGCCAATCAATCTCGGGAGCTATAGCGTTTCAAGTCGTTCAAGAGTCATACATGTGTTGGAGTTCGTAGTAACATTTTTGCCGTTATGCGGATTTTGGTTCGTGTTCAGTTTTCAATTGTTCACGCGATTTAGCGTGCGTCCCTTTGTTTGTTTTACTGGTGCGCACACTCACCGCTTCTGTACACGTACTCTTCCCACCCCCGCTGGTTTTTCTGCAGGGTTCATCTCGCGAAATCGGCTCAACGGGATCCTCGGCGTTTCTCGTGCTTTCGGAGATATCGCATATAAGATCTATCCCCCCAAAGCGGAACGAGGCCTATGGACTGGGCAACAATTAATAGCGCGTCCAGAAATGAACACGGTGCGTGTATTGTCGCTGCAGCGAAACACTGTTCTGTGCGTGTACACTGCTGGATGTGTCGTCGAGCGTCGGGGAAGGCAAGGGCGCGTCAGTGAGGCGCGTCAGTGGGCAATTCGATCCTGGAAAGTCGAAAGGCAATTCAATTTTGGAAAAGTCGAAAGCAGTGGGTATGTACTGCTGTAGTAGTTCGTCGCACTATCAATGGGCAAGACCCCGTGCGAAACAACTATCGTGAGAATAGAACTGTGAGGATAAAACGGAAGCTTCAGTGGGTAGTTCAGTTTTTGGGAAGTCGAAAACAGGTGGGTGCTGTTGTAATGCAATGCTGTGTGGTAAGACACGTGTAAAAAAAGTCCCGAATGAATATGTCGCGCCTTCGGCCGTGTGCATCGCGAAAAAAATGTAGTTTGCCCTTCATGCCCTCTTGCTGCGGGCGCGTGGTTTCCTGCTGGCCAAGACAAGAAGGGCATCGCGTGTGCTCGGTGCTCGGGTATGCTGTGCTCTCTAAACCTGCCGCCATCCTATATATGCGGTCAGCCGGAAAGTAGATTCGACTTGAGATCGATTGCGCGCAACAATCACGGTCACGACGGTGTCGTAATATTACGCCTTGAACGGATTCTCTACATGTGTTGAAGCTCATTGGCTCAGGTTGCGCCGCATTTGGATCAGGTTGCATCGCCTTTCGGTCAGATTGCGCCGCCTTTGATCAGGTTGCGCCTCATTTTGATCGGGTTGCGCCGCCTTTGGGTCAGGTTGTAGCGCACTTATTCGTGTAGCATGTAACGTATCTACCAGATATTTCCTAGAACAGGTCTTGGTTGTATGTATATCTACTTCAGTTCTTCGTCTACCCTAAGATTGCGACTGTGTTCCGTCAACCGCCTTTCCGCAGCCTGCGCCCTAGCTTTCCCCACATAGCTGGATTGAAGCGTGAAAAACCGCTTTGTTATTCATACTACCCCCCCCCCAACAGTCCATAAAGAGTGGTACATGCTTTGTGTATCCCTCCTCTCGTACACTGGACCGATGTTTGCTCACAGTTGTCCTTCATTACAGCAGGTGATTGTTCCTGTACCGTGTTCATTAAGCCTGGTATGTCATGGTAGATAGCGTTGGAGGAAATGCATCAGGTGCAGGAAGTCGAACGTTTGAGACGAAAGGAAGCAGCGAGCTCGAAAATGGGCGGCTGCAACGGTCGTGACGACAAAAAGTCAGCGTTTAACCGGACCCCCCCCCCCCCCCCTGCCGCTCCTCCCTCGTTCCTCTGCTTCCCACTTTTGTTCGGCCCAGGTCTACGTCCAGCCAGACGACTTTTTCCTGATCCTTGCGTGCGACGGTGTGTGGGATGTTATCTCAAGCCAGCAAGCTGTTTCCTTTGTGCACAGGAGGTTACTCGTGCACCGGGATGTGCAGAGAGCCAGCGCCGAGGCAAGGGGAAATTAAACATTTTCCGTCTCGTCTACAACTACTCACGCCCACCTCATCAACACCGAACGAAACAAGGAACACATGCTGCGTACGCAACATGTTTTTATCTGTGTACGTAGCGAGTAGATCGTGAAAAAAAAAGCACATAATCGCTTCTACGCGTAGCGAGAAACTTATGGTGCTTTAAAGTCAGGATTTGTATCACCTATGAGAGAATATCGGTTCTCCTCGATCGGCCATATTTGTTTCAGTAATAGACTATTACAACTGAAACGGCCAGCTTGCGCCACACGAGATTCGATTGTATTCCACTTCCTGATATCTGTATATAGCAAGGGCGTGGGTCTCGCGCTGCACTACTTTTTCGCAGCGGCTGCCGTGAGCGTACGTGTAGAGGGTGCAGCATTGTACCGTGCGGCGGCCGTGAGCGTGCGTAGAGGGTGGAGCATTGCACCATGAGGGGCGCTTGTGAAAACCTTGGTGGCGCACTTTTTTGTTTAACAAAAGGGGCAGACTCAGTAGGGCGGTTCCCGAAGCATTAGAACCTCTCGGGCAAAACTTCGCCCGGGGGGTGTATCATATGGGCTTGTGACTGCCGCCGTGTTTCTCATACTGTAGTTTTCCATGTACTGAGGCGTGATTAAATTAGCTGGAAGACAAAGAGCGGCGGGGACGCATGCTGCGGTCGTATACATGACCAAAAAAAAATAGTAGGCTTCTCGCAGAAATTCCGGCACCACCAGCAGGCACGGTTTGCGTGTGGGTTATTTCCGGCTGACAAGGGGTTGCCGTTCACCCGCTCTGTTCCGTTGTTTTTTTTGTTTTAGCTGTGCAAGAGTCTGGCCAAGCTCTCGGGTTCGGACAACTGCAGCTGTGTCATAGTGTGCCTCCATCAATCAGGTAAATCACGTTTTTTTTTCTCTCTCTTTTGGCCTTCTTCGCACATACCAGGTTTCCTTTTTCTCATTTTCAGGTGTAGGTGCATGCCATGCATATTTTGCTGGTTGAGTTTGGGTTGGAACTGATAGAGAATGGGGTGCCACAACCCACGGTACCATTTCCTTGCATCTGGTGCTGCGGTGCAGGTGTTCTGTACCTGGTACTTATTTTCTTCTATCGAGACCCTTTTTGCCCGTTTTGTGACCAAGGCCTAGATTTCAGGAAAATGAGCTAATGTGGTAATGTCATGATCGCTCTCAGAACAAAATTGGTAGGACCGCTTTCACCTACTGCTGCGACTGCGACGGGTGTTTTGCCCCTGGAGGTTTCTGGGCACGGCTGGTCTGTGTTTATCGATTTTGAGAGTTGATCGATTCACTCGTAGTCTCGAGTAGCTCGTGTCCGACCCATTTATTTGCCAGCCGCAGGAAACGCCCTCTACAGTCGTTATCAATATTTTTATCGCTGTCCTGGCATCACCTCCTCGCCAAAATCTAGCGTGCAGACACAAGACAGGCTCTGATAACTATATGTAGTGGAAGCCTACCCCAAGAACAAATGAAAACTCAAACCGAACACTGCACGTAACTAGAGTGTTCGCGAAAAACTGTCTCCAGAAACTTACCTTCCTTCCGCTAAAAAGGTGAATTCCCTTCCCGTCATGATCTTGGTTGTGTTTGCAGACGAGGCGAACAAAATCCTGCAGGCGACGCCTTCGATGGTGGAGACCCCTCTGCAGGTGAGGAGGGAAGTGGGATGTGCGTCAACGCCGCAAACAACAAAACAGCGAGCGAGTAGTAACGGCAACCCGGCAACGGTGTCGCCGGTAGGATTGACCGCAGTGCCGCCACTACCATCCCCCAACCGCAAGCAGCAGCACAGCAAGCGGTAGCTCGCTAGCGCTAGCCGCATCAGCTTGAGCAAAAAAAAATAAACAGCATCAGCACCAGCACTTTTTGATTGCTGCTGCTGCTGCGCACGGCCTACGCGCGCCACAGCGCCGGCGCGCTCCGCTCCGCCGCTGCTGCTGCTGCTACCGCAGTATGGTGGAATTGAAATGATACACGAGCTGCCACGCTGTCACGCTCTACAAGCAAGGCAAGGTGGTGCCAGCACGACGAGCTCGATTACGAGTTCTTCCCGGACGACGCATCCTCCACGACACCAAGGGGGCGAGAGCGTACCGTAGCAGCCGGCCGCTGGCGGCCGGCTGGCACAATCCAACGCCGCTCATCCGCATTATACTCCAGCTACACCTCTCGAGCCTCTGCCCCCAGCGGTTGTCGTGTTGCGTACAGCAAGCAGCATAGCGCGTGGAGACATGGATAATCCTCGCTGTTTATAAGCCAGTGGTATGGAGAGCGAAAATGTACGGTACGTTTCGTCATATTTCTACGTTCGCTAACGTGCTTTTTTGCCCTCTTTTCAGGAATATCACTTAAGCCCTAACTTCGGTATTTATGTTGGGGAAGGGAAGTAACAAAAATACACTTTCGCTAACACGTTACTGAAGCACAAGTCGTACACCTCAGGCCAAATTAAGTTAAAGTGGGATCAGCGCGCGTTCGTTTGTATCATATGCCATTCGTCAGATACATGCGTTGTCGAATTGCAACAGAAACCGTGGTGAACACGTACCAAGAGAAAAACAAACCAAATTAAACAAACAAAGGTCTCCAGGTACCCCGTCCCGCAACAACGTCCGTAGACTTTGCCATGTTTTCAAATCTCCGAACATACACCTGGTAATAGACTGCCAGATAAAAAACTAAGAACCAAATGCGTTACGACTTTTTCGGTGGTCCGTACATCGTTTTCAGGAATTCCAAAACGAGCGGCGAAGCTGCGCTGGGGGCGTAGCCTTACCCTTGCTTTGCGTTGGGGTTGGGTTTGGCCGACGCCCTCTTGTGACTTGTATCATAAAACAAAACATCCGAAACGTAATATCAAGATGGTCATCTTTGTAGTACTTCATCTGGTGTGTTTACTGTGCCACGACTGGCGAAGCCACCTCTGTAACGTCGGCGCTTCTTGTTTGAGTATGCCAGACACGTACCGCGGTGTCGCTCGCGCACGATTCACTCATGAACGTATCATTCTTCGAAGTATCATCTTATCGAAAGCGCGCTCTTGGAAGCACGTCTGGAATATAGGGCGGGTACTCCAGGCCGAGACGAGAGCTGTTACGGAGAGGATTATCTGATTCATGACGGCACGGGGACGTACGTGCAAGACTTCGATAGTTAAAATGTGTCTGTTACCTCCTGACTTACGCTCGCCTTGACCCCGACCGCCCGGGAATTTTGTCGGAAATTTCATGTAGCCAGGAGCTATAAAATAGTGTGGACGGCCAACCTTTTTGCTGAAGCTGGGCCAAGTCGTGAATACTATTACGGGAGAGAGGTAGTATTCAGAAGCCACGATGGACTCAAATATTCCTCAATGTTTACCCACCATCTTTGGTCCTGATGACGATGTTCCCGGGGAGTACTGGCCCGAACCGTAGCCCTGGCTTGAACACCGCCTCTGCCTCGCATGACATGGGCGAACCCGAATTGCAGGGCACAAAACGCAATTCAGTTTTCACCCCGGCGTGTCAAAAACATAGAAGAGTCGGGCGCTATGATAGATTCAGAACGGAAATGCCGCGAATATTAACAAATACTTATGTAGCAGGAGAACGGACCTACAAAGTTGTCCAACTGCAGGCAACTACAAGTATGTTTTTCTTGGGGTGTTCTTCGACTCCATAGCTTTTTGGCGCCTGTCCTGTCTCTTTGGGCTAGATTTTCGGCGTTGGGTGAATGTGATAACAACATCAACAACTGCTGTGTAGGTGTGTTCGGGGTGGATTCACAGAAACTTTCACGTCATGGTGCAGAAAATTAACCCCTCCCCCCCGCCCCCGCCCCCGCCCCCTCCTCCCTCGCGGCCCCCCTCTCAAACATGGTGATTACTTTAGGTGAACATGAACCACCTGAGGTCCGTCGAGAACGGCGCCCGTTGCGACCGGATTATGTCCTCACCAGTGTAGTAACTCCACCCGACGAGCGAGGGTAGAAGCGCTGTTTGTCGTACCAGATGCCATCGTGAGGCGTTAAACCTTCCAGCCCTTTTGGGGTTTGATTAACTTGAGTATAGTATCGAGGGGGAAGGTATCGAAAAAAAACTGACGACTACTCGTCCGTACATGTAGCAACATCGAACCACACGAAAGCCAAGCCAGCCGCCCGGGCTGCTTGCTGGGTTGGTGGGTGGGGGGGTGCGTATATCTGAAGTGCAAAATTGGTTTTGAGATGCACGAGACGCGCGGAGCCTGCTTATTTTGTCTGTACTGCTGCGCGCTCTTCTTACTGCATACCACTCCCTGTCTAGAAACATACGGACCGTTTAGATTGAGCATCAATTCGTATAGGAATTGCCTTTGTACCATACCTGGTATCACATAGTGGTTCGGGGTTAGATGTAACCTCGTTTTAGAAGTTGTCGCTTTTTTTTGTTTATGCCTCTACACCTAACCTGGGCTCGACAAGGGTTCTCTATGCTACTGTAAAAGGTGCTGAAAGGTCATCCGGCCGCGTCTGCACGAGTAATCATACTACTTCCATGCATTTTTTCGTGCGAAGTTCGAGATGTTTTTTGGTTGAAAACGGGCTGAATCCTGCCAAGTTACGACGTAGTTTCGCGTGTGTGTTGTATCTTGTGGTGTTTTCCGCGGCCATTTTCTGGCGTACCCGGCATGCCGCTGTAGTTGCCGGTATAGTCATGAGCCTTTTGACAGGGCGTGGTTAGCCCAAGCGGGGAGGGGGGATACGTGCGCTACACGGTGATCGGCTGGGTGGTTAATTGGTTCGTAGGGTGGGCGTTTGGTTGGTTGGTTGGTTGGTTGGTTTGCATGGTGGTGAGGTGATTGGTTGTGTGCGCAAAATATCTGGCCATCATTCTTTTTTTTCGTTTTCGGTTTCAATTTGTCGATCTACGTACTATTTAATAAGCGATTGGCAGTCTAGGTTGGTGCGAAGCGGGTCCGACCGATGTTTTTATATATATTTTCTTTTGCAATTGTTTCACATGTTTGGGTCTACTGTTTTAGCAGACTTCAAACGTCAGCCGTGAGCTCGTCGGGGCTGGTGCCTCTTGGCCTCTATAAAAAACATTTTTGGGGAAGTTGGAGTACTTAGTTGGAGATTGGAGCGAAACTCTGAGAGACTTGCCTGCTGTGCTTCCTCTGTTGCTTCATTAGGTCGATGCAACCAGTACTGGTACGAATTAGCGTGATGTGTCTCTCTCGCCCGCAAAGCTGCGCTGTGTTTCGTACAGCGAAGCGTCCCGGTTTTGTTTTTTAATGTTTGAGGAGGGGGGGGTGTACGATCGTCAAGCGGTGGTGTTGCTATGTGGATGTTTATTGTGTTGCTGTAGCCCTTTTACAGCTTCACCAAACCGTGTTTTTCGGCACAACCTTTGATTTTATATGGTAAGGGCGGATGTTGAAATGTGTTCACTTCGTGTTGCTACTGCTCGCTTGGGGACCTTGGGACTCGAGTTGCGGAGCAGCACAGCAGCAACAGGGGTAGGGCCAATTTTGCCTCGAGAAAAACGGTGGAAACGTATTTATACTTAAACTATATATATACGTATCGAATTTATATTGCATGGGGGCTCTAAGCGGGCGAGACGGTGGTTAGACGGGGGGGGCTAAGCGAAGCACGTTCTCGTTACTTCTGCAAGTCAATGGTGGCCGATGCCGTTGCCCCCACCCCCCCACGATGTGTGGTAGGTGGCCGGCTTGTAACGCTGGTCAAGTGGTGCGAGGGATACGTACACTGATGAAGTACTGTCCCTGAAGTTTGTAGTGGGATTGCTTTTGCGGTGGTTCAAAAGGGTTGTAAGATGGTACCGGTATCCCTGTATCCCCTCTACTTTTGAGGTGGCGTGTTTCAAGAAACACGAGAGCTAATAATATATTTGTTTTCGCCCGCTTTTCAGAACTCTCTTGGACTGGGACAGCGTGACAACGTGTAATATAAGACACCGATCAAGCTGTGAGTGATCGCGAGCATCTACTGCATGTAGCTCTCAACCTACATCCAGTAGTCGGGTTTGCCCCATGCTGCATCCTTGTAACCTGGTACCTATCCTCCCCCTGGAGGGCCTTAAAAGTATATTTATGATATGATTTCACATGTTTTTTCTGCGATCGATATTGCGATACGATGCGTTTGTTGCAGAGGAATTCGGAGACAGCGACAATTCCGGTTAGTTTTTCCTCTTATTCCCAAGACTTTACCTTTCGTTCCTAAGAGTTTACCTCTTGCGTAGGTTATCGCTTTCGGCTATCGCAAGACGGCGGTTCGACGAGAGGAGGAAACGACAAGGCGGTATGTATAATTAAGTCGCGCCCGACTGCCGTTGTTGTCGCCTAGTCAACAAGCATACGTAGCGAAAACTCAACCCACCAATCTGCTCGTTTAATAAAGGATAGACCACTGAACTACTCAGTCAGCAGTAGCTCAGTGGTCAATCCTTTATGAAGCGAACAAAAGAAGTACCTTTGGGCTCGATACGGCCCCCCGCCGATGGCATCCTCCGGGGTTGATCAAGCCCCTAATCAGCGCCTGGTTATTCCTTTCTATATGTACTGTAGTCCCCCTCCTTAGTCGTGTGATCTTTTACTCAAGTGGTTCACTCCACTTTCGAGTCTCTGGTCGAGTGTTCTTTTAATAATATCGTCGTTCTCTCCGCCTGATTTCCCTTTTTCTACCCACGGGACAAGAAGCGAAATTACGACATCTGGCGGGATTCGAGCCCTGGTCTTCTTTTGTTCGTTTTATTAAGGATAGACCACTGAGCTATTTAGTCAGTTTTGTTGGTTGTATAGAGGGTAGACCACTGAGGGTGTGTCTTAACCCCCCCCGGAGAGCATTGGAACGAGCGGAACGGAACGAGGCTGTTCGTGGTCATTCGTTCCGTTCCGGTGTAAGAGAACGTGTTTGGGTCCATGCAGAATCCTGGGCCCCAGGCCGGCAAGCCTCCCCATCACAGTGAAAATAGACGCCCAAAGGATGGCCACACGTCAAGACAGGAGCTGCCTTGACGATGGGAGACCAGGGTGCCGGTTAACGACGACTCCAGCAAGACACTCACTAACTATTAATAGCAAAAATACCAAGCCAGGAGACGGGCAGTCAAGCGGAAACCATCAAAACCGGACAAGGGCTTAAATAGAATATCTTACGACTGCTACTACTACTACTACTACTACTATCACGGGGGACGATAGTTAATAGGACCTACGGTACACATGAAAAAACATATATTTAGCTAGTTTTCCTAACAATGTTTGGTCCTATTTACTATGGTCCCCCGTAATACTATATACTACTACTACTACTACTGCTACTACTACTACTACTACTACTACTACTCCTACTACTCCTACTACTACTACCACTACTACTACTACTACTACTACTACTACTACTACTATTACTACTACCACTACTACTACTACTACTACTCCTACTACTACTACTATTACTACTACTACTACTACTACTACTACTACTACTACTACTACTACTACTACTATACTCCTTCTTCTCGCCAGGTGTCGTAATTTCGCTTTTTGTCCCGTGTGGGTAGAAAAAGGGAAATCGCGCTGACAGCTGACTTAGTAGCTCAGGGTGTGTCTTACCCCCCCCCCACAGAGCATTGGGACGAACCGAATGGAATGATATTTGCCTCATGAATTGGTGTTGATTGGTTACGCGAAACGAATAGATTCAGTGCAGCCCGAGAAAAACAGTAATATATGTAGGAAGAGGAAGAAGAAGTGTTGCACCCCTTTTTCTTGTTTGGGAGGACCGAACGGCCCGACCGAACGGGAACAAATAACAGATTGTTTGATGTAGATGGACACCACCACCGAAGATGGCCGTGGACAATAATTCCCGAGGTTTTCTTCTTTCGGGAAAGTTATGAGTGATCCATGTTGAAGATCATGCTGCACATTGTCGGATGGCAAGAGAAATAATATTTGAGTGCTTCAACGCGAACGTTTACCGCCTTCGATGTGCCTTAGCCTGGCGGTCAGAACAGTAGCATAGCAGGGCTGGCCATGGAGCCACTTCAATTTCCAGCCCTCGCAATGTACGCATTTATTTGCGCGAGAGGCATTGGGGTGGTGTGCAGCTGCTCGAGCCATGCGCTACGTTGGGGGGAAAAAAGTGTATTATTAATAGTATTATTATAGTTACTATTATTGTTATTATTATTATTATTGTTATTATTATTGTTGTTGTTGTTGTTGTTGTTGTTGTTGTTGTTGTTGTTGTTGTTGTTGTTGTTGTTGTTGTTGTTGTTGTTGTTGTTGTTGTTGTTGTTGTTGTTGTTGTTGTTGTTATTATTAGTAGTAGTATTAGTATTATTAGTATTGTTGTTGTTGTAGCAGTAGTTGTTGTTGTTGTTGTTGTTGTTATTATTATTATTATTATTATTATTATTATGCTCGCCTTCCGACAATATAGCGTAGATATCTGATGTGTCATTCCAATATAAACCGAATATCCTTCCGTAAATCACAGCAGTATTCCTCATACGCTTCTCTGCCAGCCGTTTTCCAATTTCCATTCCCCACATCATTTCATCTTAGCTATACGTATATATATATATATCCTATTCCTCATCAACATTATATATTGTATACCCCAAAAATCAGGTAGATACGAAGTGAAGTCGTAAATATCAACAACAGGAAAGTGCATCTTGATTCTGATCTCTCTCAAGAAATTTCAAGCGACGTATGTATGTATTGTGTATGCCTCGGTTTCTGATTTGGGGGCGTGTACCTCCCGTGTTCTGTTGAGCAGTCAGTCCCATATATTCCCCATTTTTTTGTCGTTTGCCGTTGTGTCCCCATGGTTTTCCCCACATTTCTCCACTGTTTCCTACCTCCTCTACACGACACGCTAGTAGTAGTCCCGTCCCGTCCCGTTGGCGTCACGTTCGACTCCCATACCGCCACATACATGAATGAAAAAAATACTCCAGCTTCCCGTCCCATTCCCATCCCAAGCAAGAAGCAAGTTGGCTTTTCCCGTTTCCAGCCGGCGTCCCCGGTGGCTTGGTAGTTGGTCCGCGTGCCTAGTAAGTAAGATCAATTTCGTGGGTTCAAGTATCACCGAGTGCGTGCATGCTCGTACGAGGGCCTTTTTCTTGCATTCAAAATTGACTAGCGGAAAGCGCAACAGCGTGAGATAGCTAGCTGCTACATTCGATGAAAATCGATGAGCAGTGGGAATGCTGAACCCCATGCGCGACAAAAAATAAAGGCACGTACCGGGGGGGGGAAAGGTAGACACCCGTGACCACGGCCTGTCCAGAAGTTTGTTGAGGGTAAAAAAACTCCTAGGAGCGAGGCTGGAAAGTAAAAGTGATGGTTAAAAAAAAAAGAAGGTAGTACGTACTAGGGCTGAAGATAGATGACATTTTGGCCATTTTTTTGCCACAATCTTGGGGAGATCCTAGAGTTCGTGGGTTTGAGGTCACTTTCATGTAAGAAACAGACCACAACAGACCCAACCGAATCGGTTTCAGCAAAACTCGCAAATGCCCTAGTAGGTACCCGTGCCAGGTAGAGGGTAAACATTGAGGATGAACCCAGGTCGCGATTTGGCGACGAGTGCATCGGTGAAAACTAGCACTGAGGGACCGCCAGACCGCTAGGGGGAGGGCGGAAGAAGCCGGAGGAATGTGGCCGATGACCTGGGGATGGAACGTTGATGAGGAATAGGAGATATAGCTGAGCGATGAAATGATGTGGGGGATGGAAATTGGGAAACGGCTGGCAGAGGAGCGCATGATGAATACTGCTGATTTACGGAAGGATATTCGGTTTATATTGGAATGGCATGTACGCTATATTGTCGGAAGGCAAGCACAACAATATTAATTAAACTGAGCAAGCGATGGAGGCAGCCCCAACAACACTTCGGATCCAAAACGACTTGCACGCACCTGGCACGTACAGTACAAAAATCAACTCGGGGTCTCAAATCATTTTGCCTTCGACAAACCCAAAAAACACAGGTTCAGAGATTGTTCCTGAGAGTTTACTGAATCTGTCAGGTTTTCCATCTATATGTACTGCGGTAAATCTCAAACCAGCTAGTTAGTTGTCAATGAGAAAAAAATGGTCTGTCCTTGAAGATTTTTATGTACTCCTTTTTTCAACGCATAGCGCCAACCACGAGCAAGCACGATGCACGAAAAATTTGCGAGGTTCGGCGGGGGGCGTGAGCTTCGACGGTGCGGCCGCGGGCGGGGGTGGCTCGAGACATACAAGACAAGCCCTTTGCGCCAAGCCCCACCTCCCCCAGTGGTGTGTGTGGCGAACGGTACGAACAACTCAGGATAAGAGGGAGTGGGCACTTCGGATGAACCCTTTAAGGACAGCAGTCCCGTTTTGGGGACACCACTCAAGGTCTTGAGTAGTTTGTCCCCAGAACCGGACTGTGTAGTGCACCAAGAGGCTTGAGCCGGGGTGCACGTGAAAAAAAAAAGAACAGACAACCCCTGGACGCCCCGCTAGGCGCCCATTTTCAAGACCCTGACAGGAGAGACAGGAGAGGTAGGCTAAAAAAAGATGTAGAAACAGGCAGGAGAGGTACGCTAAAACCAAGTAGCCAAGTAGAGAGGAGTACCAGGTAGAACGCTTTTTCCGTGGAAGTGCATCCGGAATTCCCACCGCACTGGGTTGTTTTCCATTTGGAGCTTTTTAGGAGTGTGTTGCCGTTTTGATTTTTTGTCGTGCACCCCTGGGTCAAGACAAAAACAAAAATCATCGGACGGAGACACTTTACTCGGAAATTTGGGTTATAAAAACCAACGAAGGTACTGGTGAAGGCGCAGTAGAACACAACAAACAGGTGGGTGATTTTGCAGTACAGAGTGCAAGGAAGGGAGGTAGAGGCAAATCGCTCAGCGCGAGGTAAGGATACTAGGACCATACGAAGCTCGACGCGCCGCTCTTCCCCCAACACAGCGCGAGGACGGGTTGCTATTCATCCCGTCCCCACGGCATCGAGCGCGGGAGCCGACCATAGGAATGATCATTTACTTCCAAGTATGGTACCAGGTATGTCGTTTTGAGTATTTCAATGTGCGTGAGTGGGAATGGATCCTTCTCTCCCCCACTCCCTCTTGCAGAACTACCACCCCCCCCCCCCCCCCCCTGTTGTAGATGAACCCACGAGGACTACGTACCGAACGCAAGGTCACTTCGCACCGCGCCCGAGTACGCACACGCTCGGGCGAAAAGGGGGCCAAGCATCCCCCCGCCTCTTCCCCCTCTTCCCCAACTAACAGGACAGAAAGCGAGAGCATGCTGCTCCTGGGTTCTTCGTCGCGATCGGGCGAAGGAAAGTGTACTGCCACGTGTGGGATGTGCGTGTGCATCGATCTGATCGTTCGGTCTTCGGGCCCACGGGCAGAGCGTGCGCGCATCGATCGACCGGCCATCCAACACACAAGCGGAGGCACCACCTCCTCTACATCCCGTAGCCAAACGCTTCGCTTCGCAGCCAACACACGGCCAAAAACAAAAATCCGGCATCAACGCCTCCGTCAACAACGGGTCGGAGACAAGAAAAAAAAATCCGAGCCTGCCACGCGACAAACCATCACACCCATCCGCGGATGGAAAAAACAGCATTCCGAGCCTGAAAAGTGACAACCCGTCAACCCACCAGGCTCAAAACACAAATCCGAGCCTGATCGAGGAGGCACGGCGCGGTTACAGTCACGCCCCCAAAAACGGTGAAAAAATCTGTCGACCAATCACCGCCTCGCGTTCGGTTGGCCTAGTGCTGCTGCTCCCGACACATAGAGCCGGTAAATCTCGAACGATGTAATAAGGGCAAAATGAGAGGGGGGTGGGCCAAGATGGATGCCAACCAACGCTGCCGCGTACACAAAAAAAATACAGAAAAGAGACTCGACTGCTCCCGTTGTAGCGGGGGAGACCGACGCCATAGAAGGGCGAGGGAAAGCGAAAACAAGGAACAAAAAAGGATCCACCGTGCTTTCACAGAGTAGCACCACAAGAAACGAAACCAACGAAACGGAGCAAATCGAAGCTAAACGGTGCGAGTAGAACCGGAGTTGAACTGCAACCGAACTGGGACCGAACTGGAACCGAACTGGAACCGAACCAAAACCCGAATCGGAACCGGCACCGAACCGGCACCGAACCGGAACCGAACCGGAACCGAAACGAACCGAAACAAACTAAACGGCACACATCCGGGCCAGACCGAGTTGAACAGCACGTTCAATACACACATCCTCCTGACCATCATCGCCGAAAGAACAAAAACATCAAGCGGAACACACGCCAGAAACAAAAAACACGAACAGCACGGCACGGCAACCACAAACAAAGCCTACTCGAAACCGATTCCTCCCGCATCGCCACCCGTCCACCTGCCCGGGCACACCACCCGGTCAGCGATCGACGGAAGACACAACGCGACACAGCGGGAGGAGGAAAGGGGCGGGGTGTAGGAAGAGCCAGCCCCCGAGGCTCATCAGGCGTATGTTCTCCTTGAACGCGTTCTGATTCATTTCATTCCACTCAACTCTTGCTTTTCTTCCGTCATCGGCAAAAACCTAAAAAGCTACGTACCCCCCTTCGAGTCAACAGCCCGTCTCGACGAGACAAGGGTCAGCCCGACCAGCGCACACCACTGCCGCCTTTGCTTTTCTGCCATCGGCGGTGCAAACGGGACGGAGAGTTTGCTCGTCTCCCCCCGTCAGAGCATGCTTTGCGGGGCTCTACGCGTCTTGATTCAAGCCATGTCTGCCACCTTGACGGGCTGGATCGGAAGTAGGCAAGCGGGCGACGAGAGGACGAAAAAAGAAATTGTCGATGAGGGCGGAGATCGGAGGAAAAGAGGAGCGTAGGTGTGCTTACTGAGTGAGAATAAATCGACGTGCGGGTACCATGATGCAGACACGACAGGCCAGAACAAACCTTAAACAAATCTACACCCTTTCTAGCACTAAAAAATCAAGCAAAGCAAGCGGGCAAGGTCGGTCTCAAACAAGCACGCTTCCAAGCTCTCAAATTTTTCTCGCAAAGCAAGCAAACTCAAGCCTTTTAAGCTTTTAAGCAACCAAAACAACACACAGCCTATACTTCAAGTATTTCAAACAACCAAACACGCAATTCCTTGCGCAGGAGCCAAACCAACAGGTGAAAACAAACAGCGCTACTCGTACTGCTTGCTGTCGCGCCGACAACTACGCTCCTGCCGACCCGGTCTTCCTTCCTTCCGGCAAGCATCAAGCAAAGGCGACGCCTGCTTTGCCTGGCGAGGCAAAAACAATCCGATCGGGCTCCCCGGTGCTCGTTGAACGCGAGCTGTTGCTCCGTCGAAGCAAGCATCATTGCCGCCCGACGATTTTGAGGCGCCAATTCAGAGACAAAAAAAAAACGCACCAGCCCTGCACGTACGTCTACCCCCCCCCCCCCCCTCCCTTCAACGAAAATCTCGTCTTTCCCGCACCGTTAAGGACTCACGCAAGCCTTCCAACACCATGAGACCAAAAGCAGTGGACACCCCCCCTGGTCATACGACCACGGCAACTGCGGCCATGCATCACACGAGTACACCCTCGCCCCCGAGCTCTCGAAACCGAAACGCTTCCACCCATACCGCCCCGTTCGATTATGGCTTTTGAGGTCTACATGATACGTATCTAGTTGGTGTGAAGCCACCGAGCGAGAGTAACATCACATCGCGGCTTACCATGCCGCTCTCCATGGAAGCCTTGGCAGCCTTTCCGATGAGGTAGGCGGCCCGGCCGTCAGGCACGCCGACGGGGGAGGGCTTGCCCTCGTGCGCGCAGTCCACGAACGCTACCATCTCGTTGCGGTAAGCGTCCGCGTACCTGAAAGGAAGCGTTTCCGTTGCCCGGGATGGGGGGTGAGAGAGGGAGAAACCATGTAAGACACACAAGAGACACGAGAGACGCAGCATAGCACACGCAAACGCTTGCGCGGACGCCTACGGGCTGCGCGAACCGTACACGACGCAACCCGACGTTACACGACGCCACACGACACAGCACGGCATGCCGACGCTGTTATGCTCACGGTGTCACGCTGTCGCCGATACCCTGGCGCCGTTACGCTCGCGCTGCTACGCTGACGCCGTTCCGTTGACGCTGCTACACGTGCGCTAATACGCCAACGCTGTTAAGATCGACGCTGAAACAATGACGCTGTTGAGTCCGCGCTGTCACCCCCCCCACTCTTATTCCAACGGTTCTGTTCACAAAATTTCGGCCGTTGGGCTCAAAGCCAATGCGCTCCCGCTGTCAAGCGTACGCTCATGTTCTCACGCTGTTAAGATCGACGCCGAGATGCTGGCGCTGTTGCCCCCACTCTTTCTCTCACGCTTCCATTCACCAACCTACGCCGTCGTGCTCACGCTGATACGCTCGCGCTGTCACGCCTAGGCTATTTGCGCTGACGCTGTTACGATCGACGCTGAAACGCTTGACGCTGTTACCCTCGCGCTGTAACGCTCGATGTCGCCACGCTGTTCATGTTACGCCCACGCTCTTACCGCTCACGCTTCCGCGCTGTTACGCTCACGCTGAGATGCTCGCGCAGTCACGCGTACGCTCTGACGATCGACGCTGCTACGCTCACGCTGCTACGCAGGCGCTGTTACGCTCACGCTGTTGCGCTCAAGCTGCTAGGCTCACGCTGTTTACGCCCACACTCGTACGCTGACGGTGTCACGCCTACGCTGTAACGCCCGCACTCTTATGCGGAGGGTGTCACGCCTACGCTGTCACGCCCATGCTGCTACGCTGACGCTGTTACGCTGGCGCAGTTACGCTGCCGCAGCGCTGGTCGCCGATGCTGCCCACTCTCAACCTTCTAAACTGCTGACACTGCTACTGTACGCTGACACTTCCCAAACTACTGCTGCTACGCTTACGCTAAATACGCCAATACTCTTGCGACGCTCACGCCTCCGCTGCTTCGGTTTCCGCCAACCAACCTGTCCATGAAGAAAGACATCGCCTTGCAGGTGGACACGGCCTCGTCGTTCGACACAACGCACGTGTTGGCGTGCTTGTTGTTGCTCTGGATCATCCCCTGTTGTCAACCGAGCCGAAAAAAAAAGCAACGAAAGGACACAAGCACAAAGCGGATTTTACGAGGGTATCCATATTCATACGCAGGCGATAAAAAAGTCAACTTCGTTTCAACCAATTTCGTCGAAGCTGGACCGAGGTCTACACATGAAGCCGTCCTCGGTATCACACACCACGCACCTTGGAGCCGAAAACCTCCACCCTCTGGTCGTACCCGTACGTGGCCTTGCGGCTGTTGTCGATTGTTACAACCACTCCGTTCTCGAACGTGAGCATGGCCAGGCTGGTGTCGATGTCGCCCGCCTCCCCGATGGCGGGGTCCACCTATAAATAGAACGAAAAGAAATGAATTACACGTGGAAAAACCAACAAACAAAAATAGACGACATCATAGGTTGGAAAAGTGACGACAGCACTGACGAAAACGGCGACAGCGATAGTCAAGGAGATAGCAACCGCAACAACGACAGCAACAACTGCAGCAGCATTCAACAGCAACATCGACGAACAACAGCGACAACAAGCGTTCTTTCTGTCTCTCTTATCTTCGCTCTTCGTCTCTCGTTTTCCCTCTTACCTTACAGCTTCCCTTGCAGTACACCTCGGCCACCTCAGACCCCACGAGGAAGCGAGCCATGTCGAAATCGTGCACGGCCATGTCGTTGTGCAGGCCTCCCGACACCTGCACAAAACCCGCAGATGTTCAGTTTGACGGAGGGGGGGAGGGGGGGGACGTCTTGTGATTAAAAAAAAATGGAATAAATCACCTCTATTTACCCCACACGGACATATTTCGGATCTTGTCCAGAGGTGCTCATACCTCCCCCTTCCCCTATATATAACAAAATGGGCCTCAACATGCCAAACCAGCACCAGCAAGCAAGCAGGCAAGCAAGCAGGCAAGCAAGCAGGCAAGCAAGCAGGCAAGCAAGCAGGCAAACAAGCTCACAAGCAAGCTCACAGGCGAAGTTCACCAGCGAAGCTCAAATCCAAGCGCAAAACGCAAAGCTCAAAAGCCACGCTCAAAAGCCACGCTCACAAGCAAGTTCACAAGCAAGCTCACAAGCAAGGTCACAAGCAAGGTCACAAGCAAGCTCACAAGCAAGGTCACAAGCAAGGTCACAAGCAAGGTCACAAGCAAGGTCACAAGCAAGGTCACAAGCAAGGTCACAAGCAAGGTCACAAGCAAGGTCACAAGCAAGGTCACAAGCAAGGTCACAAGCAAGGTCACAAGCAAGGTCACAAGCAAGGTCACAAGCAAGGTCACAAGCAAGGTCACAAGCAAGGCCACAAGCAAGCGCACAAAGCAAGCGCACAAAGCAAGCTTCACAAGCAAGCTCACGAGCAAAGCCCACAAAGCAAAGCCCATACGCGAAGCTCTCAGAGCAAAACTCACAAGCAACCTAACATGTAAAGCCCACAAACAATCAAGCGTACAAAGCAAAGCGCACAACCAACCGCGCAACCAAGTCTAAGCGCACAAGGCCGGGCAAGAGGCCAAAGGCGTCACAGTCACCTTGATGTAGGCGATCGGGGGCGGCGAGGGGTCCCTGGAGACGATGTGTGCCATGTGCACGTCCCCGACCTCCCCGCCGGTGATCGCTTCCTTAAGACGCATAAAGTTCGCGTCGAAGCGGCGCTGGAACGCGACGAAGCACATCACCCCGGCCTCCTTCACGGCCGCCGCCACCTGAACACCCGCAGAAAAAGGGGGGACAAGAAGGGGTAAAAAATATTGAGAAAAAAAAAGAACTCATAACGAAAAGAGAGAGAAAAAAAGGAGGAAAAAAAGAAGCGAAGAAGTGAATTAAGAAGAAAATAAAAATAAAAACTAAAAAAAGAGAAGAAAAAGGGGGAAAAAAAAGAAGCGAAGGAGAATAAAAATATAAACTGAAGAAACCCAACGACCTGAAAAAAACAACTATTGTGAGAATGCGCCATGGTGATCAAAACCAAGCCCAGCAAAACATGAGTAAGACGGCGAGATAAAACCACAACAATCGACACAGAAACAAGAGGGGAAAAGGGGGGGGGGGAAGTGAGAAAATAAGTCGAGTTATATATATGAAGTAAACTCAAGGGAAACAAAACCAGAGGAAACAAAAATTCGTCGGTCGTTGGGAAAACAAGTCGTGAAATTTACCTAAAATCCGCATGTCTCCTGTCTTGCGATCGAAAAACAGAACAGACTACACTGACGATGGGACGGACTACACTTGTACTCCCACCGTGTACCACCAACCAACGCACACACGTTGGCGACAGCAGCTGTAAGTATCCTGTTGCGCGAGTCCCTAGCGACAGCTATATACTACCTTAGGTATTATATCTGGTACCGAAGTTGAAAAAAGATGAAACAACAAAAAAAAAGCGGAAGAAAAATCAGTCCAGGAACCAAGGCGAGAAAAACACGGCGCGAAGAAGCGCGGACAAGCCCGCATCGTCAACAAATCACCTCGTCGATGATCTCGAGGCTGAGGGAGATGGGCTTCTCGCAGAAGATGGCCTTGCCAGCCTTAGCCGCCGCGATGATCTGCCCCGCGTGCTGGTCGGTGGGGGAGCAAATCACGACGGCCTCTACATCGGGGTCGTTGATGAGCTGAGAGGCAGGGGGCGGTGGTGTTGAATACATGATAGGGAGGGAGTTAGCGGGGCCGTTGGTGAGCTGAGGGGCAGGGGGGGGTGGATGATGGTGGTGAATACAGCAGAGTACAGGGGGTTAGACGGGGTTGTTAATGAGCTGGGAGGCAGAGAAGGGTGGTCGTGCTGAGGATGCGGGGTTAGGGGAGTCGGCGACGAGCTGAGGGGTGGTGGGTGGCGAACAAGATAAAGGGGTTGGGCGGATGGGGGGGGGGGGGGGGGGGTACTCGATAGGAGATATATACTCGATCTCATGCATGGCCGTAGTCGTATGACCATAGACCCTCGCATCCCTACAATGCCGGGACGGAGCATGTCGGGTTTTCACCGACCAGGCAGACATTGCTTGCACCAAGCGCCAAGCGCCGTGAGGTGTCTGGCGAGTCGCATGAAGGGCGAGCTGCATCCTACTAAGAACCGCTTTTGAGGCGGACTTGCATATGGATGACAGCTTCAATGAGTTGATTTAATTTCCTCTGAAGGCATTTCCAGAGAGCCATGGGAGTACTATTAATATTTAACTGCCTCTTAGGTGCCTCACCATAAACACTACCTGGTACGTGATACGATCATTCCCACGTATGCGGAGTAAAGTTCGTTCACCTCGCACAAACAATCTAACTCGACAACCAGCTGTGACCGCCCGACTTGAAAAAAAAAAAAAAAAAGCAGTACCCTGGTTGTCTAGCTCACGTAGTGAGCGGCATGTTTTACAGTGTCGTTGCCAACCGACGGCAGCCCAACCTAGATAAGATAGGGGGGAGGGGGTCTTGATTAGTTGGTTGCCTTAATCACTGACCACGGGGAAGGGAGGGGGGGTACTAATTTGTTGCATGCCTTAGTCATTCGACCATTGACCACGCATCCCTTTCGAGACGGAAGGGGAGGGGGAGGAGGGTCAACTTCGAAACTGCTTACTTCGAAGCTGCTTCGGGTGGTCATTCCACTGCGATCGCTGCTATACCTACACATAGATATTTGAAAAAAGTAACGAGACGTAACAGCTGCGAGATAGACAACAACGTTATTTTCCTCGAAAATCATCTCTGCGGTGTGATGCTTCGACCTATCGTAGGAATGAGTTGGTGGGTGGTTGTAACGGCGTGTCGCGTGGCATATTTACTACCTGGTTTCGAGGTAACCACGCAATCCTTACTCTGAACCAATACCTAGGTCGAACCCACAATGCCTGTGGGTTGAACCCCGAACTCCCAATGTGCAGCCCTATCAACGCCGCAGTAGCACCATTAGTATAGTGCTTGCTGCAAGTGTTGCATGCCACTTCTTGTACAGCAGTTTTCGTACGTATTGTATTTTGGAAAGGAAAGTAAACCGAACACGCAGCCTGCGTTCTGCTTGGTGTGGTCTGTGGCCGATGCCGCATTCGTCCCTGCATTTCGTCCAATCTCCGTGTTTTCCCTCCCGTGCCGTATCTCCAAAAACGAGGAGAGGGGCAGGCAAAACCGATCCATTCACCCGTCGGACACACCATGATATATACCCTAGATCATCGACAGATCATCTAGATCCGAACTTGCCGTCATGAGATACTGCTCGTGTAGGAGCTGTATAGTGACAGGTCCAACCCAGGCGATTCACGTCCTAGATCATGCAGGTCATACGGCTACCAGCCGGCAGCATGAGCTGTTAGCAGATCCTACAACAGATGAGCAACATATCTGCCCTCATACACCTGCTGCAAATCATCAAGTGATAATATTATCCATCTGACCTGTCCGAAGTGTGAAACCTATCGCACCGAGCCGAATCGAAGCAGCAGTCGCACGCAACGTGAAGCAGCCAACGCCCAACGCACCTCCATGGGGTCGTTGGTGGTCTTAGGCACGTGGAAGATTGCCGACACCTCATCCAGAGCCGGCTGGTAGATGTCGCAGATCATGGCCACCTGGGCCTTCGTCGGCACGGACGCCACAGAGGCGCAGTGGCAGCGACCGATGCGTCCCACCCCGATGATTCCGACCTTTCGATGTTTGCGCAGTACATACGTACGTGCGTACACAACAACACAAAACAGCAGAGGCACAACAATGTCAGCAGCTTTATTTCTTGCGGTAGGTTTAGAACGGCGGCACGCCTCTTGCCGCAAGAAACACGATTTCATGCTGTACACGTTGTACGTTGTACATATATATATACATGCACGGATACGTACATGGATGTTTCTCGTAGTACTCTCGTAGCTGTACCAGGAAAGGCTATGCCCGGTACCAGGTTGTCTATGAGTCTACTGCCGTACCTTTATACGGACAATATGGGGTTATAGAGGCGAATCGACTGTTCCTCGGGCGCTTCGCGCGTACCTTAAGAGCAGCGCGATCTCGTGATTTTGTGCGTATTCCTCCACGAAACAGATCTCTGACACCACAGCAACATCAGCAGCAGTATCATATATTAATAAAGGGGGCTTCGCCGGCGGCCTGGACGGCCGCCGGTCGCCGCCTCGCGTGATCCCCAAAAATGTTAGCAGCATTGTGGCGAAGGATGGGGGTCAGACGTAGTGCCGAGAATTGAGAGCGCTACACACACGTTAGCAGCATTGTGGCGAAGTGTTAAGATCAGGCGTACTGCTGTCGAGAGTTGAACGCGCTCTACACACTGCCCACGGAGAATTGCAACAATAGGGACCGCCGTACTCGTATGTACAGCGGTAGTAAATGTGATACTGCTGCTGTACCCATACGTGTGTACTCGTACGTAATCCTATCACGAACCTGACACATGCATTGTGTGCTGTACAGCTCTGCCTACTTCGTTTGAGAGGTTCGACCGCAACTCCTACACACCTTCGGCTCCGAGGGAGACGAACAATGACAACAACAGATACGTGTGTGTATCTTGGATACTGGTCACATATATTCAAACCGCAAACTATAGGACTGCTCACAGCTCGTGGTAAGTACTGTTGTCGCTGATATACACCTGGTACGTATTTTCGATACATATCCGATGCACGTATCATATGCTGCCGCTGCTGCTGCATTTACGCGCCTCGTCCCACGCCAAGCGGCAGCGGTGAGAACAAAAAACGACATAAACTCGTGCGTATATATCCCCGTTTGCAAGTGCCATTTCTTTCAACGTCGAAACCCTCAACTGGTTCTCGATGCTGGACCGAGGGATCGATCTTCTCGAACAACAAAGGAAGGATGTGTTGATCTTGCAACGCACACAGCAGCCATGAACCTACCGAGCAGTATGGCGGCTAGCAGGTGAAGGATGGTGATGCGAGAAGGTGCTGGGAGGGAGTGTGGGGTGTGGGAGTGTGCTTATGTCCCAGATGATTGAAAAGCGGGATAATGCTGGCAACGACTCGCCCAATACCCCAGTGTGGCATATCAAAGCGAGCAGGCGGACGACTGAAATTCTGGGAGTAAGTGGTGATGTCATGACCCACAGCGTAGTTCCGCAGAGAGGTACCACGCTATCTCAGCTGCTGCTGTACATATCACAGGGGCTGCGGTAGACTACACATGAATGCGTGTACCGCTCTCATCTCTCGGCAGAAAATTATAAAATTATATCAAATCGCAGTTCTCGACAAAGCCTGGGTGGCCTGTGTTCTCGGGGCCTTCCAATTATCTCTCAAATCCGAGCTCACAGCCTCCCGCGCAGGCCTGCACATAGGCGACGCCGGCCGGGTAGCCGATCCTCCCCATCGGTCGAAGGTCAGAGAGCACGTACCGGAAGAAAAACACTCCGAAAGCATAAGCCCTGTCCGTAGCCTACACGCCCAACTAACAGGGCACGATTCTTCGGAGATATCGTCGTACATCTCGACGCCAACGCCTCGCGCAGGCGCCATGGCTTTGAGGGGGCGGCTCCGCGACGCCGGCCGTTGCAGGCGAGGCGTGGGCACGCCTCAGCGAAGAAACCGCGCGGAACGGCGGTCAGAGGCGGGAGAAATCCGCAGACCAAAATATGGCCAGAACCGGCCAAGAGCCATCCTATTAATAGGCATATTTATTAATATTAATAGTACGTTTTAGAGTCGTGTTTTACGTAAATTTACATGAAAATAGTGTACAAATGACATAGAGAATGGCACGGATTTGCATCATCTGTACCAGTTTCCACGGGGATGATCTACAGGATCTGAATGATCTGTACGCGTACGTATGAACATGTTTCTGTAGTCGTTGTGTGCATCCACGGTTGTGCGTGTACTACCCTTCTCAGCTCGAAAAAAAAATGTACGAAAAAAAAAGACTTGCCGGATCGATCTGGCCCGTCCAAAAACGACATTGAAAAACCAGTTCGGAAACAAAATCGTGTCAGAAATCAGAATGCTTCGAAAACATAATTCCGCCACCTTCCAGAAGTTGCTTTCGTCCGAACTCCCAGCCAATCGACAGGGCGTGGTCGTTTTCGAGGGGTAGAGAACTTCACAAAAAACAAAAAAACAAAAATGGAGTAAAATCAAGCTGGGGAGAGCGCAGAGAAAACAGTTTTTGAAAATTCAACTGCGTAAGAAAATGTCTTTTTGGCACAGCCGCCGCTCAATGGCAACGATGAAATGAGACATTCTGAATGTAGGTTCGTCTTCCCCGACCTTGAATTACCCTTGGATGAAAGTACTGCGAGGTAAGATACATACAAATTATTTAGTAAGAAGGAGGGGTGGTGTTTCTGCCATCCACGTTTTCTTGCGTTCTTGGAAAGCTTCAAGTCGGCAACACGAAGTAACTCGAAAAATCCGACAACGCATTCGCGATACCTACCCCACAATTCCCGTGCCCTGACATTTTGAGCACAATCGAAGCTGTTTCAGAGGGAGGGGATTATTTTGGGCCCATCCTCGCCATGATACCTTGTGTTTTCGACTATGTATCGCTGTCAATAGGGAGGCGGAGAAAACCGTTGAAACCCAAGCACTATGCACAATACTTGTTCTCCGAATCAGATTTATGCTTCAATAGAGGCCCACAAACCAACGTGACACAAACAATTCATACCTGAACCGGGGATTTTCAGCACCATCCGCCCCCTACAAATCCAACACGCACAACCGCGGGTGTGGTCATATGGTTTCGTTTCATGCGCAGCAAAGCGTACCACTAATTCGGGAAAATGGTTGGCACACTGTGTACGAGACAAAGGGAAAGGGGCTGGTGCGAAGCCATGGCTCACAGATGCTCCCAGTACACCTCATCATACTTCGAGTATACTCGGGACTCGGGAGCTCCGAGTATACCCAGAGTATAAATTTCGTACTCCGAATACTGCGAGTAGGAGTATTGCAGTACCGGCGGCCTCAAGACTGAGACTACTGGGGGCATGAGCAGTACTGAAGGCCTAAATACTGCGAGTATCGGGGGAGTATAAGCAGTACATAACCCCGAGTGTAAGCCAGTACCCGCAGCACAAACATCCCAAAATACTTAGAGTACTCAGAGTCGAGGGTATTACCCGTAAATCCTGCGAGTACCCGCAGTGTATACTCCCGAAATACTGCCAGTACTCGAAGTATTCCAGTCACCCCCCCAGAAAGTTCCAAGTCCCACACGTGGGACCATCCATGAATGTTTTCTGCAATAAAATGGGGATGGAATTATCGAAACGGTGCACAGACGGTAGCATCGAGTATATATACTGCGCATATTGCAAGCATTTTGGTACTGCGAGGACTCCCAATACTCGCAGTACCAACGGTACTAAATAGAGCCCGCACTTGGCAGTACCCGCAGCACAGAACCCGACAGCAGTACTACTTCACCAATGTGGAACTCCGAATTACTGCGATTATGGCAGTATACGCAGTATATACAGAATCTCGAAATACTGCGAGTACTCGCAGTATCCCGCAGTACACAAAGCCCCAAAGCAGTACTGCGAGTACACGGAGTGCCTGACTGAAGTGTTTTCTCTCGGAAAAAATCACATTACTCCGAGGCCCCACGTACTCAGAGCATCTATACAATGGTTGACTGGGTCTGATTGGCTTAGGGTTAGGGTTGCTACTCATAGTTAATGGGACCAAATATTGTTAGTAGAAATGGTTCAATATATAGGTTTTCATGTCCCATTAACTATGGTCCCCCGTAATATTACCATTACTAACAGCTGTAGTTCCTAGTCGTCTCGTACACGCAGTAACCCTCAGTCATTTACTCGAATGCCTTGTACCTGGTACCAGGGTAAGTGGTAAGCTCCCCTCTTCAAGCTTGTCCCGGGTTGATGAGCACATACATACCTGGTAGTCGTAACCAGGTACGTACCTGGTACCGGTTATAAAAAGCATCCCGAACTGGTACGATCTGTATGATCTGTACACGTTTCCACTTGATCTGTAACAGATGGATGATATTCACCTACCACGGGGTGGGTACGTACGTCCCAAGCCACTGATCTGTTCGCTCAAGGTCAGGCAGATCATCATGCTATGTTCGACGAGTGGAATAGAGCACGCATCCGACGGATCGATTCCCACTTTTGATTACTTGGTCTGGACATTTCAAGGCAGATACATTGTAATACTGATCTGTAGGATCTAGCTCATATACACTGCCGCGTGGGAGCCGAATAGTCTCCGCATAATCTCGAGGACACGTTTCCTGGGTTGGATCTGCGAAGTACAGTTCTTCCACAACATCGCACCTCATAAGGACAGGTTACGATAGACCGGGTACCTATTAATAGCTGGTACACAATTAGATCTACTGCTGCTGCTGCTGTACATAGATCGTCGTCTGTCTGGCATGCCATTTTTTTTTTTGCACGAACACTGCTGGTCTGTGGTTCGGCGTGTGAAATAGCGCAAATAAATGCGCAAATGTACGCTGCTCGCTGCTGCAGCTGCTGTTGCGGCTGCTGCTGCTGCTGCTGCTGCTGCTGCTGCTGTCGTGCGTGGAGTGGCCAATCGCAATATCCTCCCAGGTATACAGCCCAGTGAAATTTGACGCGACATTTTTTCTCGAAAGAAACAGCAGAGGAAAACAAACGAAAAAGCGAAATGCATGTTTGTTGTTCGTTGCGTGTAGCACTTCAGCCCTATACGAAGTTACCAGGTACCTGGTAGCTATTAATACCAGCAGTATAGTACGTACGCACCCGCTCCAGGCAAACATGCTCGCTCCATGAAGGCCAAATCTCGTGGCGGGGGAGGCTCCCCTCGGGAGGATGGGGGTGGACGGGGCATCGGACTTTGCGGAGGACACTTGGAAGAAAAGAACAAATGCTCTCGTACCATGAAATAAGTACGAGTAGGTTCAGAGGTTATGCTCTCTGTATCATATGGCTTTCAGTGATGGTAAGGAAAACGCTGGTCACCGTGTCATGAATCTGCTTTGCATATAAAATTCTAGTACGAACAAAGTTGATGTTCCCCCAGCTTTATTCTTACTGTGAGAGCTTGCTGGACCATCGAGGGCAGCAACAGCACCAGACACGGCCGGCAAGGCGTAGCATAGCATAGCAGAGCAGATCATAGCAGAGCGCGGCCGGCTTGTGGGGAGGGGATGCAAGAGCCCGGAACCATATGCGGCATTTCTGCCAACAGAGATCTCCCGTGAAGAGTCCACGTACAAGCTGTCGGGCACACTTGATTTTTGTACAAAGATTTTTGCTATTTTTGTTATTTCATAGGGAAGTGCGTTTTTTCGCTCTTCTCGGGTATGCAGCACCCCTGGGGAAGCAACCAAGCGAGCCAGTGCACAGCAGTGCGTGCGGACAGCATCGGGGTTGCACTCGCGGCCTCACCTTGAGAGGAGCCATTGCAGTAGAAGGGGGTGGATGCGAGAAAAGATGACGGAGAGGATGTAGGTATGGGCAAAGCTCAAGCTGGCAAGTGGGCGAGAGACGAACGAGACAACAACCTGACGAACCTGAACATTCATGGAACCACATCTGTCATCTATTCCTCTCCATAAAATCAAAATTATGGAATAATTATTTGAAAACAGTCTCCAGATCTCCAATGGATCCGAAGAAAGAGTGGTGGTTGAGGCTTTCGATTACTTTCGACGATATTCCAGACCACCACACACCCCGAGTGAAGAATGCGAGAAAGTCAGTAACACAAACAAGCGTACACCACGCGGACGGACGCGAACAAGTGGCCCACGCACAGTCAGTGTAAGAGTTCGCGAAACAACATGCAGCTGTTCCACGAAGAGAACCCGAAGAAGAGGTACGAAGGAGAAGTATATCGGTTCGAAAAGGCGCACAGTTAGTGGAAAACAGTACAACATATATATCATTATCATGCTTGCTTGCCATCCGACAATGTGTACGAACTGTTTAAAAAAAAGGCTTGTACCGCCTTCTATTATAATACTATTATTATTACGCTTGCTATTAATACTATTATTACGTTTAATACTATTAATATTAATACTACAATTAATCACACTACTATTAACAATACCGGTATGCTATTAACACTATATATTACATCCTACTATTATAATACTACTATTATTAAACTACCGGTATACCACAGGTACTATATACGTACGTACGTACGTGAATTGAGGCACCGACAGGCTATGACTGCTTGTTTTTGTTTGTGCTGTATAGCAGCTATCACCCACCCACCGTATTGATACACGAGACAAATGATAAGAACCACAGAATAAAGAAAGGCAGAACAACAGCCAGAGAGTACTCAAGCAAGGTGACATCACCAGCAACGAACGGCTAGAGGCATCATTCCAATCCAACATACATCATCATCAGTAAACACAGCTAGCTGTGGATGGATACTTTTTGTGCATAGTTATATAGTTGTGGTGTGGGTTTTGTTCGTGCGTATTCAATAGTAGTAATACAACGAACAGTCAACAAGTATTATATTATTAGTAAGCATCCAGGTCTGATTGTGAGCACCTCTTCCACATGCTTGTTGAAGTCATTGGATTCTACCTGTTGCAGCTACGTATACGACCCTTTTACACACACACCTGGTATTGTTATGGATGGATGGATGTTGTATAAGGATTATACCCTGGGCTGGGTAGTCGATCGATAGTTTTCCCCTATAGCTCAGTAATAGGTAACACCTTTTCACTTCGAACGTTTCTCTTACAGAAACGCTTGCTGCGCGTCCACACCTAAAAAACTCATCTCCCTGGTTCCTCAGGTCAAGAAACGAAGCGGGTATAAGTCAGCGTACGGACGTATACGGTTTCGACGCCCCAAAGATCCCGCCGTTTAGAGGGGAGGAGAGTGTATACAGATTAGCCTGGGCTGGGTAATCGAGCGACATTTTTCCCCTATAGTAATAGCTCAGTAGTAGGTGACACCATCACAATGTGGTATGATTGGAATAAGCGCTGCCTGCACATTATTGTCAGATGGCAAATCGAATGACAACTAACTGCTGGTTGGTGCTTGTTGTTGTTTCATGTTTCAGTATTTTGCCGTGTTTGCTTACGCCTACGATGAGAAGAAAGTAGTATCGAAATGGGGTAGGCAGCAACGCTTGGCATATAATATACCAGGTACTCGCAAACGCAAACATACAACGAGTAGCTTTCGTGCGTGTGTTCTTCAAATTAAGCCGTTCTTTCTACCCGTCAACATCCTGCACAACCAGCGTCCGTGCCGGTTCTTCAATCCTAGAAGAGATACAAGTCCTGTGGTCACAAAGCTACGCCACAGAGATACCTACTACGTTGCCACGTATGTACCTGGTATGCGGTAAGCACACCAGCAGCAGTGGACAATGCAATGTCATGTCATCATGCTGGATACGACAGAGGCACGACATACACATTCTATTGAATAGAGAAACGAAAGGAAACAGAAAAAACAAAAACAAAGAAGACAAATCGAAAGGAAAAAGAAAAAATGCGAGAAGAAACAAACTGTCGTGCCCCCCCCCCGCAGCTGATATGGCAAAACACTTGAAAAGAACGAGCTGAATCGGCCTGCTGCCTTGCTACCCTGTCTGCCATCTCCTTCCTACTTTCGTCCACCGCAGTTTCCCTTCTACTCCTCCTGTCCCCCCCCCTCTCCGCATTCCCTTGGTCGGGTTTTCTGCCACTCCTCCTGTTGCCCTCCCCCCCCAATTCCCTTGGGCAACACCCACGGCGGATGCACGGCGCTGCCTACCCAGCTCAGCCTCAGCCTCAGCCTCGTGCCACCTCACCATGAACCGTTCGGCTATTGTTCAAGGATCCCCCGGTACCACTTCCCCGCCTTTTTGGCTGCAGTGGGCCACAGAGCGCGGTCTCAACTCCAAACACCAAGGGGGCAACTTCGTTTGACCCCTCGGTGGCTCGGAACCCCCTATATGGTCTTCGACTATGCATCTATGCCACGTCTTAAACTGTCGACCAGGTCTCGGGTTCTCCCCACCAGCCGCCGCCCCGAACATTACCCGACTGGGTAATCGCTCCTTGCTTTGCCGTGCCACGCCCCCCGCAAGGAAGAGCCGCCGTTTACGAATGGTCGTTTCGATGCTCTCGCAACGTGTCATCTTGAGGGTCTTCGCGTACTAGAGGGTGGTATGGTCAGTACGAAGTCGGGGCTGGAAGCCAATGACTCGCAACAGGACTTGGTGGTGAGCCGTTCGAAGCTTGGCAAAGTGTGCCGCTCTGAGGGTCCACGTCACGCACCCGTATACAGCAGGGTCTCGATCACGTCGGCCTTCAGCATTCGGACTTTCAGGCTAAGGGGGGCGGTCGTCTTACCATACAACTCCGGGCCGAACCGTTTGAGGCATGCTCGCATGAGACGGATCCGTCGGTCGATATCGAGCGAGAGGTCTACGTTTTCGTGGATAATGCCGCCTAGGTATAAGAACTGTGCCGTCTGTGCTTCTACCTCTGGCCTGCTGCGGCGATGACGAGCGGCGGTGGTGCGAGGGTTGTCTGGTCTGGTGTTTGTAGAAGCATGGTATCTGTCTTCTTTCTTTTCCAACACCGTGAGGCCTGCTGCTTCGAAGACAGTCACGATGACTATCATCATTATCGCGAGCCCTTCAGCCAACTTGGAGACAATTCCTGGGCCATCGGCGTACAACATGCCCCATACATCCCTTCGCACGGACGCCAACGGCTCCTGCTCCTCCGTTCGAACTACTCCAACTTCGTACGTGGTACTATTAATTACTATTAATAATACTATACTATACCACTACTACTATTAGTAGTACTATTAGTACTACGACTACTACTACTATCAACTATTAACACTACTTTACTGCTCTGTATAGTCTACCAGGTACAACAGCAACAGCACAGGCAGGCACCCGTCAGGCTCTCCGGCATTATTTGGACCCCTGGGGTGTGTTGGTATGTATGTAGTAGGTAGGTATATGTATAATTGTATACCAGGTATGTATCTATCTCACGGCGACCAAAATAAAATATACCTGGTAGTTGTATAGGTTCCCTTCGTACGTCGGAGATTTATTCTTCAGGAATGCTTTGATTGATCAACGTGAAAGCTCATGCTGCATACATCTATTATTATGCATGTGTTGTCGGATGGCAACCCTAAATAATAACAATACCGACAATGCTGTACTCGTGGCGTAGATCTGATGCCATTCCAATTTAACCGAATATCCTACCCCCGTAAATCAGCAGTATTCCTCATACGCTTCTCTGCCAGCCGTCAGCCGTTTCCCAATTTCCATTCCCCACATCTTTTCATCTTATATTTACAATATACTTCGTACCAGGTATGTATATCCCATTCCTCATCAACATTCCACATCCCAGGCTATCGGCCGCATTCCTCCGGCTTCTTCTTCCCTCCCCCTAGATTGAAATGCCGACTAAAACACAGACGGCCTCGTCGTTCGTGATGATTATAATATTATTAGGGCATGTGAGCTGTGAGCTGTGACCACATCGGGTGTATAGTATATAGGTATCACATGCCACGCGCGAGTCTCGAGCAACTCGTTGTATACAGCTACGTTCTGCTCTCTTTCTTACGTCCTCCTCATTTCTTCGCCGATCGATCTTGGATCATTATAGACTGTATGGTAAGTAGTAGATAACTACTATCAATACTACTTTTTTTACACGCCGTTCGTTGGAGGGGTTTGGTCACATTTATTTTCCCTCCGAGCGAGAAAAGCTCTGAACTCTTCTTGGTGTAAGGGATATAGAGATGATGAGCGGTAGAGTAGAGCTTCCGAGATGTATGTGGTATGATTAGGTTGTGGGGCTGCAGTCCTGTTTAGCGGGCACACTACTTAGACTATGTATGGCTAAGTTGTTCCCACAACCGGAATGACGCCCTAAAAGGGTTAAAAAGTGGTAAGCAACAACTAACTCTCTCACACCAAAAAGTGACAAGAAAAGGAGTCGCCCTACGATAGATAGTACGAATGGAATAGATCGTCGTTTTACCATACCAATAACAATCACCAGCATTATTAATTACGATGTGATTGTTGTTTTGTATTGGGTGTGGTTGCCTCTCTCTGCTGTGTACTATTACGGGGGAGGACCTATTATGATGAAGCCGGTCGCCCCGGTGGTTCAAGTGGTTAACCTCGAATTCTACTTGTTTGAGTCCTGGGTTCGAGCCCTAGGAGGGTCGGACTTTGACTTTATTTCAAAAATAAAAAAAAAGGGATTCAATTGTTGAGAGCGCCTTGCAGCGTGGGTAGGCACAATTCGATGCGAGTCGACGAGGAGGGAAGAAAAGGCTGAAATCTTCTCGCGATAAAAATGAAGGCACGTACCGTAGCGGGAAGGGGGGAGAAGAGCCTGCTATGTGACCCCGGATCTGAGTTACGAGTTGGAAGGAGAGAGAGAAGAAGATGTGCGAAGATAATGAATGGGATGGAAAAAAAAAATATATATATATATGGTATACCAGGTACATAAAAAAAACCTACCTGGTATGTATTTAACCATTTTTACTAACAATATTTGGTCCTAGTAACTATGGTCCCCCGTAATATTAATACTACTAGTAATTGCTGTATGTATGTTATTCTTGTGTGTTCTTCGTTCGTCACCGACTTTATTGCTGCCCACATCGACGTCCAGCGCATGCATGCATACATATATACTTCGAAATACACACATATATACATACTTATACAATACGTAGATGCACAGCTATCAGGGTCCGCGCTGATGTGCTGCTGATGATTTCCTTCGTCCTGGAGAAGATATACGAGTACGCGATAATATGTGTACCTACCTCGTGTACACGAGTACGTACCATGTACCGTACGTGTGGTTACAAAACTACCACCACTCTGTCCCGATACTCGTACATAAACATCGTTTTTGTACATTGATTGGTATTTCATCCAAAAGTTAGTTGTATACCTGGTATTTTGTAAGAAACTAAAAGAGTACGTCAGCTGTAAGTTCAACCGATTTATGGACAGAGTCGTATACGAGACATACATACAGTTTCAATACATCCTAAATCATCCTAAAAAATCACCAAAAATCAGCGCAAAATTGGGACGTGGAAGTAAGTGTGGAGCGTAAGTTTTATTTTTACCAATCCGCCGGAGGATTAAAAACAAAAAAAACAAAGAAGTGAGTAAAGAAGGTCGAGATTATAATGTGCGTCTCTCATGCCAAAGGTACACACTCTGACTGATCATGTACACTCGTACGTACCTGGTACGCAATCAAAATGGTTTACGTGGCATTTACTCGTACAGGCACAGCAGTATACTACACACCGCCGTTCTTTTTCTATTGCCCAACGACATCCAACACACGTCCAAGAGTTTTCGTGTTTTGTACTTTTAAATTACACGGGAGATTTGTCTGTTGGTTGGTTCTTGTTGCACATTGCAAATAATGACGAACCAATGATGTTCTGATCTTTCGTTCACCATAACTTTTTTCGGACAAAAAAGCATGTCAGTACGTACCACGTGTGTATAAAATATGTGTACCACCATGGTGTGAGTGTGTTCTTTTTAGCATGACGTACATTCATTCGTTCATTTTCATAAAAAAACTAAAAGAAGAGTACGTCAGCTGTGAGTTCAACCGATCGGCAGATCGATCGATACTCAACTCTGCAAGCTGCGTGAACCGTTCGCGCGTTTTCCATTATTTCCCTAGCGATTGACTACTGACCGGTGACTCCCCTGGATGCCACCAGGGTCGACGAGACGATAATACTTGTACCATTTCGTACACTGAAACAGCAGATCGACACGCGAGGGTCGGGGTGTACACAAGACAATCGAAAGTTGGTTTACAACACAGTTTAACCCTTTTAGAACCGCAGTCCCGTTTCAGGGACAAATGACTTAAAATTTGACTGGATTGTCCCCACAACGGAACTGCGGTTCCAAAAGGGTTAAACGTGACGGGCACACCGACACCATGAAAATTGTTCAACATACTCCCTGTAAATAAATGTTGCAGCAGATAGATCTTGACGTACCAGTACATTTGTACGGCTATATAGGTAATACAGCAGCGCACCAAGAAGAGTGTGTGTGTGTGTGTTCTTTACATTAAACCGTTTTTTCTACCCGTCGACATCCAGCACAACCAGTGTCCGTGCCGATTCTTCAATCCTAGAAGAGATACAAGTTATGTGGTCACAAAGCTACGCCACAGAGATACTACGTTGCCACGTGTGCAGTGTGCACTGCAGTGGGCAATGCAAAGCCATGTCATCATACTAGATACGACAGGCACGACATACGCAATCTATGGAATAGTGAAACGAAAAGAAACAATCAAAGAGAAAGCAAAAACGAGGTAGACAAATCGAAAGAGAAAAAGAAGAAAAATGAAAGCAAAATCTAGGAGAAACAATCTGTCGTGCCCCCCCCCCGCAGGCGAGGTGGCCAACACTTGAAAAAGAACGAGCTGGAGAAAAGAAAGAAAATAAAATAAAATAAGAAAAAACACCACTGCTTGTAAACAGAGTAAGACAAAGAATAACCAAGGAAAAAAGTAACAAGGAAAAATAACAAAGGGGAAATAACAGTACTACCAGGTACGTATTAATAGCGACACCGAACACTGAAACTGAACGCATCTCACACATGAATCTCTATAGTCATACGAAATACAAACACTTTTGTCGCGTGCACGTCCCACTCTCGCCAGGGGGGGTGACACGAACGAAAACCCATGCATAAGCTGTGCGTATGAGTGAGCACTTACGTAAATCCTGTTTTTTTAGAGCGTGCGTATAGGAGAACAACCCTTCTTTCTTCTTCCGTCGTCGCTGACAGTTATTAACACATTATTGACACATTAAACAGCTAATGACACATTTTTAATACAGTAAACAGTTGTTATTAATAACACATATATTTTTGACACATTAAACAGGTATTGACACATTTTTTATACAGTAAACTTGACACATTATTGACACATTAAACAGTTATTGTTGACACATTTTTTATACAGTAAACAGTTATGAACACATTATTGACACACAGACGTCACGCTCGGTCTTTTTTTGGCCTGCTGTGGAGTCATACAAAAAGTAGAAGTACCCATAGCTGTTACGAGTCTCATATTTATCACGTATTAATACCGTAGTAGATTGTTACTGCTGTAGGCCCCAACCCTTCTTATAATATTTCGGGGGATCATAGTAAATAGGACCAAATATTGTTAGTAAAGGTAGATAAATATATAAGTTTTTGTGTGTACCGTAGGTCCTATTTACTATGGCCCCCCGTAATAGGTGTAAACAGCAGTATTATCATGGCTAGTCTAGGGTATTTAAGGGCCGACAACTATGACAGAAAGTAAGTGTAGTGTACCCGTAGAGAGTAAAAATATCCGCACGCCCGTGCGGATTCTGAGCACGGGTGAACTTCTCTGCTCACAGAAGGCGGTCGAAAAAAAACATTCTTCATGACCAACCAAAAATATTATGACAAGACAGCAGTTTCGGGCGTCGTTACAGCACACTGCTTATATCAAGGAATTCCACCTTAAAAGTCACTCAACAATACGAGGTCTGGTCGGTGCTCCATCACCAGATGCCCCACCTGTCCTCTCCTGGCATACCAGGTACCAGGTACTTGGTGATGACTCGCACACAGACGAGCTAGACGAGGGCAAGCAATATCTCTTCTGGTTTACTCTGGCTTCTGGCTCTCGTACTCTTCTTACAGGCAAAAAATTACCAAGAGTACACATGTGGCCACTGACACAGACGGCACACGACCACGCTACTAACTGCCTAGACTAAAGGATAGCAGAAAACAGGACACGACGGACAACGCGACAGGATACAACTAAATGAACACACTGGTCGCAAACAGTGACTATACTACTGCTATCATACGCACGGGCTCAACCTGAAGACTACACTATTGCCCGCTGACCCCTCTCTACCTTCCTTCTAATATCACCACGAACACCAGGAGCACCAGCAACAACAGCAAAAGCGACAGCACCGCCGCACAAGCAGTAGGTACGGTGGTAACGACGCGATCACACGAAATCCATGCGTCAGCAACAGCTCCAAGAGCAAAACACTTCCCTTGAGACAAACTACTATGTAGCACTACTACCCCCACAAAAGAAAAAAAGGGCCCTCTCTCCCGATCTGCCGCAAGGGTCAAGCATGAACTGGTGCCAGTTTTGAAGTACTTAGACGACAAAGAGAGGGAGGGGGTGCTTCGACGCATAATCGAAGCACGGAACACTCGCGTGGGCGCAAAGGCAATAGGTCGGCGCGCTGTGCAGACAAAGTCACGGAAGAAAAAAAAATCAGAACAATACAACACAAAATAAATACACACAACACACAAAATAACGATATCGACGCGTGCTCGCCACAACCCCGGTGCAGCGGAATAACATACAGAGGTGCGTACAACCCACGCTGCCGCCTCTTCCCGCTCCGCTCATTCCCTCCCTTGCCCCCGCCCTGCCCTGCAACCGATGAGAGAAAACCCCCAAGCACGACGTAACGCGGCAAGCGCAAATCTTCGGCCAATCAAATATTTCCTATAAAAAAATTGAATCGATCGGAAAGCAACGGGCACGTTCCCCCCCTCCCCTCTCTTCCTCTTACGCGAACATCACACCGGTCCCCGAACTCGATTCCCGCCCCCCACCGCCCGCTCCCTTTCCGCGGCCGGACACATCCCACCCGAACAGCACGGAGAGGACATCCTGAACGACCGTAACCGTGCTCGCGCCGGCACCGTCGTCGTTGCCGTCACCGCCGCCCTCGCCGCCACCACCACCACCACCTCCTCCTCCACCGCCACCGGCACCGTTTTTAACTCGCCGCCTGCGCCAACCGCGCACCCCGCTCGCCGCGTCCACTCCGGGTGCGGTCATTAGCGCCCTGGCTCTGCCCCCCCTCCGCTCCCCCGTTTCCGCCTCTGTCGCGGTAAGCGCCGCCCCCGCCGCCGCGCCTGCTGCTACCGACAGCGCGACTGCACCCCCGGTTTGCGTCGGGTTTACCGACGACGAACGTAACGATAGCGGCACCGTCCCCGGGGTACCCGCACCGTCCCCGTCTAGCACATCTCCGTCCCCGTGCTGACCAGGTTGGAAACTGTCCGAGGGGGCTGCCGCGTGACGCTCGGCAGCGGCGGTTCCGGGAACGGCGACGTCGTCTGCGCGCGCGCCCGACGACAGGCCTTCGTCGCGATCGGGGTCGCCGCCACCAACATCAACACCAACACCATCACCAACACCATCACCATCACCATCACCATCACCATCGTCATCCTCACGGCGGTGCCGGCGCGGGGTCCCTCCCTCCTCGTCGCTCCCCAAGAACGCGTCGAGCACCGGACCGTGGTAGCCGTCCTCGAGGGCACTGGAACGCGCATCAATGTCTTCCTTGCCCGGGCTCGCCCCTGTTGTTGCTCTCCTATTGCCGCTGCCGCTACCGATGCGGCTCCCCGCAGCACTACCACTGCCTTGGGCGGCGGCGGCGGCGGCGGCAGCCGCGATGGCAGCAGCGTTGGTTAGGGCACCGGGGGGCTCGGACAAATAGCCGTGCAGCCTTTCCAGCTGGCTTTCGAGCTCGTAGCCTCTCTCGGCGAGGATCATCACCCGCGCTTCCATGTATCTGTGGAATCAGATACCGCAGGAAAGGCGCAGCCAGCGGGCGTCACTATCCCGAACGCTGGAATGGGGACTAGAGAGGGGGTGGAGGGGGTGGCCCCTTGACCCGACCAACCCGCCCCGTTCATATTTTTTATATTCGTGTAGTGAGTGTGCATATGTGTGTGTATGTGCCTGCGTGTAAGTGAGTGTGTTTGAGTGTGCATATGTATGTGTATGTGCCTGCGTGTAAGTGAGTGTGCTTTTTATTCGCATGTGGGTGTCAAAAACGCTGTAAATAGGAATGTTCAAAGAAGAAACGAGAAAACGACGGGAGATAGGGGGGGCCGAGGGGGCATAGGGGTGCAACACGCACAGGACATCTCGCCCATGCTTCGTCACGGAGCACAACGCAGGGCGGCGTGCCGGCGTGTGGAAAGAAACAAAAAGCAAAGGGAGCAGCGAGATGAAGAAAAAAGGAAAGAAAGGAAGGACGAAGGAAAGAAACAACTGAAGAAAGAACGAGAGAAAAAAACATACAAACAAACAAAGGAAAGAAGGAATGGATGAAGGAAGAAAGGAAGGTAGGGGCCTACAAACAGAAGGTGGCACACTTTTGATTCTACCATCGCCAAAGCACGAACCTCGATACGGCGTACGTTCGACGCGCCTCGTCCTCCGCCGATTCTATCTCCTCCTTCACAGCACGAATGTGGCGCACAACACCCCCAACTCCGTCCCCGCCCACAAGGCTGCGCATCATCTGTAGCTCATCCTCCTGCAGCACCGACAGCCAGCAAAAGAGGGCGAGGACAAAAAAAAAAAAGTAGGATGCGAAAAAAAAAACTTAGCAAAGGGGTAAAAGGGGTGTCAGGAGGATGGGGGGGGGGGGTTGGGTACACGACACACGGCACAGCTCCTGTACCAGCACCCACGGGCACCCGAGCCGTCACTACCGTACCCCCCTAGCGTCCCTTCCAGCTTCCCGCCCACTTACAGCCTTCAACACCACAGCATACCACCTTCCTCTACCTCACCCCCCCCCCGCTCCCCCACGATCACCAACCGCACGCGCCAAGTACGGCGAAGCGCCACACCCATCTTCTCACCATGTGCATCGCGATGACCTGAAGGTGCGACGACAGCGCGGCAGCTTCTTCCTCTTTCCTCTTCGCACCCGCATCCTCTTCTGGACCGCCGTCGCCTCCGCCACCCCCCCCCGTACTTCCCGAATCCCCCTTAACCGTCCCCGAGCCCTCCGTCTCCTCGCCCTCCGCCTCTCTGCGTCCCGTCGGCCCTTCGTCTCGTCGATCGGCGTCTTGCCGTTCTGCAGCTTGCGGCTTTTCACCGAGTTCTTGCGGCTTGTCCCGGCTGGTGTCCCCATCCACACCGCCTGCTGCGGCTGTCGACAAACAAACTTCGAGCAGCGGTTCTTGTGGGTTTCCATCGCTTGGGGTGCTTCGAGGAGGCATTCCTGCCGCCGGCGGCTTGTCGTTGCACGACGCAGTCCGGTGGAGCTGCACGGCGGCTTGCCCCTCGACCACCTTGGCCTGTGGCGCCCGTTGTATTCCGTGCCGACGCCCACGCCGAATCGGGATCGAACAATCGGAAACACGTGCGAGCAGACGGAAAACGAACAGACAGTAAAGGGGCAAAAAAAAAAAGAAAACTTAGGACCCACCTCCCCCTTCCTGGTATTAATGCATCATAGCCCTCGAGCTATTATGCGGGTATTTTATTGTGGCACAAGCGATAGCGCGTTTTTCGAGAGGGGCACGAACGACACGACAGGGCAGGACCGAGAAGACAGAACAGGACGGAATAGGGTCTAGACGCGGGGGAGAGATTGCCGACAGATGTGCGCACGGAAGAGGGACCGGAACAACAACAACTAACAACAACAACAACAACAACAACAACAACAACAACAACACGAAGCAAATACATGTTGCGTCGGTGCGTACGACATTGTTGGTGAGCGTCAAGCTACCATCGCCACCGAGCGGAGGGTCGGGGAGGAGGCGCCACCCGACGTGCGAACGTGCATGAAAGCCAAGCGAGCAACTTGCGCCGCCGGGCCATGGGGTCCCGAGAGACGTCAAGCCGGCTGACGGCAGCTCCGCTGCCCTCGGAAGGTACTTGGTGACCTTTTGTTCCCTCCGCCCGCACTACCCCGCCGTGCGTACGCACCTTTGGAAGGGGAAAAAACAAAGGCAAGAACCGTTTCGCATCCACATAGCCGACCACCAAACTAATCAACCAATTTACCAACTAACCAACCAACCAACCAACCAACCATTGCCCTAAATCCCACCTCGTTCCGGCATCACCTTCGGCGAGCCGACAAGAAGAAGAAAGAAAAACCCTCACTCCGATCACAACATATAAAACAAACAGCGCGTGGTAAATATACCATGCTTCCTTGCCTACGACCCCCCCCCCCTCCCGTGCCCTCCGCCCGTTCCCCTCTGTTCACCCGCCTACAACCCATCGTAAACCTAGCTGACCTGCAATCGCTCGTTCTGTTCGATAGCTGCTTCTTCTTCCATCTTCCACCGCTCGCACAGGTCGTTGGCAGTTTCCACCTCGCTCTCGGCCAGTACTAGGTTTTGGCGGGTTGAACGCGCTCGCTGAACACGCCAATAGAAACATGGTGGCGGTGGCGGTGGTGGTGGTGAGTGAGGGGGGGGGAGGGGGGATGTGGTGGTGGTGGTGGTGGTAGCGCGTAGTGGTGTGATGGTGGTGGTGGTGATGGTTTTTGGAGGTGTTGGTGTTGTTTTAGGTGGTGGTGATGGTGGTGGTGGTGGTGGTGGTGGTAGTGGTTGTGATGGGGGTGGTGGTGGAGGTAGAGGTGGCGATGGGAGGGCGGGGGGGCGGGCGAAAACGCGAAAATAACAAAGTCAATTGTCGGAAAATCCCGATGAAAATTGTATGTTCTCATAAAATACGTCGAAGCACAACAAGCGACATCCCCGCACTATTCCGGGGCAACTGATTGGTTGATTTTCGCCATTCTGACCAACTCTTAACGCTTGAATACTTGTAATGAAATTGAAAAATACCGTTCTTCCTCACGGCGTCCGACTTCTCCTACAAGGCAACTGCTGAGCAAGGCGGCTATAGATAGCAGTGGAAAAGTGCCTAATATTACTAAATTTCGTAGTCACTGCTCTTGCTTGCTTCAACAGGGGCGTCTATAAAACATTTAGCAAAGCTGGCGGTAAGCGTGACGAACCTTTCCCCTTTACAAGTAGACCTATTGAACACTAGCATCACGCTATGGGGGTACACTTCTTGAAGCTAGAGTGGGTTTATGTTTCGCAGCAGGAAAAGGGGGGGGGGAAATATGTCTGATTTGTGAACCACGGGGAACCAACAACGACAAGCGTCAAGTTTTGTTGGTGTATATATTAGGCACACATATATATACCAGGTATACACTTCGAAGTATAGATAGGTACGTGCAGCCTCGGATTAGATATTCGAACAATATTTCCCAAATTTAGACACACCCACTCCTTGAATTCTGCCGCTTCAGATCCTGTCTTCCTCATATACGGACCGTGTTTCCTGCACGAGGTCATTTAAAACCCGTACTGCGCGAATTCGAAGTATCACACACAGCTTGCAAAGATGAGTTTCGACGAAATCCTCGATCTCACAGCTGTTTTTTGTTCAATATTTCAAAATGTAGAGAGTCCCTCCCCGGGATCAGATAGCCTTCCATATTCTACTTTATATATCTGCAAACTACAACGAATCGGGGAGTACCAGGTATGGAATCCCCTAGACGATGTCGGAGATTGATACCATCTATACCCTGACCCTCCCCTTGGGAGCAGCCTAACAAGAAAACTAAGGGTAGCGAACCGCGTCAATGCTTGCGCTCGTACAAACACGAGGTACACCAGAGCAACCTTTCCCTCCGGGTGGTGTGCCGAGAGAACGAAGCAAACAGGGAAAAGCGGAGCGGGTAAAACGAGGGGAGAAAAAACGAACACTTCACGCCTCCCACGTATCGTCGAAACCTGCCGTCTGTGCTGCCGTTGTCGGTCGCTTGCGACGTGAGTCGTGGCGCACCTGGATGATGCCCACGGTTCTTCGTTGCGACAGGATGTTCTCCAGCCGCTCGCTTTCGATCGTCAGGTTTACAATGGCTTCCTGCGTTGCGGTGGGCGCGACAGGAGCAGCGAGGAGGAGAGGAGGGGTGATTCCCTTTACACACAGGCTGATCAAGCCTCCCCGATGAAACCGTGAGCGCCATCGTGGTGCGGCCCGAACGTGGGGGTAGCGACTGCGCTCGTAGAGCAGCTGTTGTTCGATGCGCCGACACCACCGAGCAAACATCGACAACACACCGAAAACGAATAACGACGACAACACCAGCAACAACAATAACAGCAGCAACAGCAGCATCAGCAACAACAACCACGGAAGCACCAATACCAGCACCAACATCAACATCAAACCTAAACCATCACCCTCCACACCACCAACAATGTCAGCAGCGCCACCGACAGCATGAACAAAAACATAATCAACCAACAATAGCACACGCTACAGCAACAGTAACAAAACGCCAACAACAACCCCCCCCCCCCCAACAACCCCATCAGCACTATCATCGAAACCAAAGGGGCGGCGCAACCTTCCAGACACCCCCCGGTGTTCCCAAACGCTCTCACCCGCAGCTCTTCCACGAACAAAGCAGCGTCGCCGGGCGCCCCGCTGCCACCCCAATTCCACGCCTCCCTCCCCCCCATCCCGCCTTCCGCCGCCTTATCCCCCGCCGCCGCCGCCGCCGCCGCCGCCGCCGACGACGACTCTCCCTCCTCTTCCTTGTCGCGACCCTCTCTCGCCTCCCCTTGAGTTCCTCCTCGTGCCGCGTTTTGCTCCTCGCTGCCGGTCGCAGAAGCAAGTACCGGGAGCATGTCCGACCGTCCAAACTGGTCCGCCCACTCGGCTAGCGACATGCTGCTCTCGTCGTCTCTGTTGGCGTAACAGCATCGGTCAGTCGCCACCAGCGTCCGCGTCAGAAGCAGCGGCACCAACAAGAGGGTCAATAGCAGCAGTAGTAGCAGCAGCAGCAGCAGCAGCAGCAGCAGTAGTATTAGCATCCTCGTCATGGTCAGCAGTAGCAGCAGCAGCAGCAGCAGCACCGACGTCATCATCACAATCGTCATCATCATGTTTATTATCACCATTATCGTCAAAGTCAACGGCATGCGTGTAAGGAGGACACGCATCGGAGGTCCGGGGAAAGGGGGCACAGCGGAGCGGAACAAGACCGGAAAACACGCGTGTTCGAGGAGGGGGTGTGGGGGTGGAATTATGGGGGGGTGAGGGGAGGGGGCGGGGGAGGGGACGGCGGAGGGGAGAGGGGGGCGGGGCGGGGATACGGAGACGGTGGGGAAGGAGGAAGGGCATGTCATAGAGTAGAGAACATAAGGCACTCGAGTTCGTAGAGCACGCCAAGGACCGTGCACTTTTCGAGTGCGCCGAAAAAAACGAAATCAAGTGGCGGCGCTGTGCGGTGCGATGTATTGCCGTCGTACAAAATAAACCGACCGCGCAAGCAAAAAACCGCAGCGTGGCAATCGAGGAGACAAACATCCGTGCCCATCAAAATGACCGAGCGGTGGTCCCCCTCCACTCGACTTCGTCGCCATTACGCTCGACTCTCTCACCCTTCCGCGTCGGCGCCGTAGCGAGAAGATGCCTCCAATCCAGCTTCCAGGAACGCTTCCAGTCTCTCCGTGTCACCGCGGGCAATAGCCTGCATCCGGGTTCGGCGGCGGTGGTGGTGATCGTGGCGGTGGTGGTGGTGGTGTGCGTGACGGTGGGGTTTGTGGCGGGTGGAACGAAAGACGGGAGGAGGTTGAGGCGGGGGGGGTGGTCGGAGTCAGAATATATGGAACCAATTGGTCGGCGCAAGAGCTTTGCAAAAAAAAAACAAAAAAAAAATTGGCGCTAGAGTCTGGACAATCTCCAGAACTCTGTGAGTAGTAAAAACATATCGACATCGCCAACTTCCTTGCTCGTAGACTAGAGAAATTTCATCGGGTGTCACGACTTTAGCAGACCGAGCAGGCTAGTCCAGCCCAGCCAATTGGGGTCTGGTGTCACGTCCGCGATCATAAGTCGTGAGCAGAAGCAGGACCGCCGCCGCCTGTGCGATACCCCTGCTGGTGTTGGTGCTCGTGCTGCTGCTCCCACTAGCATCGCTGCTGCTGCCGCTGCTGAATCGCGTGGGGGGGAAGGGTAACGTCTGACAAAACGACAGAGGGCAGCATCCCCATTTACCGCTGCTAAAGCTCGCCTGCACTGCCTCCGTCAGGAAGGCTTGCTTTATCTCCTCCGGTTTGCCCTTGGACCCCCCCGACGTAGCCAGCTGAGCGCGCATCATCAGATTGCAGGAAGTCCAAAACGCGAGAAAAGGAGGGAGGGAGGGAGGGAGGCAGCGAGGGACGGAGGCAGCGAGGGAGGGAGGGAGGGAAGGAAGGAGGGAGGGAAGGAAGGAGGGAATGCAAGAAGGCGGAGACAAAGATGAAGGATTTGTTGGATGTTCGGGGTATAGAGAGCTGAACGGCGGGGGGGGGGGGGGTGGTAACGTGAGACATTGACTACACCAAATCGGCTCGACCATTGACATCATAATCATCGCCATCGTCATCATCATTTTCGTCATAACCATCATCCTCATCGTCACATTCAATACCCCATTTCACCACAATCCCCATGCTACCATCGGCGACAGAAGCAGCGCCCAAGGGGGCGCACGGCAACCATTGGGCGGTGTGGGCGGTGGCGGTGGTGCCGTGGCATACGTTTGTGCATACGTGCTTGAGTACGTACGCAAGCAAGCACCGTCGTATACATCGGGTGGAAAAAATGAAGACTATCAATAGCATCTTGCTACGAGTACATACAAGAAACTAAATAAATAGAGCTCGGCTCAGTTGGCCGCGACGACTCCTGCAGGCCTCAGGGATTGGGAGGTCGCCACCATGGCATCGTTAGCCCCGAGACAAGTCCAGTCCCACAGAGATAGAGCGGGGGGGGGGGGGGGGGGGAGGGGTGTACTCGATATCATGCATGGCGGTAGTCGTAATGGCCAAAGACCTACGCTCGCTTCCCCCGCAGGCATCCATCCTGTGCTCGCGGCGCACCTGGTACGCGGTGAGATTCGGGAAGGCGCTTTGATCGGTCGCCCTGACAGTGACGTCGACGCCGAGGCGAAGCAGAACGCGAATGGCCTGATATTGCGACGGCGATGGCGGTGGGGACGCAAAACACACATATCGAGAGGAAGAGGGGTGGGAAGGGGGAGTGGGGAGCGGAGGGGGGAATGGGAGAGGAGGGGGGAAGGGGAAGGGGAAGGAGGGGTCGGGGTCGACGGAAGCAAGAAAAGGTGTGAACTGGCAGGGTGAGTACCGCATAATTCCTGCAGGTGAGGCACCCGTCTTCTGAACTTACAATACTACGGCATGTCGCACACACCTGGCAGGGGACAGGGCTTATCATGGGCCGGCGCAGGTGGGCCCGCTCGGAGTTGGGCTGGCCCACCAATTTTTCGTATCATGCGGCCGCAGTCCATCGAAATTCAAATCTGGTAGGCCGCGGCCCTGCCCGGCCTCTAATTTTCAGAGGATGAGCCGCGGCCGGGCCCAGCCCATCACATAACATTCAAGGCCCGGACTACCAATTTTTCAAAATTCGGCCCGACTCGGGCTCTACACGGGCCGACCCGCCATAGCCGTGGGCCGGCCCGTGGATATGACAGGGCCGGGCCACGGACCAGCCCTTTCTAAGAACCTTCACGCATACCTGGTACCAGGTGTGCGCTTAGACGTGTTTTTTTGTGCAATGTATTTTTCGTTTCTCGTTTTCCTTCCACCTTTCCGTGGAGCAGCTGCTCCCGACTCAAAAGGTGCACGTATATACCCACGTACCACTACAGTACCGGCGTCGCAGCAGCAGCAGCAGCAGCAGCAGCGCAATACCCGCTGCGGCTGTAACATCTGCTAAGATATCGATCTGTCATCCGAAAAAAAAAAGCAAAGATAACGCCAGTGATCTACTTGCGGGGGCAACAGCCCTCATGCCTACTCCGACAACGAGACATACGAAGGTGACCGTCGCTGAAACCTTCGGTTTCAAAATCTCCCCCGTGTCTACCTACTTCACGAAGTTTGTCATCGGTGGTTCCGTCCGGGCCGCAGCAGCAGTACCACCTGCTGGTGCAATACCCGCCGCCGCAGCTGCAACACCTGCTATCGATTTTGTCACCCGAAGTGATGCTGCTGCATCACCTGCTATCGATTTTGTCACCCGAAGTGAGCAAAGACAACGCCAGTGACCTTTTGGCGGGGGCTTTCCATGCTACACCAGCAGTCCCCCTTCCTCGGTTCAACCATATACCTCCAAATAAACGACCATCTCCCATATTGCCTGACATACGTGTAACATGACATCACATACACATACGTCATCGCGACGAAACCCGGACGGCGTGCTTATGCCGGGGCAGGCGAAACATGTCGTAGATCTCGACCTCACGGTCGCCCGCACAGGTCCTGACAACCGCGGGGCCGGCCGACCCTTCCGGAGGACGGTAGGTCGGAGAGCACCGCCCCCCAAGGAATCAAGATATAAAATAATTCATGTGCCGAGTCGTTGCGTCAAAACGCTTGAGAGGGCAGAAAAGACCCGTAGATTGCGGATATTCGTGGACGCCGACGTCGAGGTCTCGCGCGAGCGCGTGCGGCGATGCGCGAGCGTGTAGGCGGCGCAGGCCGCTGTGACCAAGGTGGGGGCAAGTTCCGGCGGAATAAATCGTGCGAGACCGCTTTCGGCTGCGGGCGAGGCCTTCAAATGAAAAAAAACTGAGGGATGAGCCTGAGGAATATCATACGTATACATGTGACACGAGTAGGAGTGCAATTTCACACAGATGTCCCCAGCATAGGTCATACTCCCGAGTACACCCGGAGTATCGACTACATTTCGTACTCCCAAGAACTGAGAGTATTTCAGCACTGGCGGCCTAAATATTGCGAAGGCTGAGAGTACGAGCAGTACTGAAGGCCCAAATACTGCAAGTTATCATACTGGAAGTATGAGCAGTACAGAACCCCCGAGTATATACAATTGTCGCAGTACAAACACCCAAAGTACTCGAAACACACAAGAGAATCGAAATGATTGAACCAGTATATACTGCCAGTACTCTCGAGCACTCCAGTTAACGCCCGCCCCCCGAAAGAATTCTGCTCGAACTCCCACTTGTGGGACCATCCGTGAATGCTTTCGGCAAAGAAATGGGGATGCAATTATCGAAACGGTGCACCCATGGTCGAAATATACCTGATACTCCGAGCATAGTGCGCATAGTGAGAGTACTTTGGTACTCTGGGGTACTCGCGGTACCAACGGACGAAATGCTGCCAGTACTTGGCATTACTCGAGGTACAAAACCCTGAAATACTTCCAAGTACTCCATTATTCAACATTATTGAACCCCGAAAATACTGCGAGCACGGCAGTATCCGCAGTACAGAATCTCGAAAGACTGCGAGTACTCGCAGTATCCCGCAGTATGTACATAAAGCCCGAACTCCGCGAGTACAAGACGTACCTGAAGTATTATTAGGGTATCCGCGCAAAGTAAAAAATATGACGAAACGAGCGCACCTGCTCTCCCGTTATCATACCGACGACTATTAATAGTCACAAAGCGTATTCAAATCGGCACAAATCTGACGAACTTGAGCATATTTGGATATTTGGATATCATATCATACAATCATAGAGTCATGCAAGGGTCATACTGGTACGAGATTCGACCGCTGCATTCTGTTCGCCGGAAACCCTCCGGACGCTTTGGATTGGTCAACCTTGCTCCGAGAGTGGCCTCAGGGCGTGTCTGCTACCGGCGAGGTTTCGCGAGAAGTTTTGCTGTCGCTGCTGCTACTGCTGCTGCACTTCATGTGCTACTTACTGCTCCTGCAGGTGTGCTGCTGCAGTGCTGCTGATGCAAGCGCTGCGGCAAGCAAGCGCTGCTGCAAGCAAGCGCTGCGGCAAGAAAACGCTGCGGGAAAAAAGCGCTGCTGCAAGCAAGCAAGCAAGCAAGCAAGCAAGCGCTGCGAGCAAGAGATCAGCTTCAAGCAAGCGCTTCTGCTTTCGGCTGCTGCTGCTGCTGCTGCTGCTGCTGCTGCTGCAAGCGCGTGCACCATTGCCGCCACGCTGCTGATCTTCACCGCCAAGACCCCTTGTCGGACGAAGAAGGCAACGAAGAAGGGCGATCTTCTCGTTGTGGCGTTATTTGCACAGCGAGTGTCGAGGAGAGCAGGATAGACAGCACTTTCGCCTTTTGGTGCTTGCTGATGCTTACTACTTCTGCAGCTTGCTGCTGCTGCTGCTGCTGCTGCTGCTGCTGCTGCTGCTGCTGGCCGCTGCAAAGTATAGGTCCTGCTGCTTGCACGATTTCTGCTACTCCGGCAAAAAAAGTGCTGCTGACGCTGGAAGTGATTTTTTTTTTTTTTTCAACCACCCGTTCTATTAATACGATATAGAGGTAGCACATTTCCGCTATTTTTTTTGTGAAAGACGGGGTTCCTTGACCCCCAAATCGTCGGAATGAAAAATCTTGATTTCGAAAAAAAAAAAACGTTTTGTAGACTTGAGCCATGGGATTATTCCAAGGCTTATCACGGTATATCGGCGGGACGGTAACGGCGGGACGGGACGGTAAAACCGCCGTCAATATGGTCCCGCCGTCCCGTCCCGTCCCGTCCCGCCGACAAATTCCCTGACCGTCGTCACATACCGTCCCGTCCCGCCGATAAAATCTCTCCCGTTGAAACTTACCGTCCCGTCCCGCCGTGACATCTAACAACTACCGTCCCGTCCCGCCGTGACACCGAACCATTACCGTCCCGTCCCGCCGTGACACCGAACCATTACCGTCCCGTCCCGCCGTGACACCGAAAAATTCCCGTCCCGATAAAATCTCTCCCGCGAAATTATGGCCTCCGGCGGACACAACGTGCCTCTTCCCTTGCGAGATACATTCATTCGTGGTCGTCTGTTCCCATCCATTCCCACCACGAATCACGAAATTATTAAAATAAAATCGAATTGTACTGAAATGTAGTATTGATAGTAAATTCTTACCAGGTATTAAACTACGAGGTATTACATGTTACCATAAATTATACACAACTCCCATATACTACTATATATTAATATGAATGAAATACGTATAGAACACAGAATAATTAAGAACCAGTCGAACTCACAGCTGATGACTGAAGACTGAAGACACATTTTCGTATTTTCATCCCTTCAATCTTGGAAAATATGAATTTGCTTCCGCACCACCACCTTAAGTTCTTTTTTTAGCACAAAAGGTGTTGGCGTTGATGATCAGCAGCTATTAATAGCTGCTGTATGGCTGGACTTTATTTGTATATGTTGAAATGAAAGTAAGCACTGCCACAGCAAGCAGCAGTAGCAGCAAGCAGTAGTAGCCACTACACACGACGAATAGAAGAGAGACAACTCAACTCACGGCCACACCACCAGTATATACTGGTGTGGCCCAAAAAGATGTCAGGTGACCTGTCATCAAGCGAGACGCAAAACGTGCGCAGTCAACGATGTAGGGCCGAGTGTTCCACCCTAAACCTAGTAGTTTCGTATCAGTCAAAGCATGTACCAGGTCAGGTATGTATGTATGTATGTATTTATGTATGTGTCACAAGACAAATTTGCTGTCTGTCAAGGGGTAAAAATGCTGTCTCCTAGCATCTTTGGTATGACCGGTACGGACGCCATGGAGGCCTATCTCACGGGCGGGGGGGTCGATTCGATCAGCAGCGAGCGGCACTAGAATCACCGCCGCCACCAGCTCCACCACATCACACCTATCTCCACCTACCTCCACACCTCCACAACCACCAGTTAACACAGCGCAAGCACAACAATCATCAGAACAGCCACCATGAATGAGCTGGCACCGCAACAAGAGTACTTGGGGCAGGGGTGGGAATAAATCAGAAAAAAACGTCGCCCGTGTAGTGGTAGCAGCACTTCTCGGAGCTTGCTTGTGGGTCGCGGGTCGAGAAGAAGAACGCCTGCGTCATGCCGGCTCCCTTCGCGCAATCAGCAGTGCGGGAAAGTCTTCACATACAACCGCGCCGAGGCCTTGCAGCAATAAAAAGAAAATGTATATGTACCGTCCCGTTCAGCCGAGGAAAAAAAAAATTACCGTCCCGCCCCGTTGAAGAAAAATAAAATTACCGTCCCGTCCCGCCGTGAGGAAAAAAATTACCGTCCCGTCCCGCCGAGGGAAAAAATGTTTACCGTCCCGTCCCGCCGAGGGGGAAAATATTTACCGTCCCGTCCCGCCGAGGGAAAAAATAAATACCGTCCCGTCCCGCCGGAGAAAAAAATAATTGCCGCCCCGTCCCGCCGTGAAAATCTGATCCGTTGAATTTTACCGTCCCGTTCCGTCGAGAAATTGTGCACCCGCCGTCCCGTCCCGCCAACTTTTTATCTCTTCATTTTACCGTCCCGTTGTCATGTTTTTCCCCGCCGAACAAGAAAAATCTGTCCCGTCCCGTCCCGCCACGATTCTCAGTCACTGTGATAAGCCTTGGATTATTCGCCGCGATGCATTTTGATTTTTGCTGAAGTCAGTTTTCGGATGAGGCATGGAGCTCCTGAAGTGAGGAGCCTCAGAAAATTTAGGGTGAACCTCTATCGTAGAACGCCTCCAACACAAGAATCCAATATTTAGCGTGTTTCGTCTCCGATTATGCGCAGGCCCGAAGTTCTTCAATTATGACTCACTCGTCTTTCTGACGGGAATCCTTGATAAACGAAATATTGCGCGCAGACACTGCGAGCATCTGTGCAACTTTACGCCAGTACTCGTTCGTCCTCAGAACCCAGTGAGAACTTTGTGAGTTTGGTCAAGTTGGCCCTTAAGGGACGCTGCAAGCAGATGGAGCAATGCACCGGCAGGTCGCTCATCGCGCGATGTTCCACGACGTTGGGTATTGGGTAGTTAGTGCCAGCAGCCAGCAGGGGCAATCGGTTTCATTTCGAAGGCCCTATTATTAGGAGGCAGCAGTAGTACGAAGCCTACCCGCGTGAAAACGCCAGATAGCAGATAACACACCCCCTACGAGGATACCAGGTACCTGGTATACAGCAGTAGGACGATTTTCTTAATGATGGGTGTCTCCAAAACGGGGAGGGTGTGCTGAATACGCTGAGCGATGCGTCATAGATGCAACTTTCTCGACGAAATAACACCATTTCCGTTGTGTGCCCCCCCCCCCTATTTTGGAGGATACCGTGTTTGAAATTCGTCCAAGGGGGTGTGTTATCTTATCGCCCTAGTGTGGTAATGTCATACGGTACGTAGGTCGTGGTACAGGGTACCGGGCTACCAGGTTCGTACGTACTGCGTACCATATACCTGGTACGAGGTATCATACCAGTACGAATACAATGTATCATGGGCCTTCGGGTAATAATACAATAATACCAGGTACCTCGTACGCAGTAGGCAGTGCTGTAGAGGCTCGCAAAAACTTGGCAGGGCAGTAGTTTAATCGACGCATATACATAGCTCCATGTTTTCGCCAGGTATATGGGCGAGCTCTGCTGTACGAAGGGTTACACGTTATACGTCTGTCCGTCTTTGCAAGCACGCCCTCTGGTCTCCTGTGACGAGAACCGGGCAGGCTCGCCGTATGCATGTTCAAGCAGCATCAACACAAACGGAAAAGAGGCAAAGCCTGCGCAAAGCGTAGTGTAAAGCGGTACAACCAGACAAGAAGTGGGCAACGATCGAACAAGCTCACATCCAAAGAGGACTTCTTCACGGCGTAGTGGAGGGCCGTCAGCCCTTCCTCGTCCACGTGGTCCAACACCTCTCGGTCGACGTTTGCATCCCCCCCGCCACTCGAAGAAGGTGCAACAGCGCCCGAGGCACCCGAGTCCGCTGGTGCGTCCTGCTGCTGATTGCCACCGCCGCCGGGCAGCAGTGACGACGGTTGACGCGCGACAACCTTCTTGATAATGTCGGACCGGTTGAGGGAGCTCGCGTGTATCAGGACGCGCCTCCTCTCCTCCATCCCTCCATCCGATTCCTTCCTCCCCTGCTTCTTGCTGTCGCGAGCCATTGTTGCTTGTTCCCTGCGACGGCCGTCGGACTGATGTTGTGAGATGATGAAGATCGAAATGTGAAATGTGAACGAGGGTTTCCACTATGCATGACGGCGGTACAATACAGCATGAAACCGTCGTTTTCAGCCTCAGCCGCTGTCCTGGCTGCATTGCTGCATATCCTGGATCTATCCTATCTTGAATGGCGGGAGAAATCTACCATCCAAACCGTCCAAACCAGGGCCAGCAGCAAGCAAAATAATCGCCATGATGAGATGGCAACTACGTCTGCGACGATAGCGGCGGTCTACGGTGGTCAGGACGATGGCGCCGAGTGGCTCGTCTCTCTTGCCTCTGCGGACGAGAGAGCTTGCTCCTTTTCGCAGACCCAGACCTGTGCGGATGACGCCATCGCCCGCTGCGCCGCCGTCGTCAAGGACGCCGAGGCGCATGTCTACAAACGAGGGTTAGCCGCGCTGGCACTGGGCCGCACCTTGGGCCGTGAGCTTGGGAGGACGCAATCGAGAGATTCCGTGTCCGTCGGAGCTTTTCGGCAGGTATGTCTGGTCGGCGGTTGGTCCAGAGTTGTCATACACTTTCATAAATTCAAATTCGATGCTCGTATTTATACGCATGTACCTGGTACGATGTATTCGTACTCGTACTCGTACCCGTACTCGTCTGTTGTGAATTGACTTCACGATGAGGGTCATGTACGTACATAACGACGGCAGCCTGAGGGCATGGCGAGGGGGTCGCCCCGGAGGTTGCTAACGAGATTACAGTAGAAGGCGCTCAAAAGGTGGAGCCCTCAAGGGAACACTACACTACACTTCGGAGGTGCTGTTCAAGCGGAAACGTCCACCGTGTGCACACATGTTAATAGTAATAGCTTCAGTGTCACCACCCTATAGATGGAGAAACCCAGGGCTTTTCGCGGGTCAGGTCAAACCTTACGGGTCGGGTCGGGTCGGGTCGGGTCAGACCCGCGATTTTTTTTAGGTATGTTGACTTGACCCGACCCGACCCGCGAGATTTTGAAAGCCTCTTGACCCGACCCGACCCGACCCGTGAGATTTGAAAATCTCTTGACCCGACCCGACCCGACCCGACCCGCGAGATTTTGAAACCTCCTGACCCGACCCGACCCGACCCGCCACTTTCCGACTGACCCGTGAGACACGGGTTTCATGCGGGTCGGGTCACCTTGACCCGCGAGACCATTTATCTTGACCCGAAGGTTTGACCCGCGGATCTGGCCCGTGGGTGGGCACTTCAAAAACAATTTAATGTTCATTTTAGTGCCCCGAAGCGATATATGACCTGGCTGTAGTGGGTATGAATGGATGCGGGCATGCGTATATGAATTTGGCGGTGTTTTAATGTCTGAATATGATACCAAAGGGGTGTTACGGAGTATTGGTACGAGAGAAGCCTTTGGGTAAGAGAGCGGGAAGTTATTCAAGTGGCGGGTCCGCGAGCCGAATGCGCGGGTCCGACCCGCGGGTCAGCAAAAAACAACTCGCGGGTCATGCTGGCCTGACCCGCGAGTGATCCGCTTCTCGCGGGTCATGACCTGACCTGACCCGTAAGATTTTTATCACCTCTTGACCCGACCCGACCCGACCCGTGAGGTTTGAAAAACTCTTGACCCGACCTGACCCGACCCGCGAGCTTTGAAAAATTGTTGACCCGACCCGACCCGACCCGTGAAATTTTGAACACTTCTTGACCCGACCCGACCCGACCCGACCCGACCCGACCCGACGCGACCCGTGACATTTTGAGCATCAAGTGACCCGACCCGCGGGTCGGGTCATGACCCGCGAAAAGCCCTGGAGAAACCACAGATCTTTTGGGGGCATTCGAAAATTAAGTGCTCTATTGTACAGGTACTCACACTATTGCCCGTAGCATCCAACCTGAAATGATCTTCGTACGTATCGTATTCACACTATGTATATCGCCCGTAGCACTTTTTTGTTTTGTTTTTTAACTTTCACTTTTATTTTCCAGCCTAGCTCGTATTATAGGAGGTTTTACCCTCGGCGATCTTCTGGACAAGCCGTGGTCACAGGTGTCGTCCCTTCTCCCCCCCGGTACGTACCTTTATTTTTTTGTCCTCGAAACCATAAAAATGATCTACGAGTACGTATCGTATTCACACCATTGCCCGCAACACGAGTACCGGTACACGAATGGGGAATGATTTACTCGTACCGTACAATTGGGGGCGTACGCTTGCCGTTTGAGCAAACTCAATGAGGCATCAAGTCGATGTGGAGGTAAGAAGTGAGATTCCAGCAATACTGTGTGTAGGACAGTGAAAACTATTTTTGATGGAGTGAGCTCCATCGTTGGAGCTCCCTGAAACCTGCATCAAGTTCGTGTATAAGTACTGCACGAGTATCTGTTTGTAACCTTAACCCTCGTTTTCCCGAACGTTCGCCCCAAACCCTCACCCGATGCGAAAAGGAATGTGGCGGTGCTGGAGGCGTTTTCGATTCCCTCTTGGACATTGTCGGCCAGTGCACGCTGTCAAAGGCGAGAAACGCCCCGGCTCTACTCGCCGGGTGCGGTATTGCGGATGCCCGAGCAATCCGCTCCAACTGCTGCACCCTAATCTCCCTTCTGTCGGCCATCCTGACATTGAGCAACCAAGCCTTACCCGGGAGCGTCGATGCACTGGGAGAGGGCTTCAATGGCGAAATACGCCGGAATGAGATCCCTCCTACACTTTTTGGCACCGGCACCCCGTTCGGTGGCTGGGACACATTTGTGCCGATGAACGTAAAGCCTAGCCCTGACGTCATTACCTTGGTGCGTAAAAAGGGTTGGGCTGCCAGACAACATCAACTGCTGCCGGGATATGTCGCAGCGGGAGGCGGGACCAGTTCCAGCAGGCCCCGAGCCCATCCCGGGACCCACAGAGGTACCGGCACGCGTCGGGTGGGTCGAAACGTGGGCGACGGTGACGTCAGCCTCAGCCCGCTCCGTCCGGCGACTCTGGATTTCAAACGAAAAGAAAACAGCTATCGGACGGCAGCCCCAAGAAAAGCAGACTGTGTGTCTCCCGCGAAGAGACCGAAAGAGGTGCAAGGTCGGGAGGGATGCGACACCAATCCTTCTTCTGGTGGTAAAGACCACGGCAGTCGTATGGCAGGTCAACGGAACTATGCTACGGATGATATCGGTCACGCTCGACAACGGGAAATCGGCCACGCGCGGGTCGATGCAGAAGCGCCTCAACAGTTCTTCCCCCCGATGTCAGAGTGCCCAGCCTCGCCACCTAAGCTCAGACGAGCTAAGGATAGCAAGGCGTCTGGAGTACACGCCTCCACTAACGGGTCTTCCTCCGCATATGAAGTGGCTCAGACGGACGTCCCCCTGGGGCTCTTGACCCCTGGCCATCAGCGAAACAAAACGGCGAAAGTGAGCAAATGGGAAGGACCAGAAGCCGAGCCGTCCTCGACAGCGTAGAGAGATATCTATGACTTGTATATTGCACAGAGTCGATACCCTCTGCGGTTGTGTCAGACGCTTTCTACGATAGAGGTAGCACATTCCCGCCTTTTTTTTCTGAATGGCGGGTCTCCTTAACCCAAAATCGTCGGAACGTCAATCTAGTTTCGAAAAAAGACGGTTTGCTTAGGTGGGCCATGGGATTTTCCATCGGTAAACAATTTGGTTTTTGCTGAGGTCATTTTTCGGATGAGGTAAGGAGTAAGTGAGGAGCCTCGGAAACTTCAGGGTGAACCTCTACCGTAGAACGCCTCGTCAGCACGATCGAAGTATATGCCATCTCAGCTTTGGCCCATGGTAATTCCTCGTCGAGATGCTGGTCACACGTAGGTTCTGAACCCGTCTTTTTGGGCTCTTCTTGAAGGACACTTCAAACAGCATTACTAGGTATTATTTTAAGGATATTGACCAGGTTGCGGTAGTGTGGAGGCATTTTTAGGGCTTTCGTATTCAGCGGCTCAGGGTCACTCACGCGCATGGCTATCCTATCTATCTGCAGACCCTTCGTTTTCACCCATTTTTCTTTCGCGGTGTGCACTTGGTTGAAAATGGCGGTACCGCATGCCCCCCTCTCGTGGCTCGATTTTTGTGACGCCGAAGCGAGGTCGACCGGGGGCGGGCGGTAATCCGTACCGAAGTGACTCCCATCGACGACCAACACAGCCCTACCCTACCCTACCGTGAAATAAGGTGTGGCACACCGTTTCGCTTCCGGCACGGAAAGAGCGCGGCGACAACGAGAAGGGCGAGCAGTCACCTCCCACCATCACTCTTTGCCCCGGGAGGGTGTTCGAGAGGTTCGAAACGCAGCCTCCCGTTCGGCCTTCGGTGCTTTTCGGGTCTGATCCTGCGCGCGAAGTGGAGGTGGGTGTCACATCGTGGAATGGCGACCAGGCTGTAACCTGATGGTGTGAATATGCGCGAGGAGACCCCCAGGTTATGGATTGGACCAATTTTGGGCGCTGGTGCGGCGGGCACGATAGAAGTGGCGGCAACAAAAGCCATTGCGAGGGCCGCAGCGCATAAGCGCTGAGCGCACGTGAGGAGGAGGCGCCGCCGACTGCTGTGCTTCCCAATCCTATACTGCAACATCGATTTCAAGGAGTGTTTTTGATATATTCCAAACTGCATCGGTTTGTTGTCCACGCGAGCATTAAATCACGTTTGGATCCACACGACAAGATTCTCGCGCAAGCGTTGACTAGCCCGTTCGGCTCCAATGCACATCCCGCCGTTCGCCCCGGCAGGTGGAGGTTTTGAACGTGATGCGTTTTTTGTTGTTAGGACTGACGTAGATCACATTATCTTCCTTGCCAGTTTTTTTTATTTTACTCTCCCCGTCATATCGGTGTTATTCGTTGGAGACAGATGGGCAACGACTGGGACAGAAATAACGTCATAGCGGCCGACACCAATCTGGGATACCAGATCCCCCGCCTCTGGTTTCCCCACGCCCAGCCTGGGCAGGGGGGGGGTGGCTGGGCGGAAGGGGCGCCCATATCGGCTGGCGTATCTATGCCGGAGCCCCGTGCCCACGTTTCGCAGGGGGTCGACAGGCAGATCGGGAGCGACGCTGTTGTCCAGGAGTACAATCAAATGCAGGCGTTTCGGGCATACAGGTATTGCTACGATACACCCGTTCTGTAGTAGTCAACCTTTAATCTGCCTCGCACATAGATAAATGCAGGTATCGCTATGATACGTCCTTTCTGTGGTGTAGTGGTCAAACATTCGGCTACCTCGTTGTCGCGGATCGGGGTTTGTATGTTTTGGTCGAATGCTGAGATGGACAAAACAATCTTGAGTCTGAGCACTCTTTCGTAAGAGACTCGTTTCACTAGGGGCTTCCGACACACTGGGCGACGACCAAATTATCTAGTGGACTAAGTGTGACCGTTATGCGAGAACCCCCGACAGTCAATTTTATTCCACCACCCAAATAGTCGAGGGAAACCATCAGCATTCGAGCCTCTCCTCCCGTTTTATCCATCGATCGCGATCAAGCACTCAGACATAACACACATGTAACGTTTTTTTCGTCATCCGTAGCATTTTCTTTTTCTCGGTCTCTTGCTCCTCTTTTTCTCGGTCCTTTTGGTCCTGGTCCGCTGCCGCACACACAAGCAGTTCCCTTGCCATGGCCCGTCCTTCCTCCGCCGAGCCCCTCCACGGCGTCGACGCCAACGCTAAGCTGGTGGCTACGATGGGAAAACGCCCGGAGGAAGAAGATGCCGCGATTGCGCAAGAGTGGAGTCCTCGCGGCGGGCGCAAGCTGAACAACGCACGGGAGGAGCCACTGACGGCATGCACCATCGAGCAACAGTCGTCCTCGTCGTCGCCCGAAGCCCCGGGGTCCTGTTCGGCGTCACCACTCCGCCAACAACAACGACGGAGCCGCGCGCGATCGCTCAAGGCCCGTGACCGACGCCGCGGAGACAGAAACAGCTTGTCTAAATCACCTGGAGGCGGAAGCTGCAACGCAAGACGTCCCTGGCAACCGATCCACGATTCTTTCGAACACGACACTCCATTGTCGTCATCGCCAGGCCTGCCGCGAAGAGGTCAAAGAAGCCGCCATGATGACGTCCAGAACTGCAAAATCGCCACTGCAGCACCATTCGACGACGAAGTTTTCTCGAACTCTAGCGACGGCCAAGGGGACGACTCGGATGAACCCAGGTTCGGTTGCTCTCCCGAACTTGATTCGTGGGGGCGAGGGTCAGCGCCAGACTCCCAGTGGGAACAGCGTCAGGTTCGCGGTGATGCCTCTCGTGGAAACCTTGGCGGTCAGTTTGCATTTCTTGAATCGCCCTATCGCACGTACCGAGCAAAGCATGCCCGGCTTCTGCGGGCTCGTTCGTCCGAGCGAGCGGAGGCGGAAACAAGACGGGCGGTGTTGGAGAACCTAGGGGGTGGGGGTGCACCACGGAGCAGGAGCGCCGATAGCGGCGTGCGGTCAGAACGTTGGAGAGGAACATCGGGTATGGCTTCGCCGCTTCTGCAGCGCGAAGGATTTGGTCTCCTCCAGTCTAAAACGACGGGAAAGGTCAGCCGCATACACACACGCACCCTCGTCATGTCCGCGACCTTGCGCATTGAAGAAGAAGAAGCCCTTGTGCTGTAGATCGGAAGAGTATATGTAGAGCAGAGGGTGTCGATCGACGGTAAAACTTGAGTTATCAGGGTATTTCTGGTGATGCCTCGTGGCTAGATCGGCTGCGAAGTTTTACTGCGTGAAGAAGTGCGTGTCCCTTCCAGACGTCCATATGCTTTCAACCTCGGCAGCTTGCCTAATGAGGGGCAGCGCATGGCTGAGCATGGTGTCCTCCAATGGCATCAATGACACCTAGTGGCCTTGTTTATCGTTGCGGAGAAACTGCAAACATTGCTCACGTCGAAATATCATCGATTCGCACTTGGTGGTTTAGATATTTTAGGAAAATGTAGATCCCTGATATGTACCTGGTATGATACTAGCCGGGTGGTCGCCGAATGGTTTATATGATATAGGACACATTTCCTGGGTTGGACCCACACCGTACAGATCCCGCACAGCGCCGCAGAGCGGCGGTTTGGATCTAGAAAATCTAGAAAAACCTAGACGGTGATATGTGCGACTTGTGAAACATTGCTCGTTCAATGTGATGGTGTCCTGCCTGCATTTTCTCCCCTTATCATGCCCTTGGCTTGCAGCAACTCACGTATAAAGCCAGCAGTCGCTGCGTTCACTACTGTCGTGTTGAGGGCGACGCCACCTTAAAATTTATGTGAGCGTAGTTCTGGTGAAATGGTTATGTGTTCAACTCGTTTCCCAGTCACAAAGGCGGGGTGGTCTTTTATCCAGTCGTCTGCCAAGCACTTAAACGCTCTCTCTCTCTGCTCCCCGAATCATAAGGTGGCCCTAGGGATGCAGCTTCCTCGAGACCAACTAAGCGCTGCCGGTCGCGCAAGGGCTGCTGCTGCTGCCATCGAAGGAAGGTTCCGCTCTTCCATCGCAGAGCCGACAGCGATGTCTGTTAGGAACGTCGGTCAAAGGAAGAAAGTTGGCCCGGAGCGCGACCCCCGTGATTGGCTCCGCATACTCCGCGGTGACTCCAGTGCGGGAAAGGGAGGACTATCCGAGGACTGTTATGACCGCCCTCGAAAACACCCGCGCGATCGCAGCTCTAGCGGCGACAAGAAACGACTAAACCCTGTCATGCGGCGTCCCCCGTTCGAAGCTGAGATGCCATCGTCGTGGTCATGCGCACCAAAACGGCACCAATCTGACCGGTCAGCAAGCGCAGGAAGGAGCAGAGACAGGGGAAAGCGTGGGGGGGGTTATTATCGCACGCCAATATTGTCCGGAAGCCGTAAGGCTGGCGGATGTTCGTCGTGGTCTCCACCACGAACAAGAACACGATGGACCAAGAATGCCGCCGATTCTTCTTCCCCCGGCAGCACCGCTAACACGGAATACGGGGCTGAATGGGGGAGCTGCGAATACGGCAGCGGGGACGTCGAGATAGCAAGCGTCGAATCACCAAACCGGCGGCGCACTCTATCGAAACGCGACCGCGGCGGTCGCAGCGATGGTGGCCGTGGCCGGTTTCTGTCCCCCCTGATGGTTCCCCTCGACCCGTACCGCTCCCCGCTGACGGTGGTGCGCGCGGGGACGCTCGTGTCTCGCAAGGATGCCGCGGGGGTCGAGCGCTCCTCGCGCCACGCGCGTCGCGCCGTTCGGTGGGCATCCGAAGCGCAAGCCGCCGCGGAGACACCGCTTGCCGATGCTGAGATGGCATCGTGCCCGGCGGGCCGAGAGCTGTGGGGGCCGGGAGAAACACCCCATCGGGGTGGTGGCCGTCGTGGTCGAGACGCGTGGGTGGTGGGCGCGGAAGACGGTAACCGGCAGGAGGAAGTTGGGATAGATCGGATGAAGCGTCTGCTGCCGTCGGTGGAGAGGATGAGCCGAGAATTGCGCGCGATCAGGAGGGCGGACGCGGCAATGAGGGAGGAGCAACTTGCTCAGGTTATATATAATTATCATTGCTCATCACCACCATTTTGTTACCTTCCCGCACTATATTCCCCCCCACCCCCAATTGTACGTGCCCACCTCAAAAATTAAATCTATGAATTGATGCTGTCACCCATATGCAAAAAACCCCGCCTCTAAAGCGGTTCTTAGTAGGATGCAGCTCACCCTTAATGCGACTCGCCAAACACCTTACGGCGCTTCGCGCTTGGTGCAAGCAATGTCTGCCTGGTCGATGAAAACCCGACGTACTCCGTCCCGATATTATAGGGATGCGAGGGTCTATGGTCATACGACTACGGCCATGCATGACAATGAGTACACCCCCCCCCCCCCCCCACCTCCCCAAAATTATCCAGGTTCTGCCCTTTCGCAACTCCTTTTCCGGGGTCATATAGCGGGCATCCCCACCCCCCCCTCTTCCCCACTACGGTGCTTGCCTTCATCTTGGTCGCGGACAGAGTTGGGGGCAATCTCTTGGCACAGTAGCCCGGTATTCTGTGTATTTTGTGGTGTGTTCTCGAGGCGGAAGAGCGCCGGACCCAGTATGAATGCCAGAATATCGGAGCAACCGTTCTCGGTGCAGAGGGGCGTCGAACTCAGCGCGGATGCCAGATCTTGGGGGGGGGCGACGCCCTACCACGTTGCGCTACACGACCACGTTGACCTAACACGAATCACCCGGTTGTAATCGACCTCGACGGGATCAAGTATCGACGGGACTTACAGTGATACCCTTCCAGAGGTCGATAAGAACGCTCTACTTTCAACCTACGCCATGGTACGCCGTTGCGCTACGGAAACCGCGCTATCCTGTTTTTACAACCCCTTGCGGTATTCGCGCCCCTATCATGGGGTCGACAAGGGACGCTCTGTATACGCTCCAACTGGTCTAATTTATTCAACGCCCCTGCATCCTTTCAGTCCCCAACAATTGATATTTTTTTTCTCTTTGAGGAATGTGAAGTGTCAAAGCTCATGCTGCCTGCATATCGTGTTCCTCGGAGGCGAAAAAAACCCGATGAATGTCTTGAATTGTGAACACCAGGTACGTAGTAGTGATTGATTATATTTTAGGCGTTGATTTCTGTGAATGTGGTTTTGCATTGATTGTCGGATATTAAACGCGATAGCAATCATAATATTACGGAGGACCATAGTAAATAGGACCAAATAGTGTTCGTAAAAATAGGGAAATGTATAGGTTTTCGTGTCTACCGTAGGTCCTATTTACTGTGGTCCCCCTTAATAGTAGCATTGATAAGATTCGATGCACCCCCGTTGTTCGATACTTATACGCACTAAAAGACGAGCCAGTCGGCAACCCCTCCCGCACAGGTTTCAGCCAAAACACCATTTTGTTGTTGTTGTTGTTGTTGTTGTTGTTGTTGTTGGTTTTTGTTCCGTTCTTTCCAGATACTATCTTCAGTCACCCTTCTTGCCCCTGCTACCTGCTGTAGTCGTAACTCAGACCCATCGGCGATCATATAAGGTGGAACCTTCTTCCGCCTCCCCGCTACGTCCGGCACGTGTCTTGCAAATGTTCTGACGAGAAGGGTGCAGCGCTTGCTTTGCCTCGTCGACTCGCGTCTGAGTGTGCCACGATACACAATCACTTCAGCGCTCTGTTCGATTACTTGACACAACCGAATATAATCTACCACTCGTACTACTGCTGTGACGTCGCCAATCCCTCCGGTACACAGGTGCGACTAAACACCAATGCCCTGCCCTTGGCCCTGTTGCTGGTACGCCCCGGCGGTGCGGCAGAAGCTCGTGATTTTATCGCGCGAGCGCTCGCGTTCTGGCAGAGAGAAAAGACGCGGGCGCGGATGACGCACGCGTTGGCGAGGTGAGGACTTTTTAAGCTCGCGCTCCTCACCCCGCCCGCCCCCCCCCCCCCCCCCCCCCGTCGCCGCCGCCCCCCACCATAGGGCTGCACCTGCCATTTTCTGAGGTTCTTCGCGAGAGGAGCTCTCTGCCTGCAGTAACCCGAAAATTAACTTTAAGAAACAACGCAAAAAAAAATGCCACTGGCCTACGGTAGATGCAGTACCGGACACCTACGAAGAAACAAGGGAAGTAGCCGACCCGGGGTGGTGGGTCTCTTTTTTGAGAATGAGTGGGTTTCTACATACTAATAATGTGTTCAGTATAAACGATTCCTGGAAGTTTCTTAAATGCCCGTTTTCTTAGTAGGTCGCCCTGTACTGTATGTACACTTCGCACAGCGAAATAGTATTGAAACACACACTGAGGGTGTTCCAACGATAAGGCGTCCTACGAGAGGGATGCGCCGACATTTTGAAAGGTTCTTCGCCTCGAGGAGCTATGTATATACCTCACTCAAAAGCTGACTTTGAGAACCGTAGCGATGCAGGTTCCGTACACAGCGTGGGGGTGGGTGCGCACGTGAGTGCGATCCGTTTTTCACCGCTCGTTTTCGCGACACTGGTAGGGGTGGTGCGGAAGCCGAACGTCATTAGTTTTTCGGAAGGCTTTCTCTCTCTCTCTCTCTCTCTCCCTCTCTCTCTCTCTCTCGATCGGCCAGTATCTTTCCGAAAACACCTTTCTTCGGGTATACGGCAAACCCTTCCCGTTTTTCTGGGGGGGGAGAAGCAAAAGACGAACGCTCAAGTAAAAACAATGCCCCCCCTGAGAGGGAACTCAGCGCCCATTTACGCTATGCAACGAAATAGTTCTGCTAAACACGCAGGTGGTGTTCCAACGATGAGGCGCGTGCCTTATTGGCCAACAAGCGCTACCCCCTATCGTAGCCCGCGTCCTTTTAACAACCCCCGTGCTCCCTCTTCGTTGACCACCTGCCGTGGTTAATACCGGTATAAATAACCTACGGCGTGTGAACTGTTTACGAGTTTTGCGTCTCGAAGGGTTCCAAGTATATGAGTAAGCAAGTGGGGGGTGCTCGGCATGAAATGAAGGACTACTATTAATATGTCGAGATGTCCCCTTTTTTTGCTTTTTTTTCGTCGTGGTCAGTATCTGTCTTGTAAAAAATGTTTGATGGAGACATGACGAAGACCAAGCTTCGCCCCAAAACTGCTGACGCCTAGTTATTTTGATGGGATCGGTGACAAGTGCTGATCGAAAAACGATAAAAATAAAACCACGTAGTACGTAGCCTATCTTTGCTAAGGCCATCTCGCGCTTTTTAACTGTGGCCGTTTGTTACCCTCTTTTGGATCGATGACAACCACTTCCAGGTGGAAGATTGAGTGCGAGGCGCAGCGATTTCGCGAGCGGGGGTTGGGGTATCGGACGCGCTTCGGAGCCCTGAAGATCAAGGTACAACAGCTAGCGGCAATTGCAACAGACGGCGTGGAAGTATTCACCACTCGGACCGACCGTCGATTTCCTAGTCCATGGCCTAGATCTTGCTAGGAAATTATATTCCTGATCTGTATGGTCTAGCACATGTAGCCGCGTGGGAGCCGTATATCCTCCATGATCTGGGACGTGGTTTCTACTCTGGTTTGGAACTATACAAGTCCTGCACAGCACCACAGAATGGCGGGTTAGGATCTGCCTGATCTATTATTGATGATCTGTCAGATTTGTGGAAGTACTACGGTACATTTTAGTCCAGAGGGCTATCGTGGAAGAGGGAGGCCTGCATCCTGGGGGTGCTTTATCTCCTTCCCCCTCTTTTTTATCCTTCTCTTTTTGTCTCTCTCTTTCTGTCGCTTTCTCTCTCTCCGTCGCTTTCTATCGCTCTCTCTTTCCCCGTCTCTTACCATCTCTTTCTATCGCCCTCTCTCTCTAGCCCTCTATTTCTATCACTTTCTCTCTCTCTGCTGCCATGTCTCTCTCTTTTTAGCGTTCTCTCTCTCTCTCTTTATCGGAAAACAACTATTACGGGGGACCATAGTTAATAGGACCTGTCGTATACATAAAAACCTATATATTTCAACATTTCTACTAACAATATTTGGTCCTATTAACTATGGTCCCCCGTAATAAGTGCTGCCCTTCTTTTGCGCCGTGCCTTGCTTCCTACGCTGGGCCGTTTTGCCCCCATAAAAACAACCACACCGCTCGGAAGCAACTCGTGAAGAAACGGAGGCCCATCATGCTGAGGGCCAGGCTGGCGACCTGGCGAGCGTTTTGCCGCATGGAGATTTACTCCGCCAGGGCGGCGTCAGCCTTGCGCATACAGACACAGTACCGGAGGTAATCCCAACAAAACATATAACAGAATAGCGGCGCACCAGGGTGAATGAACCCTCTTTCAAGACTTCAGCTGAGGCGAAACATTATCTATAAATAGTGACAAATGCGGCAACGCGCCCCAGCATGATTTTGTGAATGATACAAACAGGGTGTCCGAGTTACAACGGTTGAACGCAATGAGTCGTACGGCACGGGCGCAAAAGGTGGACCCTACCCCTACGTGCGTACTGCTGGACGCTCGCGCTGCTATTAATAGTAGATGGTTGATAGCGCCAAAGTTTTAACAACCATTGTTTTGGTCGCTATCGAGGGCTCCCGGTCGGAGCAGTGTGCACACTAACGGACTGAACGCTTAAGGGTGTCACTATGATAATTATATAGATGTATATGTATAAATATATATATATGAACGGATATTTTTATGGGTGATTAGGGGAGGTTGACGCTTTTGAAGTCGACAAGAGAGTACAAAATTAGAAGAAATTCTCAAGCTTTTGAAAAACTCGAATTATCCTTTGTATTGCCACTCACGCGATCAAACCTAAACAATGCCACGTTGTTGCTATCAAGGGTTTTTTGTCAGTCAAAGGATTATGAGCCAAACGCCTAATTATCTCCAAAATAACAAACAACACGTTTTTTCTCGAACGGTTCCCAATCTCAGATGATTTTTTCCTTTTGGAAGTCGAAAACGTAAATAAAACGAAGACAAGGATTCCATTTTTCGTCCAACAACAAAGCACGAGGAAAGAGGTGCTCAATTTAAGTCAACATTGTGCCGGAAAGAAATAGCTTCAAGCTCGCCCAAGATTCCCACGCTTCCTCCCCGCCCCCCTATTGGGTTCTACTCTCACCAATGCCTATAGATGTAACGGCTAGTGGATCTTCGGAGATTGCGTTGGTCGATCGGAAATTTCGGTTTCTCGGATGTAGGCCTCCCGAAGGACGGCTACGTACAGTAGTGATCTACGGACATTGCGGTGACTAGTAGTCGGGAATTTGGGTTCCACGAACGTTCATAGGTTTCTCGAAGGGGGAACGAGTGAAATGCTGTGGAGTTCCGGCACACGGATGAATATGCCGACCTCCGGCGGTCTCTTGTCCTACCTTCCCCCCTCGGCCCCGCCCGCGCAGGTGGAAGGCGTTTCGACTGTTCCTCATCATGCACTACAGCAAGCCGCACGGAGGTGCTCTGAGCGACATTTACCTCGAGAAGGAGAGGGAGGGCGTGGTTTTCAAGTGAGAAAAGGCTCTACCCTTTTTTCTCTTTTTTTTTTCGCCCTTTCTTTTGGTTTTCCATCCAATCTGTTTCGTTCGCCCTTTTTTTGCTCCTGCTCCCTCCTCCTTGTAGTGGAAACGCAGGTCCGGGTTGAAACTGTCGCGCTCCTCACTACGGCACGTGCCTTGCAAATTATCACGAGAACGGCCCAGTCGTTTCTTCCCTGGGGAACTGGAGAACGTTGATAGAGAAAGCGAAACCTACTACGAATTAATAATCGCAATATTGTGTGGTGTAGTGTACACTGCTGCCCTTCCTCGGCGCCAATCAATGCTTGCTCTACGGCGAGATCGGTGTGCCGTTGCTAGTTTATTTTTGGCAGCAATTCACGCCGATAATCTGGGTCTGGTCTCTGCTCTGCACCTGCAATCGATGGCGTGAATGAAGGTCCCAGAAAACTTGCAAAACGCCGGTACATTCACACAGACGCAAAATAACTTGGAGTTTTAAGTAAGCACACTTCTGGGAAAGCGTCTCTCCTTTCGTAGCGCGTTGCGGTCGTAAGCTGACGATTCCTCTCTGTCTCTTCCGCTCTCTCTTTTCCTCCCTCTCCATCGCGCTTTCTCTCTACTTGTCTATACATGTACCTGGTATATATATATATATATATATTCATATATATATATATCTACTTATCGCCTTCTCTTGTCCGGTAGGATTGATTCAAGCATCAGGAAAGACCGCCGGTGTTTCTGGACGGCCTCTATCGCCATCCAGACCAGATGGCGCATGCTGCCCATAAGGACCTACTACCGCCTTCTCAAGAAGGAAGTCAAGCGTGTCCAGACAGCCTTCAGAATGTGGAGCGACCGGCGCGTGTATGTATTCTTCAGGCAGCAGGTAAGTTTGTCTTTTTCCTCTACTGTATTTTTTTCTTTTCCATCTCATTCATTATCTTCGCCCTTCCTTTACCTCTCCTTCCTAGTCGTAACTCAGATCCGGGTTCACACAAAGTAGGCTCTTCTCTCCTCCCTCCTCCCCACTACGGTTCTTGTCTTGGCTGGCATTTTTATCCCGAGAAGACTTCGGCCCTTTCTTGCCTCGTCGACCCGCATTGAATTTTCGCCTACCCACGCTACTACTACTACTACTGTAGTAGACGCTCTCAGCAGTTGATACCGTTTTTTTTTTTTTCGCAACTATTTTTTTTCAAGTCCGACCCACGGCGGATTCTAACTACTGCACCAACTCTCTGTAGTATTCGTGGGTACCACTGTCCCTAGCCCACCGGGGTGACCGACTCTGCGAAGGCCATGTCTGCGGCATTTGCGTATTGTCGCGAACGGTAGGCATTTAGACCCCCTCCTCCGCGTGTTTAACCTTTTTAGGACTGGAGTCCCTGTTTGGGGCACAAACCGCTTAAATTTCAAGTAGTTTGTCCCCGAAACGGGACTGCAGTCCTAAAAGGGTCAACCCTCTTGAGACGTGACGCTTACAGCGACTGCGACCACCATGTGTGTGTTTGGGGAACGATACAATGGCTGGCGCTTTTCGAGTTACAATGGTTGAAAGGAGTCGAACTTACGGCACGGGAGCAAGATGATCCCTACCCGTGCTGCTTGTAGACAGCAGTTCGTTGATAACGCCAAAAGTCACCAACCATTGTTCTGGTCGCTGTATTTTGTTGTTGTTGTTGTTATTGTTGTTGTTGTTGTTCTCACATTAACTCACAATTCAATGCAGTCCGTGGTCGCAGGACAGGCTCCAATAACTCTGGAGTGGAAGAAATACCTCATGTAAAAACAGAGGCAAAAACAAAAAACAAGCATACGCACTCCACCACTGCGGACACCAGGGAAGCAAAAAGGAGACTATTAATAGCAGACAAAAACCTAAAAAAGAAGATGATATCTATCGGGGGTCCGGAAGGGGTGAACAGTGTCCTGCCGGGGAACAGACCTTTCAAGAGGGAGGTGGGTGTCCGTTCGACGGGACTACCTGTTGGGCTGCGATAGCTTACTCGAGCCCCAAAGTGTATATTTTCTGCAGAGCTCTTCATGGGTCGGGTAAAAAATCGCGGGTCAGGTCAGGTCGGGTCTGGCAACGGTGACAGCACCCGATCGGTGAGAATTAAAAAACCTCCTGACCCGACCCGACCCTACCCGATCCGACCCTACCCGATCCGATCCGACCCGACCCGACCCGACCCGATCCGATCCGATCCGACCCGACCCGACCCGACCCGACCCGACCCGACCCGACCCGACCCGACCCGACCCGACCCGACCCGACCCGACCCGACCCGACCCGACCCGACCCGGCCCAATCCAACCCGACCCGACCTGACCCGACTCGATCCGACCCGTGATAATTCGAGTGGTTCCTAACCCGACCCGCGGGTTGGAGTCATGGCTCGCGAAGAGCCCTGATATTTCATTCGTTGGACAAGACTAGCTGCTGGGCTACTTGAGTCAAGTGACTGAAATGTAGCCCGGCGGGTAGTTCCTTCCGTTGAACGATACGTACGAACTTATCTACATCTCAAACAGCACTTCATGCGCAGCCCAGCTCAGTTGCCCCCGTCTATTGCACCGCTCGTTTCATTAACTGGTGGATCAATCAACCGGTAATCAATCAATCAGTCAATCAATCAATCAATCAATCAATCAATCAATCAATCAACTGCGCCTAGTGTTTTTACGTGGTTTCTCCCTTCGAGAAGCTTTTTTTGTACTGCGTGTTTGGGGAACAAGGGTGGGAATTCTAGGAAACGAACCAATGTGATAAAGTCAGAACCGTGCCAACATCACCATGGTTGGTCCGGCTACCTCGACGTGTCGATACCCATAATTCCAACTCCCAACCTGAGCGAAAAAGTGTTATTTTGAGTATATTACAAACACGGTGTACCGTGACAGAAAACGGCATCTCCCTTCCTGGTTTGTTGCGCCCTGGAGAGCTGGTTTTCCATTTCCTATACCGTAAACTGGCGGACAACACATCGGTATGCTGTCTAATACAAGGGACCATAGTTAATAGGACCTATGGTTTACATAAAAACCTATATATTTAACCATTTTTACCAACAATATTTGGTCCTATTAACTATGGTCCCCCGTAATAGCGGCCTTTTTTCGCGAGGTATTTCAGATACGTTTGGGCTTTCCGTTGTAGAAGACGCGCTATAGAAGACCCTACGAGTACGTGAACTAACTGGAGAATTTATTCTTCCGTCCGACAATGAAATATATATGCAGGTGGAGCATTGCGAGCGAAGCGGATTTCTAATACACAAACGGAGCCCCGCAAAACGGTCGGCTACTTAGGCTTCTCGAACCCCCCCCCCCGCTTTGTGCTACCGATAGCGAGAATCGACTCGAACCCCATAACATAATACGGGTTTTTGGTAAAATATGCTACTGGATTCGGTTCTCGCTTGTATTACGGAGGACCATAGTTAACAGGACCTATGGTACACATAAAAATCAATATATTTAACCATTTTTACGAACAAAGTTTGGTCCTATTAACTATGGTCCCCCGTAATAGCGTATTTTCCTCAAGAGTGCGTGTGCGCTGGAGGACTAAGAAACAGTTACGAGCTTGGGTTCAAGCTGAAGCCATTAAATTGTTCAAGCGTTGGAAGCCCACGCCGCTTTTCTCTCTTTCTTTCTTTCAAGATCCCGAAACTTTTGCTACACGCGTTCCGTGATACCAAACTGGTAGCGTTCAAATAGCCACGCTTATACGTATTGCATGCGGCGTTCTTTCGTGGCTGACGCAAACTGGAACGTTCCGCTTGAACCCGCCTGTGCGGTACAAATAAAATGCCCCAGTGTACTTCATATACCAAGTAGACACGACTACAGGCACCGCAATTACTGTAGTTACTTTCTAACGGACGCCGCTGATGGTCGCGTGTTGCAGACAATCGTGGCGCAGAGTTTCGCTCGGATGACGATCTGGAGGCCGAAGTGGTGCAGGTTCAGGGTGATCCCGCCCGTCATCCAGCGGTTCGTTCGAGGGCATCTCGCCAGGTATGTATGAATCAACTTGAAAGTCGTTTGAGCTGTAGCCGGTGTTACTTGCCCGCGTATACTTGTCCGGTGGATACTTATCTTTCCTTTACGTCTACTTCAAGATTTTTTTTCAATGTTCTTCGTTCTTGTCCGGTGGCTACGTACGAATACGTAGCTGGGAACGAACGCCTGCTTGCTGCGTTTCTCCCTCTTCAGCTTGCGACACCCCCTGGATTTCAAGCCATCAGCCACAACCCCTAAGGAGAAACATTATTATTAACATGTTTGCCATCCGACAATGTGTACAGCAGTGAGTGTTGTTCTAAGAAAGACTAAGGAACAGAGAGTGAAGAACTCTCCTGAACAAAAAACGCGGCGGTATCATACGACAAACCGAAACCGATGCGAAGCACACGAAGACCCATCTCACCCACCAAAAAACGAAAAAATATTGTATACAGAGAGATATATATATATGCAGATATTAATAGTAGCGCATGAAGTGTCTGTCGCCTCTTCAGCTCTTGGTCAACCCCTTTTAGTACTTCAGCCCCGTTTCGGAGACAAACGACTTGGAGTTTGAGTGGTTTGTCCCCCAAACGGGACTGCAGTCCTAGAAGGGTTTCAACGATAATCCATCGACGAGGCGTGCCACTATAGGGGTGGCATAGAAAGTGTACGATCGGCGGGAGGTTCTGCGCCGAGGAACCACCAACATAATACCACTCCGTCCCGAATGTAAGGAAGAGGTTTTAGGTTAATATTGTATACAAACAGTCCTCACATTGCGATAGATACTACATGTGTATCCGTTCGCAACGGGGTCAAGTTCTTTCGTTTTGTTTGTTCTAAAAAAATGGGAGTCTGTTCGGGCGAGGTAGAAGGGGTTTCCTCGAGAGAGAAGAAGCCTCGGCGATATACAGCACAAAGTAGGCTGCAAACAAACGTACCGCTTCTCAGCAAGATGTGTTTTTTCGTTTTTAGACCGTTCTACGATCGAGAGTTGTGAGCGTACTCCCTACTACAGTAGTTACGAGGAAGAAGGCAGGCGCTGTAAGGCATCCTTTTCTCGTTATACGTATCTATTTGTCGCAAACAAAAGGACGAAAAGGGGCGTGAAACATAGTTTTTTGTCGCTTGACTAAGTAGGTGCGCGATATCTCACGTCGCTTTTCGAGGGTTTATGGCCATAAGACTACGGGCATGCATGATAACGAGTACACCCCCCCCCCTCACGCTGCCCCCTCTCCTCCCATTACACACTTCGATTAGATCAGATATCATCTACATATAGATCATCTACAGATAGATCATCTACGTAGATAATCTAGGTCCTAACCTGCCGTAACGAGGTGTTGTGCAGGACGGCAGCATGGGACAGATATATCATAGAGATCATACAGATCAGAAATACATCTCTCTGCGCCGATAGACGTAGAGTACAGTAGATCACGTAGTGAGGACAGGACATATCCGATCTCTCCGAAGTGTGTAATAATGCCACTACCAGACTGTGAAACCGACATGCCCATCACTCTTTTTCTCCCTCGTGCGTCATCGCACGACGAAACAGGCAAAGAGTCCGTCGAATGCGCCTCGCCCACTACAAGACGGTAGAGCGCACGATGGGAAGAGCGGTTCCGTTTCAGACGGTGTGGAGGGGTTTCGTCGCAAGGCGGAGGCTCCGGCTGCTCAGGGAGAGGAAGCAGGAGCAGTGGCACGCAGCAGTACTCCTCCAACGCGCATGGTACAGGTAAACAAAAAAGAGAACACTGCCCGCAATCGATCGTGCCCGGAAGAAAAGCATGCAGCCAGCCTGCGACTGGAGCTGCGAATCGGTGCAATTTAAGGCACCAACCAGTTTATTAGTCGGACTATCTATCAGCCGTTCCCGCCCCTGCCGACTCTCCGACTTATTAGTTGGGTTTCCGTACTTGTAGGAAGGATTGTTGAATGTGGGATACTTGATTTATTTTATGGGCGCCCCCCCCCCCCCGCACGGGGCTGCAGAAGGAAAATTTGGCCTGTGGCTCAAGTCGGCAAGCCGGCCGACCTATCAGCTGACCTTGCCAGCCGACTTGCCGACTTAAGTCAGATAGTTGGCTAACGTTACCTACCGATTCGTCATTGGTCGTGAAATCCTGTCGGCTCACAGCTGTACCTGTCTGTGACCGTGCAATGCTACACGATGCGACGAGAGCGTCGGAGTCTGGGGATATGAAGATGCCGCTCCCGCGATACCAGCGTGAAACTCGTTGCGGTGCACATGGTGTACAAATGAATGGGCATTGATTGGTACCCGCCCCATCTCGACGGCGCTCGCAGAACTATCGAGGAAAACTATGCGTGATCTTGGCTCAACCTTTTTTTGTATTGTGCGTTTTTTGCATGTGCGCTTGTACAATATATGTGTACGCTGTATGCGTGTCCGTGAATTTGAGGCTGAGGGCGGAATATGTGTGTCCATTTTCTTTCGTGGGTGTATGTATTCGCCGTCACCACATCTTAACGAACAGACTCGGTGTTTTTTTTTTCGCGGTATGTCAAGGATAATGCCAGGATGATTGCCAAGAGGCTTTTTAAGATGCTTGTCGAGATGCTTGTCAAGATGGTGGGCCGCTCCCACCTCCGCAGCAGACCCTCTGGCGAATATTTTTGTGGCTAGCCAAAACTTCTTGCAAACAGTTTGCGTCTAAGTGAATGAACCCGTTTGGGTACTACAGTAGTTTGCTGATTTTTTGTTTTATTCCCCTCGCTCGTCCCGGCAACACCGCCCTTTCGCTCGGAAAACGTGACGCAGAAAACTGGATCAGTTCCCGGCGTTTGTGCTGGTCTCGTGCCTCCGGATAATGGACATGTCTGACGAGGAACAGACCAGCGCCGCCCGGCTGTTCGACCTAACCTTGCGTGCGAGACTGCTACAGGTAAAAAAGCATTTTATTAGTTCCTATCGGTAACATTATTTTTTCGCTTCGATTGTCATCCGGAAAATGTGCAGCATTTAATGAGCTTCAACGTTGATCACTCAGAAAGACTGCTGCGTAGCTGTACCAGAAAGAAGAAAACCGGAGGGGGATAACAGAGCAAAAAATGGGAACCTACGCTCGAAGTCAGCAACTCCCTTCTGCATCTACCAGGCACTGTTTAACAGAGCATACGAGGAGTCATGTATACCCTTACACGCAAGGCACAGCACCATATTCACCCGTTCACCCCTTATTTTTTTTTACCACCGCAAAAGGTACCCCGCACTGATTCCAAGTAGCCTGTCGCCTAAAAAATGTGGGTGGGATTCTCAAGGGTTACTCTGGACTTGCCAGATGCCAAAGAGTTTGGAGTCTGGTGGGCTACTTTTACCGGTAGCCCAAACACGCCCGCAACGATACTAAAGTTTCGCAACATTGTTTTTGGCTGGCGTACAGCGTAAGTTAACCTTCGACCCAGTAGCGCTACAAATCGGTTTGAGATGTCGGACACTTTTTGCGTTTTTCTAATGTTTTTTTTTCACATTCTGAGCTTTTTCGCCGTTCGCTTGCGATGGGTGTGACACACGCCGTGCGTTTTGTCGGATGGCAAAGCGCAACGAAAACGTGCAGCGCTACGTGCTGTTAAACGGTAGGAACGCAAATGTGATACATGGGAGGTTGCCCTACCATATATATCCTCAACAAGGTCGTGCCGAGCGTTTTCTGGCGATTAAGTGTTGTCAGGGTGTTGCCTTCCCCTATACGTAGCACCTGTATACCGACGAAAAACGTAATAAGCGCCCAAATGTTGGAGGTGTCTCTAACAGCAAGTAGGAACGGTGGTCCGTCTCGGAAGGGATGCGCCGTCAATGGCCGAATTACTAAGGCAATCAACTAAATGAGTACCCCCCCCCCCACCCCTTGTTCTGCCTGGTCGGTGAAAACCCGACGTGCTACGTCCCGACATTGTAAGGATGCGAAGGTCTATGGTTATACGACTACGGCCGTACACGATAATGAGTAACCCATCCCCGCCCCCCCCCTTTTCATATTTCGTGTGTTTTCGTCCATGGTTACTAACGGTCGAAATCGTAGCGCACGTACCGACGGATATACCGACGGAAAAGAAGACGGGCAGCGGTCCTGATACAGTCGTGGTGGAGGCTTATAACAGGGACGGACTTCGTGATGAGGTATTTACACGCGAGGGTTACAAAGGGGCCCTTTTGTATGGAGGCGATTCTCGTGGACGGTACGACGAGAACGGGGTGGGGGGCCAGTGCAAAACTATCTATCGACACAGATCGAAAGCTTTACGTAAAATAGATTATTTTGGAGGAGGTTATCGTGAACAGCGGGAGGGGGAATGGGAAGGAGAGGGGCGTCGTTCAAGAGCATGTGTTCAACCAACCAGATGGAAGATTTTTAAGTAGCCGTGCTTGGTTGGTTGGAAGTTGAGGGCTTAACAGCAGCCGCAAAAACGATAGGGAGGTAGACTCGGTGCGTGGTTTTCCCTTCGTTCCCGAGGTTTTCTTCTTTCGGGAAAGTTATGAGTGATCAATGTTGAAGATCATGCTGCACATTGTCGGATGGCACGAGAAATAATAATAATATGTTGGGAATGCTTCTGAGCGATTGGCGTGGAAGTTCATGCTGCCTACACACTAGTGAGGATAGCAAAAGTAAAACTACGCAACAAACGCAATACTCTTGTGTTCGGCGTTATTTGAGAGCGACGATCACCCCACCGGGAACATCTGGTCTGAGCTCACCCGAAGCGCAACTTACATGCACCCGTTTGTCAGTGGTGTCAAAATTGTCAGTGCTATGAAAAGGATGGCGCGAGGGCAAGTGAGGTCAAGTGGGACGTTTCTCCTTGAACGCACACATGTAACGCGACTTCGCCAGCGGGCGAGGCTTCTTCGTATATTGATTTCGCCTTTATTCTGTTTGTTTTTTTTTACCTTTTTTCTTGCTTGAGGTGTACGGTTTGCTTCAAAATATCGTGCTGCTTTGTGTTTCTACTTTTTCTATTCTTGTCTTTTTTTCTTGAGGTATTCTTCCACTCCAGAGTTCTTTGGAGCCTGTCCGTCCTGGTAACCACGATTTTTTCTTTGGCGATGGCCTAATGTGATAACAACAACAACAACTTCTGGTCGACGACGGATAGGCAAGGGTGTTGAAAACAGTTGTACGTATGGCCTCTCTGCTTGGTTCAAAATTTGCCAAAATCAGCTGAAAGCTAGACAGAGTGAACAAAATCATGGATACCCTGGCCAATTCGAGCCAAAGTCAGTTACGGTTGTCAGTCTGGCCAATAGCAGGGCTCCTGGCGTGTGATTTGTACTTGCTTTTAGTATTAACTGGTTTTGGTCAAAAAGTGGCCAGGTACACCCGATTTTGCCTAAAACCCATAATGGAAACATGGCTCTCAGGTGTTGGTGTCCATGGTACTTACAGTACCAAAATGCCATGTTTACCTATTTACTCGCCCCCCATGTACGTCCCCGAACCCTGCGCGCAGGCTCCGAGTGGACAGGTGGGCCAGCAGGAAACTGCGCTGCTGGTTGGTCGTCTGCATGAATAGAAGGCACCACCTCGCGCGACTTATCGCCATGCGGTGGCTGACGGCTCGATCTGGAAGACTGCTGAAGCATCTACAGGTATCTCCCCGCTCGTCAACCCCCCCCTCTTTGTTTGGTTCTGTGATGATTGTAAGGTGCTACTGCCCACCGGCTTCTGCCGTATGAACACGCAAGAGAGCACACACACCATCACCACCTCGTGCGAATATCAACGCCGCTCATCCCGACAACGGCAAGAGAGTAAATGCCGATCGGCACCGCCTATGGAAGTATCTCGACGCGGTCTCTCCCAAGCAACCATTTTCGTTATGTGTGTGGTCACCCCCTAAGGCCTTAAGGCATGTTTTGGAGAAATTAGGCTCTGAATTTCGTCCCAGGTGTGTGTGTGTTATTTTATCACACCCAGGTGATACAGTTACAACCATTGTTTGCTCTCCAAGAGTGCATCCCTTGTAAAGGAAAAGTGTCGCTGGCGAGACTCGAACCCGTGCAATATCATTTTCTTTTTAATAGTTCATGAGCAAGATTGTAAGGTGTTCCCCACCACTGGCCACTTCATAGCCAGGTGACGAGAGCTAGGCCAGTGGGTGACACCAAATACAACTTTTCATCAGCTACGTAGGCCTGTCGCTGCTTGCCGTTTCGTTGCTCCCCGCGGAACGAAGAGATATCAACAGGAAGAGGGAAAGAGCAAGAGGGTAACGTTTTTTGTTTAGCCGATAGGGTGTGTGCGACGGCATTACTTAAAAAACGGTTGACACATAGGAGACGGTATCAACGGGGATACACATAGCGCGAGTGTCCAAGATCTACCTGTACATGGTCATCTAGAGGTCGCCAAGACTTTCTATACGTCTATTAATAGTAAATGTCGTGCACGCGACGATGACGCGTATTGTTTTTTAGCTGTCACGCACTTCAGCCTGGTGCTCTTGCGCCTTCTTTCGTCTGATACGTCGCTTACACGCCGAGATTGGTACCGGCCGGCCACCGCACCACCATGCAATACTAGACTTGTGTTCTGCGAAAGGAGCATATACATACACAACCTATTTATCTCTCCCCGAAAAACAAAATTCTGACGAAGAAAAAAAAACAGCTGCTTTTGATATATAAACCTCGGCCTGTCGTAGGCATTATTGTTCGAAAAGCATTACAATAAACTTTTTTTGTTTTATCAACAATATTGGGCAGTTCATCATGAGTATTTTGGCCAATAAAACGCTTCCTCTGTCGCAACACGCGTCAATAGTGGGGGACCACAGTAAAATAGGGCCAAATATTATTAGTAAAAATAGTTGAATATATAGAGGTTTTTGTGTGTACCGCAGGTCTTATTTACTATGGTCCCCCGTAAAAGACTACTCCGTATATACTTAGTATATATATGCTGTTCCGGTTCAACCCGAAAATTCAGAACCGGAGGCAACGCGAGGAGGACCAATGGTGGAAGGCTTGGCACGATGATCGGGACGTAGCCGCCGCCAAGCTGCAGGCCGCCGTGCGCAGCCAACGGGGACGAAGAAAGCGTCGGGCAGAGGTGAGGCTCAACTGTGCTGTGCTGTTTTGTATGTCGCTGGGGTGGCCACACAACTCGACAATCCGAAACGCACGTCGATAACTTTCGGGGCCATATTGGAGGCGCCGGCGGCCGGGGCGAAGGCTAGCCAGGCACGAGCCTACCCTCGTAGTGTGCGCGGGCGGTGTCGATGGTTCGTCCACAGGGCGAGCCATGGTACGCCACATGTGTGTACCGCATTTTTGTGTGTGTGTATGTGTGTGTGTGTGTGTGTGTGTGTGTGTGTGTGTGTGTGTGTGTGTGTGTGTGTGTGTGTGTGTGTGTTATTTCACCTTGATTGCGTCGTTTTGTCTTACCCTGTCGACATCCAGCGCACCCAGTGCCCGTGCTCCAGATACAAAAGGCTCCGTGGTCGCAAAGCTACGAGTGGCGTCCTGTCTTGTACACTCCCAGAAATTGGACAGTTCGTGATTCGACAAAAAAAGTGAACACCGTGGATTTTTCGCGATCCCAAGCGGGCGGCGCTCGTTTTTTTTTATTTTCTTTTTTTGTTGTCCATTCTCGTGGCGCGCCTAGGCTGCCGCGCTTCTTCTCCAGCGCATGGCTTTAGGCCTCATCCACCGGCGACGAGCACGCAAGAGGCTGGCGGAGCGGAGGAGGGGAAAAGCTGGCGCCTTCGTCACTCGACTTCTCCAAGAGGTGTGTTTCATATATATATATATATATATATATATATATACATACTTGGTATATATACTCGTATACGAGGCTGCTGCGATTTAATGCGAACAAAAACGGGAGTGTTGTGTTTGCCCTCCGACAAATGTGCAGGTAACATGAGCTTTAACGTTGAGCATTCATAAATGATTCCCCCGAAGAGGAAGAAGAAAAACAAAGCGTCTGTTTTCCGTCTCTGCTCAACGTTCATGACGAGCTTTCACATCGACCGCGCTCATAAGGAAAACAAAAGGGGAGACATTGATAGTGCTGTGAACCTGGTATTCATAATGTCACGGCTTCCCTCGAGGTTGTTGGTACACCAACTTCTTCTTTTCTTCCGTACTCAGCAAAAACCAGCATGAAACCCTAAAATTTAAGGGAGTCAGTTGCATGACGCAGTACGTCTCGAGCAACCCATCCCGCTACTCCTTTGTTTCTAAGTGCTACCATGCGCCCCGATAAAAACAAACAGCGTGGCGAGGCTAAACACGCGACTAACGCTATGCCAGCCTCCATCCATGCCTCCTCTGCTCTTCATGTTTGAGCTCGCAGCATGAATGATCGTTTTGGAGATGATACTATAGTACCAGGTACCATTTGTTTCTTTCTTCGCTTTATTATTATAGTCCCAGTGATGGCTGGTAGGTGAAGCGTTCTGCCCCAGGTCTTCGCCCGGGATATACGTATATATATACAATCCACGCTGAGCTCGGGGCTCAGAGCAGCTCATGAATCTCTTTCCGCAGCAAAACTTGGCGCGTACCCGATCACACTACTTGTATCCCATGTCGATGTCACGGCTTGCTCATGCATGTCAGGGGGTAACGCGCGAAGTGTCCAGACGGGCGTTCATCAGGGCGTCGGCGGGAGATAGACTCCGAGCCTTTGGTCGCGGAGTGGCCGCGCGAAGGGTCTTGAAGCGTGCTGTGGACACACTCCGCCAGGAAATCCTCTTGGTCATTCGGATACAGCGTGCATGGAGGTCAGGCGTAGTGGGCACCCATTGAAGCATCCCACGCGTTGGCTAAGGGTGAAACATGATCTAGTAGGGGGGGGGAGGGGGGGGGGGGGGCAAGGGCAGAGGTTGCAAACAGCTCATAGATGTCCTTATATCATGAAGCAGGGGTATCGTGCCTGGTTTTGGAGGGAAAGATAGCGTGGAAAAATCGAAATCGCTCTAAAATTATGGCTACCTGCACAGCGGTCGGGAAACCCTAGATTGTTTTTGCTCATACAGCAAGTCAGCCGGACTCCGATTGACTGTTTCCTCCCTCTCCCCCTCTTTCACTCTCCCCCTCCCTTCCCCGAAGCTAGCCGCGTGACAAACTGGAGCAACCCTAAACAAGTTTCCTACGCACGGCGACCGATAAGCCCTTGACTATTCTGCTCATATATCATTTTCGTCTGACTCGTAGCGACACCTCCCTCCCTGCCCCCCCCCCCTCTCTCCCTCCCTCCCTCCCTCCCTCCCTTCCTCCCTCCCTCCCTCCCTCCCTCCCTCCCTCCCTCCCTCCCTCCCTCCCTCCCTCCCTCCCTCCCTCCTCCCCGCCGACCCAGGCACCGGCGTGAAGTGATGGCGACCATGCTACAAGCGCTGCACGAGCGCCGGCGAATGGGCTTTCTCTTCGAGTCGGCCGGTTCGCGCATCGAAGCCGTAGCCAACGCGTCGGTTGCCGCCGCCTCCGCGCACCTGAACCCCCGCAATGGTCCCGCTGGGTGCAGTCTTTGGAGGCTTTGCCGACGCCTTGGCTGCGACAAGGATGTGCTGCCTTTGCTGAGATCAGCCGGAATTTCGGGGGCGGAGGCGTTCAGGTGAGGGGTTATATACCATATGTCCCGTGAGGAGCATTGGAATATTTGGAGGGGAGTTCGGGGCGGAGGAGGCTTTTCAAGTGAGGGACTATGTAGCATACGTCCGCCAGGATCATTGAATTATTCGAGGGAGGGGGTTCAAGGTACAGGCTTTCTTTCGGCGAGTAGCTATATATCATACGTCCGTCAGGATCGTTGAAGTGTGTCTGGGGGGCGGCAGTACTTCATGTCCTTGGTTGCAATAAGGGCGTGATTCTCCTGGTGAGATCGGCCGGGGTTTTCGGGGGCAGAGGCATTCACGTGAGGGGATATCGTATTTGTACGTCCGTGGGCATCGTTCCAATGGCTAGGGGGAACCGGCAATTCAAGGGTGCTCGGTGCTCTCGAGGCTCACGAATCAGCTCGCCCGAAGCAAACACACGAGCGATATCATTTGCGGTTTCGGCTTGCGAGTCGGAATGACGGCCCGCAGAGTCTAGTGGCATGGGTTCTATGCATAGTAAACGTTTCCCTTTTTAAGTTACATGTATACGCGTGATTGGCGTGTCGGCAATTTTTTGAGTCGCATTTTTATGTATAGCCCGAAACATTAACGGTGGAATATATGCGCAGGCGGCAATAAACAAAACACCCGGGGAAAAAAATGTACAACAGTATCCGCTCTGTCCTTCTTTCACCTGCAACACATCCGACTTTTTTCATCACCGCTGAGCTCTGCAAGAACACGCGTGAACGCGCAACTAAAATAGGTGTCACACGCGAAACGGATCTACTTCAGCTAGGGAGAGAACCCCCCAAGCCCCCCTTCTGTCTTGTGGAAGCTGCTTGATCCTCGCCTCTGTACATGTATACGCTCCTCTACCTTCTCCCTGCCGAATAGGGGACTCTGTGACGGAGACCTCCAGAAGCTGGGCATCGTCGACTCCCCCCCCGCGAAGCAACGATCACGAGGCGGTAGGAGTGGCACGGGTGGGGCCGAGGGGATTTTCGAAGCCGAGAAGCTGCGAGCCTTGCTGGTCGGGCTGGTGTGCAGCGCGGACCGGGCGAAGCCGCCTCGTGAAGGAGATAGAAAAATGTTCCAGGATTTCGACTACATCGATGGTCACCCCCACGTACGTCCATTCGTTTAATTTGGGACGTCCTTTTTTTGTGTCACTACGGCCACTACTGTTTTTGAGTGCACCCTCTCCACTGTTCGTCTGATCACCAGCCCCCCTCTCTGGTTCCGGGTAGGGTAGGGTAGGGTTGCACGGTCAAAACAATGGCGTGGGCTGGATCATAAGACACTACTGAAACGAGAGACTGGTGTGGTGGTATCGCACGGTCTTGGGGGGGGTTCTCATTATCTCTCAATACGCGAAGAAAGACCCGCGAAAGGTAGTTTTTTTTCTAAGCGCCTGATGATGATGGAGGCGCGGGATTAAGCAAATAGTAACTCAGTGGAGATAGCTCCCGCGCACTCCTTCCTTCCTTCCTTCCTTCCTTCCTTCCTTCCTTCCTTCCTTCCTTCCTTGCACACGTTCGTGTTTGTTTCGGCTTCTTCTCAGACTCCCAGCATCCGCTTTGAGGTATCCGATAGGCCACGCGAGCTACAATAGGGCTACATGATGAGTAGCACCTATTTTTTCTGAGCCTCCTCACTTGAGTATCTCCATACTATTAGTAAGACACTGTACTCGCGACCAACGACCCATGTCCTGCCATCGACGCCATTTATTAAGGTCTTAGTCCGTTGGGCTAAAGGTAAAAGGTAAACCAAATCGCCTACCCAATCTAAGCCTTGTAGCACCACCCAAAACGGACAGTGAGAAATACGTAGGCCTAGCCCGATGAACACTCTTATGGCGGGAAGGCTTGGACCCTTTAAACATCCAGTTGCAAAGAACAGGCGGTCTTTATACCTACGTCCAGAGCGGTAGCATTGTGCAGCAATAAGGCATGCCGTATGAGGTACCTGATGTGCCTTATTGGGTTAGTAGCATTCTGCAACAACAAGACATGACCTATGAGGTACCTGGCATGCCTTATTGAGTACCTGGTAGTTCCTTGGTTGAGGAGCGTTCGTCAGTCAAAAACATCTTGGAAAAAAAAACATGGAAAACCCTGCTATCGTAGTCCACGTTGAGGCTTCGACCAAGCAATGTGCCTCGACTTGTGTGACCCTCCACATCTCCACCACGCCACCCTTGATCCAAAACGGCAACTACGAACAACAGAGGCAGCGCACGATCCGGGCAGTTTTTCTGGACTCCTTCGGAGCGTCGTTGGGTCAGCGCGCCGATCATTTCTCCGCGGCGTTTTCTGAGGGGGGGCCGGGCGAGAGGGCGGAGGTCACGACTCATCAGCTGAGGCGTTTCTTCGGCCTGTGCGGATCGCCGTCCGGTGCCAAGGTTAGTCCGCGCCTGTGGTACCGATACAGCTGTAAAATTCGCAGTTGAAAAACAAACGATGTGTGCCGACTATTACGACAATCAACTCATCCGTTGCTACTGCTGCTGCTGCTGCTGTATACGTATCAACGAAACAAAATGTTGCATTATGCTACAGCAGCACAGGGGTGCATTTTCTTCTTCTTTGCAGCAGCAGCGAAGAAAACGGCAACGGCATCCGTTAGCCGATATCCGGCGTGTTTCTTTGTGGTTCCCATTCGTATACCCTCTATGTGCCTATATATATCCAATCCGTTCCCGGCGCTTTTCGCTGTGGTCGGCGACTTTTCGGTTGGTCGGCGGGGCAAGAGTGTAACGTTTACTTGGGATTTTTTTGTATCGACCATCATTCCTAAATAATGACAGTCCCAAAGCACCCCCCACGACACGGATGGGTCAATGGTGGGGGGGTGTACTCATCATGTGGGCGGGGGGGGGGGGGGAGGGGTGGTCAAGGGGCGGCAGGGGGGGTGTACTCATGTCATGTATGGTCGTAGTCGTATGGCCATATACCCCCTCGCATCTCTACAATGTCGGGACGGAGCACGGCGTCGAGCTGCCACCGACCAGGCAGACGCTGCTGGCACCAAGCGCGAAGCGCCGCGAGGTGTTGGGTGAGTCGCACGAAGGGTGAGCTGCGCCCTGGTAAAAAAGCCGCTTGTGAAAGGGGGGAGGTGTACCCAATATCATCATGGATATTATGCATGGCCGAAGTTGTATGACCACAGACCCTCGCATCCCTAAAACGCCGGGACGGAGCACGTCGGGGGGGAGTTCTGAACCAAACAGTTTCTTCTTATTCCTTTACCATGCACCGCCTGGTAGGTATATTCTGTGTATTTATTATGATCAGGAGGAACACAATTTAGATGAGTCAGTCAAGCTTGGTTAGATGTGATTGATAAGGCATAATAAGTAAACAAACCCCCAGTCAGTATATTTCATGCCAACGACTGTTGTTATGCTTGTTTCATGATACCAGGTATATGATAAGGAAATGTCCCCCTTCCTTGCAGATTTTATTGGTGAAACATTGATTTGGAGTCAGCAGCGTCATTTATAAGGGGTACTCGATTCTGGGACTGCATTATTTTATTATTATTGGTATCAGGTACATTTTTTCCGAGTATTTAGGTCTGATTTATAGCACACATCTTCCATGTGTACCATCAAATATGACATACCGGTACAAACAAATTATGCGTCACTCGTAACCAAATATATTCACGCAAAGGGGGGGCTTCGCCGCGGCGGGCTGGCGCCCGCCTGCGGCTTCGCGCATGCATGTGCTTGTATATATAATGGTCGAGGACGGCATACTAGGAAAAAAGGCGCTGTAAATGCGACATTACGGACTAAGGGGTGCATTCGAACAACTAGCCCTACGGCAGCAGCACTACGGAGGGGGGGCGGTGTTAAGAAACGTCAATTTGGCGTCCAGGCTCGCAGTGCTATACTTTGTGTGTTCTCGTCAGCTACCTACTACAACAACACTGATAATGACAGTCAGTCATCATGGTTTCTCATTTTCTCGGCCAACATTCAGCATTTATTTCAGGGCTTTTCGCGGGTCAGGTCAAACCTCACGGGTCGGGTCGGGTCGGGTCGGGTCAGCTGACCCGACCCGACCCGCGAAATTTTTGAGGCATGTTGACTTGACCCGACCCGACCCGCGAGATTTTGAAAGCCTCTTGACCCGACCCGACCCGACCCGTGAGATTTGAAAATCTCCTGACCCGACCCGACCCGACCCGCGAGATTTCAAAACTTCCTGACCCGACCCGACTCGACCCGCCACCTTCCGATTGACCCGTGAGGCACGGGTTTCATGCGGGTCGGGTCACCTTGACCCGCGAGACCATATATCTTGACCCGCAGGTTCGACCCGCGGATGTGGCCCATGGGTCGGGACTTCAAAAACCATTTAGTGTTCATTTTAGTGCCTCGCAGCGATATATAACCTGGCTGTAGTGGGTATAGATGGATGCGGGCATGCGTCTACGAATTTGACGGTTAATGTGATACCAAAGGAATATTATTATGGAATATTGGTACGAGAAAAACCGTTGGGTAAGAGAGCGGGAAATGATTCAAGTGTCGGAGCCGCGAGCCGAATGCGCGGGTCCGACCCGCGGGTCAGTAGAAAACAACTCGCGGGTCATGCTGGCCCGACCCGCGAGTGACCCGCTTCTCGCGGGTCGTGACCTGACCCGACCCGTGAGATTTTCATCACCTCTTGACCCGACCCGACCCGACCCGTGAGATTTGAAAAACTCTTGACCCGACCTGACCCGACCCACGAGATTTGAAAACCTCTTGACCCGACCCGACCCGTGAGATTTTGAACACTTGCTGACCCGACCTGACCCGACCCGTGAAATTTTGAATACCACGTGACCCGACCCGCGGGTCGGGTGATGACCCGCGAAAAGCCCTGATTTATTTCATGTTTTTTTTTTTTTGCGTGTATCGCAAAAATCGCGTCTGTCTGTCTCACGTGCAACGCACTCTCAAATGTTGACCGCACCGGGTTACGGGGAGTGTAATTGACAAATTGTGTTTTTCGGCCGCAGGGGAGACAACACTACTTATTATTATAAGGTTATCTATACATACCCTCGTTAAGATTTTTTTTTTCGCTTTTTTCCATGTGTGGGGGGGGGAATCGTCTTGAAATTACTTGGCTAAAGTATAGGAATGTCTCAGATGTGCACCAAAATCTCTCATGACCGTCAGCATATATATATATACGTACCGGTAGAATATTATGATTATTTCTCTTGCCATCCGACAATGTGCAGCACGATCTTCAACATTGATCACTCATAACTTTCCCGAAAGAAGAAAACCTCGGAAACAAAAGGAAACCCATGCACCAAGTCTACCTCCCTTCTGTGCCAACTTTCGGCTTGTCTACTACCAGGTATTCATATTGCACGTACAGCCAGTATGCTCGCAATAATAATACCTGGTAGTCTTTTTGACGGCAACACTTTGCTGAAATACCGTCATTTTTTGGGTTTGTCCCAAGCTCCGGATCGGCCACGTTGCTTATCTTGGATAATAGTAGTAGCAGTCGATCGCTTGATGTTTTTTTATCGATTTATGTATGTCTGCTTGTACAAGAAATAAATGAGAATGAAGTACCTACCTGGTATTATTTTCAGCCCACGGGTCCAAGTTTATGAATGGTATGTGTTGATAATTTGAGCACTTTTCTTTACTTTACTTTACATACATGGTGATAAACTCACTATACTCGTTGTACACGAGGCGGAGATGGACTAGAGTATGAACAGGGGTATGTGGGGTTGGTCGTTGGGTCGGTCATGGAATCTGTGGGCTGTGTGGTGATGATGGTGATGGTGAAGAAGGTGGCGGTGGTGGTGTGGTTTACGTTACCCCAGAAGTGGGGTCAAAAATCGGAAGAACTCCTTCAGGATCCTCTCAGCACGGTTTATCCTAGTAAAAGGCGAGGGTAAAGTTCGTGATGCGAGAGGATCGGAGATGGCTAAGAGTGGGCGGGAGTTATGTCATATATAGGTTGGAATTGTACGCGCGACACTTTAGACTGCGCAAAACAACTATCATACGTGTTCAAACATTTTTTTTTTCGTGAGTCGTCCTGGCAGAGAACAAAGGGCATTGTCATTGTAGACCACAACATGCAGCATACATCTGATATTGGCATGCAGCATACATCGTACAAAAAAAAAAAAACATCATACATACAGGCACACGCATCATGTACATCATGTAGCGTGGTTGGTTGGTGGTGGTGTGGTCGTGGTGTTTAGTAGTTTGTTGTGGGTGGTTTATTTTGTCCCCGAGGGGACGGACCTCACAAGGCGGTAGTGAAATGCCGAGGAAATCCAGCCGGAACACTGCAAGCAGCGCTAAACCCGGCAATTTCAAAAACAGGTGTGAAAATGACGCTCGATGAGCGTCAATCAGTTTTCACACTGATTAGAACAGATACTACACATGATCTTAGCCAAAAGGCCGAGAAGGTATGCCATACACTGACCAGGCGTCCTTACTTCTATAACAAAATAAACTTCAAACGGCACTTTAGTATGCACAAAACAGATAAAATGAGTAAAAATTGTTCATTTTTTTTAACGAGTTGTTGTGTTGATTGTTGCGTATGCTTCTGCTGTTGTGTTTTCTTTCCACCTCAACAAGCGCAGCACCAGCACCAGCACCAGCAGCACCAGCAGCACCAGCAACAAAACAGCAACAGCCAGTAGTGACAGCAGTGTCCGTGTTGGTTGTTCATTCTACGTAGAGATACGAGACAGGCGGCAGAGAAAATATTCATCGCATGCCAAAGTTTACGAAAAGCAGGACATACTAAAAGTTGTGTTGGTCATTGGAATCCGTTTGCTCGTAAAACATGTGTGCGTACGTACGTACCAGGCACGACACACGTACCTTCCCGCGTCATACCAAGCTGTATGACGTCATGAAACATTGAGATGTCTCGTCGTATATACCTGGTACCTGGTAGATGCTGTCTATACTGCACCAGTCGATGCACTGGCTTGACCCACTATTGGGGAAGATTGATGGTTACAGCAACCAACCCTTACCTTTGCTGCGTCTCATGGTGTGCTCGGCGGGGCGGGATATACGTACCAATACGAATGAGTGTGTGACCAAATGCCACGGGGCGCATCATGGTCCTACCCACGCTACTGCTGTGCTGCTCGTAGACGGTTCGAAAACACCAAAGCACTCAATGTTTTATACGTATGTGTGTGTACGTTCTGCGAGTACAACTAACTGTACTCGTAGTATCTTTACAGAACTGCACAAAAACCTCCAAAAAACAAAACAAAAAAAGAGTTGCCAGAAACCATGCTTGGAGGTACAAATGAAACAGACAGAGTCTGCTCGATACTAAAGATAAGTGCTTACCAGGGATTATACCAGGTACAGCAGCAGCAGTAGGTACAGCAGTTGCCGGTGTACCACGAGGATTCGACGGCTCAAACAAGTTTGAGTGTTCGAGTTGGATGCATGGACCGCCACACGCCGAGCAATGTTTACGCATTTATGTGTGTGTGGTGTTGGCTGCATCCTTCCACACCCACCCGCGAATATTCGCAATAATACAGCAAAAAAAAATGCGACGATCAATGCTCCGGGCAAGGTAGCACTACTATTAATACTATACTACTGCTGCTGCTGCTGCGTTAGTACTGCTGTTGTTACAGTGGTTTTTGTATGAGCACAGTGGGCGCAACATTGTGTTGAGCAAAATAGATTCAGATCGGCACGAACAGTAAGAAAATTGGTCGGAGAAATACGGCTCAACAACAGTAGTAGTGGGACCAACTCTCAATCCTATACCCGTCCGTGTGCATGGGTTTGCTTTTGTTTCCGAGGTTTTCTTCTTTCGGGAAAGTGATGAGTGATCAATGTTGAAGATCATGCTGCACATTGTCGGATGGCAAGGGAAATAATAATAGAGTTAGGTCAAGGTTGTGGAAACAGAGAAAGAACAAATTGAGCCTGGACACCAAACTGACGTTTGTTTATAACACCCGGCGTCCACTGGAGACAACGTTTTTAATACTCGTATTTATTTGCCATCGGGACTGTATGATTGACTTGAAACCCCGGGGGGTGTCGCAAGCCAGCTTTGAAAAGGGAGAGAGAACACAGCTGGCGTCCGTTCCTCGTACCAGCTACTCGTACCGAGCGACCGGGCAAGACCTACTCAACGAAGGACATGAAAAAAATAACTCTTGAAAGCTTCAATCAAAACGAATTAGGCATTGGAAAGGTGAAGGGACAATCAACACCGCGACCAGCCCAACAGACGAGAGTTTGTTTATATTATTAATAATGGTTATATTACATTATTTCTCTTGCCATCCGACAATGTGCAACATGATCTTCAACATGGATCTCTCATAACTTTCGCGAAAGAAGAAAACCTAGGAAACAAAACTATTATTATGAAATGCCTGAGGGTCATTCTGGGTTCTATCATTCTTATCGGAAAGCGTTTTCCCCATAATTTCCAAAGTTTGGGATAATTGGAGATGTGTATCAATATACGGAGGCGTTCTGTCTCTATTCGTGAAATTCTCCAGAAGCAAAAAAAACAAGTTCGTTAAGTTTCACATGTTTGGAAAAAAGGAGCAAGAAAAATTGGAAGATTGAAAAATTGCGCGAAAAAATGTGGAAACTATGGAAAAAGGAAGCTCTCCGATAAGAACGAAATTCTCCCCAAGCGAAAAAATCAACTTCGTTGAATTTCACATATTTGGGGAAAAAAACAGGAAAATATGGAAGAGTGAAAGATTGCACGAAAAAAAAGTGGAAATTATGGGAAAAAAAACTCTTCGATAAGAATATCTATGGAAGATTGAAAAATTGCACAGTGATATCGGAGAGATTTTTTCCCATAGCTTCCACATATTTTTCGTGCAATTTTCATTTTTTTCGGAGAGTTTTTTTCCATAATTTCCACATTTGTTTCGTGCAATTTTTCAATCTTCCATATTTTCCTGATTTTTTTTTCCAAATACGAAGTACCCTGGTATGTGAAATTTAACGAACTCGATTTTTTTACTTCGGGAGAATTTCACGAATAGTGGTAGAACGCCTCCGTACATTGATAAATACCTCAAATTATTTCTAGCTGCTTCTTAGGGGGTGCTTAAGGAGGGGAGTGGTCGTTTTTTTGGTGGATGAGATGAAGGGATGTTGGTTGTAGTAGTCTTCATGAGCGTCACATCAGTTTTGAATTGTCGTATGATACTGCCGCACTTTTATTCTGGAGAGTTCTTCCCTTTCTGTTATTAATAGTCTTTTTTTAGAACAACACTACTGCTGCTTCATTGGGGGATGATACGAATTGATGTCCGAGTTGTAAAGTAAAAGGAGTCATGCGGCACGGGCACGTACTGCTCGGCGCTTGCGCTACTCTTACGTAAATGGTTGATAACGGCAAAATTACCAAACCATCGGTTTTGTCGCGATCTCGGAGTCCCAAAGGGATTGAGAAACTCTACTTTGGGGCCGAACTCGAATTCCTACACCAATCTCAGTATTAAAAACGTTTTTTTGTGTTTCGTGCTAAAAAACTTGCTCAAAATCGGACAGATTAGATATGGATCAGATCCCCGCTTCATGAGCTAGATATTGGAGGGCAAATACATTCCTGATCTGGATGATTTACTATTAATAGCTCAAGGTACCGGGTGGGATGAGTCGTATAAAATCTGCATGATGTGGCGCGTTTTCCTGTGGGTTGGATCTGTACTACCGTGTACAGATCCTGCACAACAACTCATAACGACAGGTTAGGGTCTTGATCTATCTGTAGATAGATAGATAGCTCGTGATGTGTCGGGCGTGCGAAGCTTACTCCGACTGTCGCGTATACATACATACTTGCACCCGACAAACGAACACTGCCTGCTGTACCATATTTATTTGCCGAAAAACAACTTACCATCAGGCACGCCTCCGTGAGCTCACTGCCCCGGCACCGGAAGAACACCGTCGCGCTTCCGCAGACGACAGCAGGCGTCTTGAGTCAAGCCTGTCCATGCTATCAGCGGGCGCCGACAGAGTGCAACATCTCTGTGGAGCACCGCGCGCGGAGATTGAGGCCGGGGTAGGCCCAGCGCTCGACCTGCTGCAGGATTTGAGGTCTCTACCGGAGGAGGCCGACAGGGAAGAACAGAGACATCGTGCCCGCCGGGCAGCGCGCGGAGAAACGTTCGAGGTATGTGCATCCTGCTGAGCTAAGAACGCCGATTAGCGATTGATACCGGTACTGAATACTATTTTTGTGGCTGGTGTGTGGGAGGTGAATGAGTGGGTGGGCAGGCGGGGGTGGGTGTATGGGTGGGTGGGCATGGGAAAGGTTTGACTTTGAAGGAGACCGTGCGTGCTGTCCCAGGTCCGGCTTCACGTGAGGTAAGCGCCATTGCACTTTGCCTGCACCATCGCGCCCCGTCGACTCACTGTGAATATATTGAAAGTCAAGCTGGTGCAGGGGAGAGAAGCCGCAAGTCTTGGCACCTACTACAGGATATCGATCGCCCTTCCCATCGTTGGTAGCGGTGCCCATGCCTGCATGCCTCCCTTGGATTCCTCCCATCACCAACGCCATTCAGGTGATGGACGAACACCGGCGTGCGATGCTTGCCGTGGCAACCGCGCTTTACGATAGGCTATACCGCCTCGCTAAGCTTGGTCCTGCCGCTCGAATAGCCCAAAGGGCGTACCGTGCGCACATGGGAAGAGGGCTGCTAGCCCTCTCGAAACACCAGGTGAGGACGACAGACGGCAAAGCAACGTCCCCCCAATCTATCGTTTTCGTTGGGATTTTGTACACACGGGGTCTACCTACCGCCCATGAAACGACGTGCCCACACAAACCCTCTCCTAGTGTCCGGGTCCTGGGCAATGTCTATGATGGAATGATAATGCCGGACCAAAGAGCAAATAAATCGATGGAGGAAATCGCTCCCTGCACGCAATCATTCTTTGTGTAGCCTTTGCACCGTACGGATTAACACGACAACGGTCTATTGGGTTGAGCCCTTCACGACGCTCCTGATGTGCAACGCCAGTGTTTCGATGTCGGTAAGAAGAAAGTACCCGTTCGGCGGGTAGCGCATTCCGACACGATTTTATGTCCACAGGCAATGTCGTCATCCATACCATCGCACGCGCCTTCTAAGGTACTTGCATACGGTATTATTCTCGTCCGAAGATATCATTCTCGTCCAGACGTTCGGTCTGGTGTCAAGTTGGCGTTAAAGCGGCACCTAGTGCGCTCATTGCATATCCACATCTACTTGATAGAAGCGCTGACGGCGTAGGTGGTTTTTTACCAGGGCGGTTCACGAGTCGGGCCAAAGCTCGCGGGTCAAGTCGGGTCGGGTCGGGTCGGGTAACGGTGTCCCGACCCGACCCGTGAGAGTTTGAAAACCTCCTCGCCCTACCCTACCCTACCCTACGCTACTGTACCCGACCCGACTCGACTCGACCCGACCCGACCCGACCCGACCCGACCCGACCCGACCCGACCCGACCCGACCCGACCCGACCCGACCCGACCCGACCCGACCCGACCCGACCCGACCCGACCCGACCCGACCCGACCCGACCCGACCCGACCCGACCCGACCCGACCCCTGAGATTTCAAAACAAGGGACATAACCCTTGGAAGCCCCTGGCTGTTTTTTTCGAGTCGTCTGGCTAATTTTTTCGAGCGATCAAATTGGCCCCACGTTGTACCCACCACTTTCCGCTCGGCCGACCAAGCGTATCGTGTCCGCAGGGATGTATACGGGAGCGTGTACGTTACACTCCTGTCTTCGTGTTGGCCGATTTTCGTTCTCCCCCCCCCGCTTCGTATTATTCCCGCCCCGACTAACTTTCGGCCCGTCCCAAGTTGGCGCTGAAGCGACACTACGACCGTTACCTATGGGAGCGCGGTACAAACCACGTGAAGGCGGAGTGGGAGCAGGCGAGAAAAGCAGAGGCGGAGGAGCGGCAGCGGCAGTACGAGGAGTGGCTCCGACAAGAGGTTGGTGGTTACTACTGCCACTACTGTGTGCTCGCACACCACAATACCCCAAGATAGGGCATGCCTTACTTTTCGCTAGGAAAACTCGTGCCCATGGTGGATATTTGTAGTGAGGGATGCCATCAAAGCTGGCGGAAGGCAGCAGAAAAACAAAACGTTTTGATTGGAGTGTTTTCCTTTTGATTTTTCATATCGAGCCCCAATATTTTTCGCAAAATACAGCCAAGTCAGCTGCAACGTCGATCGCTCAAAAACTTTCCAGGCGCAAGAATTCGATGCGAAGTCGACGCTGGTCGATTGTGCTTGAACGAACCCTTCTCGCGATAAAAAAGTGCAAGGCGTGTTCGTATCTTAGCGGAGAGGGGGGAAGAAGAGCCTACTATGCATGTGACTCCGGATGTGAGTTACGACTAGGAGGGAGCAGCAGCAAGATGAAGGCGAAACATATAACTTGGATATCGGAAAAAATTGAAAATGCCCAGCAATAAGAAGAAGAAGAGGAAGAAGAAAAAGGAGAAACAAGAAGCTCGGCTATGTAACCGCGCTCTTTGCCCACGTTTCTTGGTTGCGGCAGGAGAAACGCCGCGTGGAGGCAGAGCTGTATCAGTGGGGGGTGCTCCGGTTTGGGTGGCGAGAAGAAGGCCTCGAAGGAGTTCCAGGCGTGAAGGTGAATTCCTCGAAGGAGTTCCAAACACAAGATGACTGACCCCATTAGGACTTAAGCCCTTCAGAACGAGCCCACATGTTTGGGGCTAACTCCCTCGGGTTTAGTGTCGTTGTTTTTTGTCAGTAGTAAACGGGTTAAGAGCGAAAACAAAGTCTGGAAAAAAGACGATTGCTTCGGCATCGGTTACCCGATGAGAACAAGCTGTGTTTCTCCTGAGGTAGGGTGTGTGTTCGAAAAACAAAGGAAGGAGGCGTACATGCACGACGAGGCGGGGCAGCAGCATGATGAAAACACACCTGACGGCCTAGACCCCCCCCTTCCCCCCACAAGCACTATGCGGGCGTAAAGCAATCATTGTGGAGACATTGAACAATGTAGCACACCATTGAACAATGTAGCACACCATTAGGCGTACCATGAAGCTTCTTTGTCTGGTTTACGACAGTGTTCAATGCTTCCACAAGAGTTTTCGTTACACCCACATTGTGCGAAGAGGGGGGGGGGGAAGGGGTTCCGGCCACCTGTGTCGACCGCTGCTTCAAGTTCTGCCTAGAACGTCGGTAGGGGCCGCTACTTTTAGCCCCCAAAAACAATACTGACTGATGAGACTCCTTAGCCCAAAAACTGCCCAATATGGAATGCATACCGTTTGTGTTTCGCAATATACCTCGTCCTGTACCTATAGTAGGCGACGGTGTTGTTATCGGTTGGCACTGTAGTGATCCCTGTATAGTGCTATAGTGCCGGTATGCGCCATGCCAACAATAACGGCACTAATATAGCGGCAACCGGCAACTGGCACTACGCACACTGCCACACTGGTCAATCTCGTGTGTGCCAAGTGACCTCACCGGCTCTATAACGGGCAGCCGGCACTACTCAACCGGCACTATACAGGTGAACCCCACCCCTATCGTGTGTGGCATGCATCCGTACTCGTTGCCGTTTGTGTGAGTCGCGATGCCTAGGCCCAGTTCCCAAAGGGTTGGTACGAGTTAGAGTCATGGAAACATTCCACTACGAGTAGCACGACGATAATAGACCGATTCTGCGTCACGGCAACTATTCGCACAGCAGAGCAGCGGTTATTGGCCGTTTGGGGGGGGGGGGGATAGCTGGACCATACTATGGTTGAAAGCGCGTCAAATCGTTGGGTGGGTCCGGAGTATTTATTTGATCACCTGTATACCAGAGGGCACCCTCCTGGTAGGGAATGTTGGGTATGCACGTGACAGTTTTTCGCTGATTAACCCCCCCAAAAATGGTCGTTTTTGCAAGTACACCAAATAAGAAACAGCAAAGCTTGTCCGGGCTGGATTTCGTGTTTGAAAATCAGTGCGTACTACTCTAAATTCAATAAGATGGCTCCCGAATTAATCCTTTTCTTGTAAATCTCAACCTGCCTTTTCTTATCGTTCAAAGTTTTACTACTGCTGTAGATGTCCTGTACTTTCTGTAAGTGTTGGTTGTTCTAGCGACATACCTCGGGAATAGGTAAAGCTGGCGCGATTTTCAGCGGTGCCAGCCTTCGGAGGGGGCTGCCGTTCAATCTTGGCTGCGCACTTCCATGCCACTGCGCGTAGGAGCACATGCTCGTCTCACCTTCGACTCGTAGGCGTTTTCGGTCGTGCGGCATGTCCTCATGGTATTTATACCTCATACCTGAGTATGTTGATGCGCTGCCATCATACAGGTCGCCGGGAGTCCCCCCCCCCCCCCCCTACACAACGTGGGCGTAAGAGACATTGAACATTGTAGTAGAACCCCACAAGTGTCGACAACCTTTCAATGTCTCTTACGCCTATTGGTGTGCTACATTATTCAATGTCTCCACAAGTTTTTTCCACGCCCGCATTGTGCTATCGTAGCGAGGGAGGAGGGGGTCCCGGCCACTTGTGTAGTAGAGCCGTCTGTCGTACTATCTATCTTGTGTCAAGTTTCTTGTGGCGACCCTCGATGGTTTTTTTGTGGTGACGACGACGATGACGACGACGCTTGGCGCCAAACTAAAAACTAAATATATAATAACCTCAGGTTTATCGCTTTTACAAGAAGATTCGCGCGAAGCGAGATGCGGCGGAGGTCGGCTCGCAAGGGCTGGAGAAGGTTGATGCCTTGCAAGGTGCGCAGCGCGGTCGCCGCAGGATGATCGCGGCATGTGCCTGTGGTGGTACACAACGGCTTTCGTTCGATGGGGGTAGCACCCAAGCTTTCACAGCTCGGACAGATAGATCATGATCCATCTATCTACGGATAGATCATCTAGTGCCTCACCTGCCGTCGTGAGAGGTTGTGCAGGATTTACATAGTACAGATCTAACCCCGAAAAGACGTTCTAGATCATGCAGATCGTATGGATCCCACCCGCCAACATGAGCTAGATCATGCCAGATCGAGAACAGATATGCGTTGAAAGATCTAGATCATCCAGTGGGAACCGATGATCTGACTGAGGTGTGCAAGATATTTTAGGCCCATCGCTTGAGGAGCTCCTTTCAAAACCTCACCCAGAACCTCACCCAGCATCAGGCTTCGAGGAATACTAGAGCTATGAATCGACTTAAGTCACCAACTAATATATGCGGTTAGCAGTCGGACTACCGTAATAGTTAGCCATTCGTTTCCCAGACGCGCCGACCATCCGACTTATTTGGTTTCCATACTTGTAGGAAGAAGGGATTGTTGCATGCTGGATAGTTTTTTTTTCGGTTTTGGTGCGGTGCTTCCTCGGCCGGGAGAAGGCTTATGTGGCGCGCTTAGCTCGCCTGACTTAAATCGGCAAGTCGGCTCGCCAGCCGATTTGCCGACTTAAGTCAGTTGGTCGGTTATTAATAGCAGCCCTTCACTGGATAGTTGCTAATCGTGAAATCCTGCCGACTCGAAACTCTGGCGGTTAGCCCTTCGAGTCGAACGCGTGTCCACAACACGTCGTCCTGTGGTGCGACAGACACCAAACAGGCTCCACACACTTAACCGTGAGAATCACCCGTGTTTTTATCGACGCCACACGCACAGAGGAAAGCGAAGAATACCCCTTGTACCGCTACGAGGACGAGATGGCCGCCAGGAAGATCGGACGAGCGGGTCGGGCGTACATTGCTCGGAGAGTCTTGTTCACCCTGCGGCGAGATCATAGGAGGTGCGCGGGAAGACGACAACTTCGCGGTTATTTCGTTCACACTGGGCGGGTCCTGCAACTGGGGGACCCTGGACGTTTTGTGGGGGGGGAGGGGGGACAGATGTGAACCATCCACTATTTACCTCGTGAATGTTTTTCGTGTTGTGGTGGAATTACAAAGGACAAAAAACGAAATTCGTCACACGACGTGAAGGAGAAGGAAACGTCGATAGTGTCACGGGTTTCGATTGAAAACAGTCCACACGTTACGGACGTATATATTACGAACTACCTATCTACAGATAGATCATCTAGATCCCAACCTGCCGTGATGAGATGCTGTGCAGGGATCTGTGACAGTACAAATCATCCAACCCAGGAAACGTGACATCGTAGATCATGCAGATGATATGGCTCCCACCCGGCAATGTGCGCGCTAGATCTTACCGTACAGATCAGCGACCTATCTATCTTGCCCCGAGATATCTACCTGGTAGATTCGTTAAAAGTGGAAATCAATGATATTTTCGGGCTGTGAAATAGCCTACCAGCCCCTGCCGTTCGCGGGCACTCGTTTTTTTGCCGACACAAAGACGATCGAAAAATAGAAGAAGATCGGGTGGGAAGATGCGGCCGCGGACCTACCGTTTGACCGAAGTAGGCCTGAAGAGAAACCCAGGCGGGCGCACGATAGTCTTCTCGGTTTGTACGAACACAGCGGTACCGGGTCACCGCCTTCTGATTCTTCCCGACTACCACTCTGTCCAGAAAAGCAAGGATTATTTTGGTACGATTATTTAGTCCTGACGGCTATTGTCCGTCGGTTGTGAGATTAGGGATAGTCGATAGGTAGGTTTCACACTGATTTTCACGCCGGCGGCACATACATGAGGCAGCATCAGCACCGCAACAAGTAGCTAAATATAGTGGGGTTTTTCGTTTCCTCATATGTATGGAGTCAGGGGGAAGCCGCCCTCGTTTTCTTGCGTCGTGTACACAGAACGAAACAGGCTGTCACGCTCGCATGATTCTCACTCACTTGCCGAGTTTGCCTTTGCTCGTACACAAGAGTCTCGGGACGGAATCATGGCGGAGGCTATCCACACGGTACAGCAGGCAGCAGGACAGCCACCGCTTAGGTCGTGCGCACTCTGCACGGAGACACCTGAAGGCTCAGGCACCACTGACTCCGCCCTCCGCTTATTGGAGCGCACGTTCAGACCACTGCCTGCAAAAAACCCCCAAGAAATAGACGTGCCGCGCGCCGTATACCCGACGCGTTCCTACGTTACCCCGTCGCTGTTGCTTTCCTTGCCTTATTGGGTGTTGCTTATTTTGCCAGGGCGGAAAAAGAGCGCCTTGAGCGATTGGAGTGGGAAGAAGCGGAGCGTCTTGCGGACCGGCACGTGACGGTGAGAATGCGTGTTGCTGTAGTCAAATAGGGGGGGAGGCAGCAAGCACTTTCAGAAGCTTCTCACTTTTGGGAAGCAAACAATCGAGTTCGAGAATTGTTGAAACCTATCGTGAGTCTGATACACACAAATCGCGCGGGCTATATAGGCATCTATCGAATGGCCCTGAAAAAATACAACTTGGAGGAACCTACGATATTGGGTGGTAGCTCCTCAGATTAAGGGCTCAGGATATGATGAAATATTTTTTGGGGGTATCCTTTGATCGAGTGAAACCGCTACCGTAGCACGGGTCTGAGGGGTGAGTTTTTTCTTGTCCGGGCCATTTTTTTTTGCATCAAGTACCGCAATAGATAGGCCTGCATATTCCACTGAAAGACGGGGGGCGTACTCGATATCATGCATGGCCGTAGTCGTGTGACTATGGGGAGGGGGTATACTCATTGTCAAGCATAGCCGCAGTCGCGTGGCCGTATTCGACCCTCGAATCTCTGGATACGATGCCGGGACGAAGTACGCGTCGGGTTTTTACCAACCAGGATAGCGTTTGCTTGCACAAAAGCGCGAAGCACGGTGAGGTAGGTGTTCGGCGAGTCGCATAAATGGTGAGGAGCTGCATTCTACTTTGGAAGAACCACTTCAGAGGCACAACGGGGAAGGCGCTGCCTAAAAAGAAAAAAGAGGGAGACGTACTTGCTACCCCCACAAGCTTATGTAGCGTGATGGAAATGAGCCGTTGTTACCGTAGTGGGGGTTTTAGTTGATTGTGGTGAAGCCCAAAGATTCTTTATTGACGGGATGGGCTCCTTAAGTGAGAGTCTACCCAAACAAAATACTACTATTTATATAGTCGGCAGATACCTACTAAAGCAGTACGGGGGAAAATATATCGTAGTAGTAAGCACCAACCATGGTGTGTAAGCGTGGAGGGTTGCATACGTTTTTCGGGTACGTCATGGATTCTGATATCTACCTGGTACGTGTTACTATTTCTCCCCGTAGTACTATTACGGGGGAACATAGTTAATACCAGGTAGGACCTATGGTATACATAAAAACCTATATGTTTAACGATTTGTACTAACAATATTTGGTCCTATTAACTATGGTCCCCCGTAATAAGTGTCCACGAAAACAGGGTTCTCCTTCCGAGACATTAGAAGCGACCGGCCAACCGATCGACCGACCGATCGACAGACCGACCGACCGACCGAACAGCAGACATACCGCCCGGCCGACAGACCGACCGTCATACGCACACCAGTTGACGACAGATAGGGATATTCTGCTGTACGAGTTCCCATACCGCGACAGCTATACTATGTCGCCAAGAGGTGAAAAAAAACTGCCTTGCTCGACGCTCATGCAAGAGCCAACAACGGATTGATTTACGTACCTACCAACCTAACGACCAACCGCCAGACTACTGTAATAGAAGTCGCTATCATCACCCTGATTTTTAACCGCACAACGTCGAATGTGGGTGATCGTCACCCCTCCCCGCCCTCCCTTCCAGGTACGCCTCCCGCTCGTGACAATTCCCGCAAAACGGTACTTCTTTGCTGCGGCTGATGACCTTGACGACGATCCTTTAGTCGAAGGTAAGCCTCCAAGCGTGCGATGAATATTTGCCGTAGGAAAGCGGCGAGAAGAAAAGAGTCAAAAGCCTCGTTGGCGCAACCGCAACCATCTGCTGCGCCCTCTCCAAAAGCTGTTTGGCGTTCCCCTCTGCGCATAAAACAGAGACCAACCAACCAACCAACCAACCAACCAACGGACTAACCAACTAACCAACCAATCAGCCAACGGACGAGTCAATCAACCATTCAACCAACCAAAATGAGCGACACGGCCGGAAATGCGCTCAACAAAGTAGACAAACACGCACCAACACCCCCTGAATCATGTTGGGTGGCGTTTCGCTGAACAAACAGCCCTCGACGAAATAACCAGAAATTGTTTTCGAGTTGGTTTGGTGTCATCAAGCGCTTTTCTCCGCACCCACAACTTTTACAGCAGCCCCTCCTCCGATATTTATACATTTTATGTTCGTATTTTTATCTGTGGAACTACTCGTCCCACCTACTGTACGGCGGATGCTTGAAATTTTACAAGCGTTTCTATTGTGCTGGTACGTATTTGTGCGTTACCGCTGAGGCTTGCTTAGGACCTGCTCGAACGCAACCGTTATCGATTGCAATGGTTTTGGGTACTTTTTGTTTCCGTCTGAGAGGTGGAAAAAGCGCCGCCTCAGTCGTATGACCGTTGACCACGCCGCCATTCCTTTCGAGGCGGAGCGCCGTTCCTACTCCTAATAGAGACACCTTCAGCATTTGGGCGCTCAGTTCGTGTTTTCCATATGTTTGTGGATGGGGCGGCGGGGGGGTGGGGGGGTGTACTCGATATCATATGTGTGGTCGTAGTCGTATGAGCATAGACCCTCGCATCCCTACAATGCCCGGACGGAGCACGTCGGGTTTTCACCGACCAGGGGCGGGGGGGGGAAGGGGGTCTCCTTTTTCCCGAGGAGACGATGTATTGGGTGAATGAAGTCCTTGCCACGTGCAAACCCTGGCGAGCGTGGCGCACGCACCATAATAGCACGTCTTCGAATAAACACCCTTGTCAACGTTCGCATACGATGTACCCAGGAGGGTACGAGCCACCTTGCGACGACCACCTAAACCTGTGGGTGGGCTTTCTCCTGGACGCTCGGGCCCCTGCTAGAGACACCACCCACGCAAGGCGAAAGGGCAACAATAACGGTGCGTCGCCAGCGACAACAACAACAACGACAACAGTCAGCAGCCCCGTCAGTAAGACCTCGCCGTTATCGCCCGGGGGCAAGGGGACTGGGCCGGGGGTGGGCGGGTCGTTGGGCAGCTGGAATGGTCCGGCAGAAGGCTGGAGAAGAGGGGAGGTCTTTCTTGTGAACCCGAGCGAAATGGTGTCGGCGGAAGGCGTCCGAAGGTTTCCGAAGGGGACGTTCGGAATAAGGTAAGGGAGGCTATACCGGACATACCAGAACGTCGGATAAATCACCTAGAAACTGCTTGTTAATAACCTGCCCACAGATCACGATCTACTGTCGGCAACCGACTTGTAGATCTTAACCTGCCAACAGGCCATGATCGAGATGATCTAGATCCTACCCTGTGGGCAGATAACGGCCTAGATCATCTATTACGGGGGACCATACCTGGTATTAAATTGGACCTATGATACACACAAAAACCTATATATTTACCTACTTTTCCTAACAATATTTGGTCCTATTTACGATGGTCCCCCATTAGATCCTAACCTGTGGACAGATGACGACCCAGAAAATCTATTTGATCCTAGCCTGCCCTAACGAGATGTTGTGCAGGATGTACGTACAGCACATATCCAACCCAGGAGACTTGTGCTACGGCATCTAGACTGTGCGGCTTCCACCCGGCAACATGAGCTAGATCATACAGATCGTACAGATCATATATATCATACATATCATACAGATCAGGAGATACATCTACCCTGAAGGATCTAGGTCGTTTAAGCGGGAACTGGTGATCTGTCCGATGTGTGAGCAGTACTGCACGTACCCAAGGTAAAAAAAAAATGCCTCGACTTTTGCACGGAGAAATAAGAAAACCCTAAAATACGTATATGTTACACTGAAATTAGTGTAGGACACACCCTGCCTCACATTAGAATAAAAACTTGAGCGTGCCCCAAAAATAAGGCTTTCCTTAAGCAGGTGCATGGCGATCCGCCGTAAAACATGTTCGGCTCTTTTGATTCGTTGAAGCTGGACTCGGCAGAGTCTAATCTCTTTATTTCTTGATGATGATGATGATGTCGAACGAATCATCCACGTCCTTTCCACTCTTCGGCATTCAGCAAAATCCCCAAGGCCGTGCTGATCTTTCGCCTTTTCGGGGAGATAGAAGCTCTGTCAACACAAAACTACGAGACAGAGATGGAGAGAGATGGTCGTTACAAATCTTGTTGTGAAGGTGTTGTTTCTTTTCGTCCCTCCATTCGCCTAACCGCACCCCGTCTCGTTTTTTCGTGGTATTTCGCCGTGGAACTACGTACGTGCGTACGTACGTATGTGTCTCGCGGCGAGAGAAGATATCTGGACACGGGAGAAGAAATTCCCGACGTACCCCGCAGCTGCCTCCGTGTGCTGACGCTCACGGTTGGCATGAAGGTCGAGGCTAGGTTTAATGGAGGGTCCGACTTTTACCCTGGCTCCATCTGTGGAGTAAACGAAAGGTAGGCGTGTTCGGGCTATGTTGTGGTATGGCCTTGATTGGCGCAATTACGGCCGGTAACTAGCTGAATTGCGGGTACTAGGATCGTATTTTTGTTACTTGGGAGGCGTTTCTTAGATCGGATACCAGGGGTTTCAGAGTGATGCAACGAGTTCATCCTTTTTTTTTGTCTTTTTCGTGTCTGGATTGTGAAATAAAATGCCCAATCTTCTACGTATCTCTGAGCAACCAACACACGTGAGTAACAAAGAGAAGCACCATGAAGAACTCCGACGGTTTGTGTCGCGAGGCGTATGACCTAGGCTTATCCGGGTACCCATTCAGGTACCGTATACCACCACGCAAGATAACACCCCTGGGATAAGATTCGAGCGCAATTTTCTCCAAACCCCCCCCGGTCGCCTGGGATATAATTCGAGCGCAATTCTCTCCAAATCAAGCGGGTGGGGGGGGGGGGGACGCCACAAAAAACTGCTGCCTTGAAAAGAGTTCGCCGAGCTCTTTCTATATAGGCACTTCGCTTGGTGTTTGCCCTCTCCCCTTTCATCGAGGACAGCAACCATATAGAAACCCGTCCGAGGGGGGATGCTATCTTGCGTGTTATGAGGAATGGCCAACATAAACAGGTTTGGTACCCAGGTACCTCAGAGAGTACGTACCCCACTAAGCACACTCGGGGTACCTACCCGGGTATGTACCCAGGTGCTTACCCGGGTATGACCAATAGTATAACCAGGTTTGATACTCGGGTACTCCACAGCACGTACCCTACTAAACACACCTTGGGTACCTACCCGGGTATGCTCAACATTATAGCCAAGCTTGGTGCCCGGGTACCCCAGAGTACGTACCCTACCCAAACACACCCTAGGTATGTACCCGGGTGTGTTGCCATCGGCTGTGAGATCGAGGGTCTCGTCGATAGCCACCTTTGCAAAACGTGTGAAGGTAGCAAATAATGTTGACCAAATGTCACAGGGACTGTCGGGGGTCTCCTCAGCTGAGGAACCAACCAGTAAGACATGTCTTATCGCTTGGAACACCACTGGTGTTTGACAATATATTATAACAAATATCTACGATAGGTCGAGTGCGTCTGTACTTTTTCTGCTAATCAGTCTTTGGGGAAGATATACTAAAGCTCCTCCAGTGCTACCCCTATGTGAGGCAAAAACGTGTCGAAAGCTGTGAGATAATATGTGCAGTAGCGCCCCTCTGTTGCAAATGGTTGAGGAACCCCATCAGCGAGTTTTTTTGGGGGGGGGGACTGAAAAGGCGCAACCAACCCATACCGTAGCACGGCTTAGGAACTGGCGGTTTTTTTTGCGGGCCGTGAGAACCCAGCCGAGTCGCGTAACAGGTTGATCATAATCTCGACCGGTGAGTTTTTATTCATCTTCAACTCGGACCAGACCCGGGCCGTGAATTTTTGTGTTCGTGCACGTCCTGACCCGACTCGATCGGACCCGACCCGATCCGACCCGACCCGACCCGACCCGACCCGACCCGACCCGACCCGACCCGACCCGACCCGACCCGACCCGACCCGACCCGACCCGACCCGACCCGACCCGACCCGACCCGACCCGACCCGACCCGACCCGACCCGACCCGACCCGACCCGACCCAACCCGACCCGACCCGATCCGACCCGACCCGACCCGACCCAACCCGACCCGACCCGATCCGTCCCCTGAGATTTAGTACCTCCTGACCCCTGAACAGCCCTGATAATTCGGTTGTCTTGTCACGACGCTAATGACGGCCTTGAAGATTTCATAGACCGTCGCTTCAGACTCCCTACAGGCAATCGACTCCTAACCCCCCCGACAACGCACCGAGTGCACCTATACCCCATGGTGTTTGATTGCCCCTGAACCCTTCTACCACGCATCCCGCGCTCATGTGTCCCACGGTGTGATCGACTCCCGCCCAGTCCACCACGCACCGCACGCAAATACGCCCCATGGTGTGATCGACCCCCACGCCCATCGCCACGCACCGCACCGCACCTCACCGCACCGTGCGTCATACGCCCCATGTTGTACTTCGCAAAACAAGAAACGACCGTATCCTGTCGTACGCCGTGAAGTACGATGATGGGGATGTGGAGAACGTGGTCAGGAGGGGGCATATATCTCCCTTCCCCGAAGAGGTACGGGTGTGTGCGTGTGTTTTTTTGCCGTTGTCCCTTTTCGCTTTTTGTCTTTTTTTTTTGTTTTCAATCACCACTTTTAGCTTCCAGCTCAACTCGTACGCGAGAGGTTTTAAGCACCTTCGGAAGCCTTTTTGGACAAGCCACGGCCATAGGCGTGTGTGGCTTCCCCCTTCTCCTCTCTTGTGGACTTGCCTTCATTTTCATCGTCGCATAGGCTTCATTTATTCAGCACTATTCCAGCTGCTCGTCGGTTTTCCATCGATTGTTTTTCGCTGTGTAGCTCGCGATCCCTTGGGTTTACGGCGACGGAAAAACTGTCAGAAGAGGAAGGGGAAAGGAGGAAGGAAACGTGCGGATGTTCGCTCCATTCGGTCGCGCGGGTCTCGTCGTCTACCATTTACTAATCCATACTTCTGTTGCGTTTGCCTTCCGACCATGTGCTTGCAGCTTTGAAGTTTGCCCGAGAGGGGGTGTGTGCTATCTTGCGTGTTGTGCGGGGGCAGTTGGGTGGCGGCGCAAACCAACTAAACCGCCTAACCGACTACTCGTAGTCTATGTCGATCAGTAGATCACACGATTCGGGCCGCGAAACGTACCAGCCAGAAACAAAAATCAGCACAACTGTTCTTCAAGTTTTACCGCACGCAAAAACCAGCTGTACATGCCTGACGTGGCCGGCTAAAACATATGGTCGGCGACTCATACCCAACTCACAGCCTTAGCCTCTTGGCCTTGTCGCCGTTGCCACAGGTGGCTGCTCTAGACGCCAACAATACGAAAGCGTCAAAGCTTTCAGCGTTGCGACGTGACCGCACGAACTTCCTTCGGCAGCGCAGGTATGGAACCTTATTGACCGCGACACTGATTAAGATGGCCCATGGCCGCTTGCTTTTGCGTTACCTGGTACCGTTTTTACCACGGCAGCACCATTAACTAGCCGCTGAAGCCTTGCACGCACCTTTTTTCATGGGGGCAGAACTACTCGAAATTAGTGTCGGGGTCATTTTCTCAGTAGTAGTGAAAAGGCTGAGCACCACAACAATCGTTCTGCACTACTAGACAGCCGAGGCAAAATTGACTCACGACAACATGTTTATGCTTGTGGAAGCGCGGTGAGCTTCAGCTTTGGCCAACACTGCTGACTGTCACTTTTCCTAAACAAGAGCAACTCCAATATGTTTGTCACCGAAACTTTTCTGTAGATCTAAAATGGATTAAACTATCATTTTGACACACCCCGAGGGGGTAAAAACAATCAAAAACGGGGGAAAAAATAGGGCTGCTTGCAGGCATGTTACTTTGTGGCGTGCAGCCCCCTTTCTACATGTTTTCCATTTCACCAAGCGGAATATTTCGCGGTCGTTATCCCTTGCGGGACCCAGTGTCCTATACCTGGTATAAAATAGGACCTACGGTACATACAAAAACCTATATATTGCGTTCTTTTACTAACAGTATTTGGTCCTATTTACTATGGTCGCCCGTAATAGCGACCCAAAAAAGCGTTATGCAGTGAGTTGTCGTCAACCGTCCGTCAAGAGGAAGAGCGTGAAGGCCGTGCAAGTTTTTTCATGCCGAGCGCCTGTCCGGCACCTCCTCGCGTTGTACTTGGGACCTATCCCCTATTCTTCATCCGGTGGGGGGGGAGGCTTTGATTTTTCGTTGTGGCCGATGAGGGTAAAACGTTTTATTCTTGCAATACCGCTGTTGTCGCGGTTGCTACACCAGCTATTGTGCCTCTTTAGGAAGTCCCGAAGAGGCTAGATGAGTCAGACATCAGACAACAACAACAACAACAACAAAAACACGGAGCACAATCTTTGCTCGATCGAATCCCAAAAGTGCCTCGCTTCTTTCTCTGAAGTTAACCTCATCGTCGCGGTTATCACAAAACAACGACAGGGCTAGAGTTGCATCTGCATGGGACGACCGCGTGAGGAAGGCCGAGGAAGACTATCTCGCGGCCGCCGCCGCGGCCGCCGCCACCACCACGGCTACATCGCAACCACAGGCAGCGGGAGTTAAGTCCAAACTCCAGGGAAGGAGAAGCCCCTCTCGTGGGACTGTCTCCGCGACCCGAGGGGGAGCGTCGCGAAGAAAACGCCCGACGGGTGGGAGAGGTGGCCGTGCTGACATACACGACAGCGAGAGCGGTGGCGATGGCGATGCGGATGCATTAGCCTGCATAGGTGAGAGGTTCGTTTTCGTGCGCCCAATTTGTTTTCTTCGCCCTTCTGTTCTCTGTCCTTCCTATTTCGGGGGGACCATATTAAATAGGACCTACGGTACACAACAAAAACCTACCAGGTACCAGGTATGTATTTCACTATTTTTACTAACAGTATTTGGTTCTTTTTACTATGGTCTTTGAATAGGACATACGGTACACACAAAAAAACAAATACTTCACTATTTTTACTATTACGGGGGACCATAGTTAACAGGACCTATGGTATACATAAAAACCTATATGTTTAACCATTTTTACTAACAATATTTGGTCCTGTTAACTATGGCCCCCCGTAATAACTACATTGTGTCCTATTTGCTATGGTCCCCCGTAATAGTCGTAACTCAGATCCGGGGGTCACCTACGTATCAAGATTTTACCCTCCCTCCCCACTACGGTTCGTGCCTTGCATTTTTCATCCTAGGATTACGGGGGACCATAGTAAATAGGACCTACGGTACACTCAAAAACCTATATATATATCCCTATTTTTACTAACAATATTTCGTCCCATTTACTATGGTTCCCCGCAATACTATCAAATACATATACATGTAGTGGTGTACTTAGCATAGGGTTGTAAAGGCATGATATGTTGTTTTACAACGTTTTGTTTTATTTTGAGGAGACAAAAGTAGATAAAAACATCACCCCTTTTTTATGTAGTTAAGGCCAAAGTTTGTCTCGCACCGATCGCTCCGATTCTTCTACTGTACTTTCAAAATGTTTGGGGGGGAAAAAACCGACGACGGTCACGCACTGTACAATTGAATGGTTGAGTTCGAAGAGTGTTTTCTTTACGAAAGTGCAGAAACATTAGAGCTGAAACAGAAGGCCGAGTGACATACATGGGGGTATGTACGCAGTAGTTGGTAGCTTTACGCTGAAACTCTTCAAGGTTATTTCCTGTGAATTGTGCTGCTCAGGCAGGGGGAGTCTACACATCTGTGCAAGCCCATAGAGCTCCAAAAGTCGTTTTGCTGCTGTTATATATAGCCTGATCACGTCATCTGGCGTATCAGCATTCAGCCAGAGCCAAGCCGGCTATCTGCTGCGGGCAGAAAACGTCCCCGATTGGCTGCGTTTACGAGCAATACCTGTCACAGCCATGGCGTCACAATTGCGTTCATGTTCAGGATTGTCCGCTGAATGCTCGTGCGGCGATACTGCTGTGGATGTCTAAAGTTGCTCGTAGTCCTGCTTCCAGTGCTTCATGCAGCCGTGAACTCGCTCCCAGACTCCTCGAGACGCCTTCGCTCGGCCCAAACCGTTTAACACCCCAGATAGAGAATCGATTCCCACTTCACGATATACAGTAGACCCCTTCAGGGCAGATGTATTCCCGATCTGTATGATCTGTATGATCCGTATGATCTGTATGATCTAGCTCATGTTGCCGCGTGGGAGCCGTGGAATCTGCAGGAGTTTAGGACAGGTTTTCTGAGTTGGACCTGTACCATGCACAGACCCTGCACAACATATCACAACGGCAGGCCAGAATCTAGATGATCTGTAGATGATCTATTTGTAGATATATAGATAGATAGATACATCATGATCTATCTGCGATGATTCCGCATATATATTCCGTCGGGTAGTCCGACACAACCATCGTATGTGTTTCTGCTTTGCTCGTTGAGACAAGCTAATATATATATATATATATATATATATATATATATATATCGATCACCCGGCGCGTGATACCGTACTGGTACGTAACCCATTCCCCCCCCCTCGGCAGGCATGATTGAAGCCGCGGCAAAACTCTCGGCGGAAACTCGCCCGCGCCTTGCGGTTGCTTTGAAGATCGAGTACACCCGCCAAGCGACCCGCTTCGGGTGCAAAGAGGTCGTCACCACGTCCTCAGGAAAACTGTGGAAGTCCGATGTGACCGGCGCGTACACCCGGGGCCGACCCAGGTTTGCCTTACAAGATATATACCTACCTACTGTAGCTCTCGAGTGATTCTTTGCCTTTTGTGGTTCAGCTACCTTGCCTGGGTGTGTTGTGTGGCGTGTAGGATTCTATGGCAATGGTTGGGTCAAGATCGACTGCCACGTTTTTGGGATATATCGCTTGGAATTGGTGTGGAACGTGGAACACTGTTTTTCAGTAGCGTTAGGTGTAGCTGCCAATGATCTACGGAGAACAGCACATGGTTGGGGAGTTCAATGTAAAGAGAATTTGGCTTCTGCCTCTTCCTTGTCGTCATTTAGGACGACGATAATACGACTTCCTGTCTCCTCTTCTGGAGGCCCTCCTCTTCCTCCTCCTTCTCCTCCTTTTCAATAGCAAATTGACTCTAATGATAATAATAAATGCACGAATAAATTGATTACTACCAGGTAGGATTGTATACATGGCCTATCTAAAATCAACTTGAGGAGGCTGTGCGTGCGATTATCTCCGAGCTTACCTCCAGGGGCTGCGTTATCCGTCCTTAGCCCTTCCAGGACTGCAGTTCCGTTTTGAGAACAAACCACTCAAATTCCAAGTAGTTTGTCCCCACAACGGAACTACAGTCCTAAAAGGGTTAGCCCCCTCCCCTAGAAATACGCACAAGGTGCCGAAACCTGCCTCACAGGCGGTTCTTAGTAGGATGCAGCTTTTACCCTGCATTCGACCTCTTCGCCGAACATTTCACGGCGCGCTTCGCGCTTGCGTGGTGCAAGCAATTTCTGCCTGGTCGGTAAAAAACCCGACGTCGCTGCTCCGTCCCGGCGTTGTAGGGGTGCGAGGGGTGTGAGTTCGTACGACTACGGCCATGCATGACGATGAATACACTCCCCCTTCCCACCTTAGGAGGTTCTCCATATATCTACGCCATCGCCCGTCCGCACCCGGACATTCTACACCTCAGATATATAGATTATCTACAGATAATCTACAGATCATCCACAGTTCATCCACATATCATCTAGTTCCTAACTTGCCGTTATGAGATGTTGTGCAGGATCTGCATAATACAGATGTATCCCAGAATACATGTGCTAGATTGTGCAGGTTATACGAACGGCGCCCACCCGGCAATAAGAGTTAGACCATGCAGATCCTACCGATCAGGAATGTATCTGTCCGGGTATATCTAGATCATTTAAGTGGGGAAAGGTGATCGGTCAGAGGTGCTCAGTAATGCGTATTCAGCTGAATAGTTCGTGCAGTGTTTTTTTGTCCTCCTTTGTTCTGCTATAGTCTATAAACACGGCTTGCCGTTTAGTTGGAGCCTACGACTATTGCGTGGGTTGTGGGTGCATGAGTCGTGAGCGAACAACCTGCTGTTGCCGATCTCAGGTATACCTTCGAAGAGGTCGGAGCCGCTCGCAAGATCCAGGCCTCGTGGGCGGGCCTTCGTGGCAGGAGGGCCTTCCGCGCACAGCTCTCGGAGCAGAGCATCACGGGCCTTGGGGTCGCGTGCATCAACGAGGCCTCGTGTCACGCCTGGATTGGCCACGAAGAGGTATACCTGGTATACAAGGACCGTTCTTGCGTTAATTTGTAATACAAACGGTTCCTTATGTTTCGGAACAGTTTTATAAGCCGTACATTGGGTAGGTGATCGGTTATCCTTTTATCAGTAGCCCAACGCACGAAGACATTAAAATATGGCGTCGTCGGCAGGACATGGGTCGCTGGTCGTGAGTTCGAACCTCGCGTCCGCCATGAAAGCGCTTCTTTTTATAGATAAGTGAATTTCCTTACACGTCAAGCATCTGATCAAACACTCTACCGTGGGTCCACAGAGATTATTAAGAACATCGAACTACAGTAAGCACGTGCGGCCCCTTACCAAGACCAAGGTCCCCGCTGTTCTGAAGGGGGGGAGAGTGTTTTACGGCTTAGATTGATTGGGTGGGCGATTGGTTGAACCTTTTACCCGTGGCCCAACGGACTAAGACCATAACCAAACAGAGTGGTACTGGGTATCAAGACTGCGATTTGGCTCGGACTCACGGCTACCACTCTGTCTCTACATAAGGAACGGGTGAAATGGATATTAATACGCAAAATGTCCTTTTATTGAGGGGGGGAAAAGCGGTAGTTCATAAGTCGGGTGGTGAAGTACGTCAGCAAACGTAACGTAACAAATGTTTGTATCAGTGAAACACGCACGTCGAGCCATATCAAACGCGCGCGAGTCAGAACGCACAAAGGCGAAAAAAAAAGTAGGGAACTCCGCAACTTATGATACTCTCGCAATTTATCTGTACTGGTATACCTAGTAGCCGACTAATATCTCACAGCAATCGGCCACTTGTATTGTCAGCTAACTCGCAGCTCTATACGTACGATCTAATACACCCTACCGGCGCTAAATACACCCTTGAAACAATCGCGAAACAAATCCACTACTGCCCCGGAGGCTATTAATAGTCGGCTCGTCATTTTTGAATCGCCGATATATGTCTATATGTCTCGCACTCTTGATTGGCATTTTATCCCCCCCCCCCCTCTCTCGATCTTAGGAGACCTGAAGGAAGTACTAAGCGTCGCTAAAACGGTGCGCGGTCAGGTAGCAGATTACTCCAGCTTAGCGTGTTTTTTTCGTATACCACCGTTTGAGCTGAAACGTTGCCCACGTCACGACTGCCGCCCTTCCCCGCTCCGCCCCGTCCTGCCCCGCTCCGCCCCACCCGACCCTACCCCGCCCCGTCCCGCTGCGTCCCGTCCCGCCCCGCACCACACCGCACCGCACCGCCATACTTCCCTATACCCTATACATGCATCCTCGTGAACTTGCGGAACATCAGGAGGGGATGACTATAGAAATGTGGCTTCTTCGAGCTGGGGTCCCCCCACCAGACGCTCGTCGGGTCGCAGCCGGCGCTTCGAAGACTCTAGCGCGGTTGGCTGCTTCTCGTGGGGGTGGGGGTGGAGGTGGAGGTGGTGGTGGGGTTAAGGCAGGAAAAGTTGCCTCGTCGGGAAAAAGCGGCGGTGGCGCGCGCCGAACGCCTTCTTCTTCGCACTTGTGAGCGCCCGAATAATGTTGCCACCGATAACATATAGCGTCACAATTGTTCGTGTGGTACCGTTGGTTAGAAAGGATATAACTACGTAGGGTGTGTGCGAAAGAACTTGATTGGAAACCAATGTTCGCTTGGGTTTCTCGTAGTCTGTTTCCCAATATGAAACATAAACCCAACACCTTTGCTACTAAGTTATAAGCCAGCACAAGAATAGTCAGGTTAGAAGCGGCAATCCGGCCGCCATTTTTGCTAATTATTCTCGGGTTGGGTTAACGTTCACGGCACGTTCCGTGTGTTGGGGGAGTATTTTTTATACAGCAAACAGACAGCGAGAAACCCCAACCAAAATCGGTTCCAGTCAAGTTTTTCGCGAACACCCTACGTAGCTTAGACTGATCACAGTAGTAGGCCTTTCCTTCTAACCGACGATATGTGCTTTTCGTGAGTTCGGCTCGGGTGTAGAGATGCGACGCTCTTTATGCAAGAAGGTGTATACAGCATAACTTTGTGGACGGACAAATTGGGACGGAAAAATAGGAATCGAATATACAGTAATCTGAATACAAAGCGGCCCTAACATTTCCGCCCAGACTGGATTTTGTCTTTTACTGACGTGGAGCTTGGTGTGATGCTTCGATTGCGCGTAAGCATGTAAATTTAGCTCCTGGGACCGTAAGGGTTCAATTTTTCTTATGAGGCCATTTTGTTTTTGGAGGGGGGGGGTGAAGTATCGTAGAGCTAGCTCCTCACCGCACAGAGAGGAAAATGAGCCTCCCTAAGCATCAGGCGGTGCAGCATGCGTCATTCATGTGTCGCATGCAACTGGGGACTCGGCCTCTTCGCTCTGTGGGCATCGGGTGCGAACAACGCCCTTGGCCGCGGTTGCTTCTACCCAAACATATTCTCTGCCGTCTCGAAAAATTCGGGGTCACGCGGTGAGTGACTGGTGCCCTCAAAACAATCTCACGACGTTGTCGCTACCCCCGACGCTACTGCGGAGAACAAAAAAACGCGTGTTTTCGTAGATGCACGCGACGGCGCGGGTATGTGTCGTCTCAAGTTTCCGGGGTCTCGTCTCGCGAGAGGAGCCCTACGGCTCCCCCCTCCAGAGCCAGAATTTGAGAGAGAAGAGAGAGCATGCGCAGACGCTTAATTCGCGCGACGGGCGAAAGCGTGTGACGCAACCTCGGGCAACCCGTTTGTGACGGCCGCAGTCCCGTTTTGGAGACAACTTACTGCTCAGAACTTGACTGGTTTGTCCCCAAAACAGGATTTGCTGTCCTTTTCAGAAGCGCAGTCCCGTTTAGGGGACAAACTACTCGGAGTTTGACTGGTTTGCCCCCAAACAGGGACTGCCGTTTCAAGAGGGCCGTTTCGAGAGGGTTAAGGAGCCCCGACAGTCAGAAAGGTTTCGGCCTGGAAAGGGCCATACGGCGTTAAGGCATCAGGGCATGTCGTATTATAGTATCGTAGCACGCGCCTGGTAATATAGCTGGTAGATATGGCACCTTAAAAAAGGGTGGTTGATATAGTGATCAAAATGTGGAAGGAAACCCACAGAGCGATCGGCGAGGCTTTAAAATTCCAGTTTATGAAATCGAAACCACCTTTTTCGGAGAACAAAACACTTGGCGCGCGATTGGTGTGTACAAGGGTGTTTTTTTTTCCAACATCACTTTGACTTTCCAGCCTAGCTCGTAGGAGGTTTTACCCTAGGCGATCTTCTGGACTAGCCGTGGTCACAGGTGTCGCCCCTTCTCCCCCCCGGTACGTGCTTTTATTTTTTGTCGCGCATAGGGGTCAGCATCCCCATTGATCGTCGATTTTCATCGAATGTAGCTGACTCACGCTCTCGCGCTTTCCGCTAATCAATTTCGTTATGCAAGAAAAATTCCCTTCGAGCATGCACTCGGTGAGACTTGAACCCACGAAAATGATCTTGATAGGCACGCGGACCACCTACCAAGCCACCGGGGACGCCGGCTCGTGTTGAGCCAAGATGGAGAAGGTCCTAACCATAGGACCGATAGATCACGATATTAGTCGCTATGGCGTGTGCGAGATCCGTATGATATCATGCAGAGAAGGTCCCAACCATAGGACTGAAAGATCACGATATTGGCCGCTATGGCGTGTTGTGCGAGATCCGTATGATATCATACAGAGAAGGTTCCAACCATAGGACTGATAGTTCACGATATCGGCTGCTCACACGTGGTGTGCGAGATCCGTATGATAGCATACAGATGCCAACCGGCGAAAACAAAAAGTGTGCGTAAAAGAGCCGCGCTGTACGGACCCCACCCGGAAACCATGATATGATCTAGATCATGCCGATCACACAGATAGATCTCTCGCGAGAGATCTACGGTAGACCGTGGTGTGTATGGGAATCTGATCTGTGGTGAGTGCGGAAGGAAGGAAGTTACCATGATCGAAAGCTACCATCACGATACATCACCATCGAGCTAAAACTGGTACTCTAGAAAGAAAACGAAAAGAGGGCTTGGCGATCCAGAAATAAAAAAGCCTGAGCAAAGTTGACTCATTTTATGCTGACGGCTGATGACGATGTTAAAAATATTTTTGTCGGCATTAAAGTTTTGCCAGTCAGAACCTATGGGTGCGTAAACATAGAGGAGGCACCTGTTTTTTCGGGTCCATCGTGAGTTCTGCTTACAACATTAGCCCCCCCGCCGCTAACAGTTGCACATGCATAACAAGTGATTTCTGCATGACGTCCCGAAATCCCGCGCCGAAAAACTCCTGACCCCCTGATTGGAAACCCCATCACAACGAAGTAGGTGTGCTACATTCCGCGCTTGGCTCGGCGGAGGGGGAGGTAAAAGTGCGGCAACCGCGGCAACGACGGGCTCAACACGCCGGGCTGGAGGAGCGATGTCGGGGGTGACGGACGGCGAGGCGAAGCTGCTGAAGCTAGGGCTTGAGCCGGCCTCGGAGCGGCGGAGAGTGATGGCGGTCGTGACAAAGACGGAGGAAACTCCGCGGCTCATGAATTGGTTCCAGGTGCGGTATACTCGTAGCGTCACTACGACAGGAGTGAGATTCGTTTTTGGCCGAGACATTTCTGGCTACGTGACATATTTTTTTCATTATTATTTTATTTTCACCCTGTTCTCTCTTTCCGCCCTCCTTTTCTCTCTCTCTTCTGTCCGTCGATCGCAGTCTTCACTCAGATCTGGGGGTTACATACATGGCAGACCCTCCCCCCCCCCGTCCCCCCCGCTCCTCCACCACGATTCGTTGCCATCGCATTTTTCATAGCTACGAGAAAATTTTATTCGGCCCTCTTTCACCCTCATTGACGCGCATCAAATTGCGCCACGTAACGCCTCCCAACCGAGTAAGCACCCGTCTTCGCTGAAGAACACTTTTTTGTCTTTCGACGCGACCATATTTTTCGTTGTTAATCTGCATCAGCAGTATTGATATACATGGGAGTGGAATACCTATTTTCGCGCTACGTGTACATGGACACGATACGCCACCAAACATTTTGTGTTCGAGGGTATGCGCCCCCCGGCCCCCCCTCCCCCCCCCCCTCCCCCCCCCCCCTCCCCCCCCGCCTGCCAAGTTCGCTTCTTGTTCCGACCACCTTCGATTACGATCCGTCCCTTCGGTCGGTACCCCAAAAGGGGCCTTGCGACCACCAGACGGTTGCTGCTGCCATCGCTGCTGTGGAACCACAAGCGTTCAAGGTGATATGGAAGGCTTTCCCTGGCAATCAGTCTCGGGCCGAGAGCATGGCGAAGAGCGTGGCCGCGTCCAGCAATCCTGTCACTAGGTGAGAGGGGAAAGAAGGGGCGGGGGGGGGGGGGGGGGGGGGGGGGGAGGCTGTAGAAACACGCCGATACGTGTTTTTGCCGATAACGGTAACCTCTGAACGCGTGCCGCGATAGGTGTACTCGTGTGTGAGTGTTCTTCACATATAACCGCTGTTTCTATCCGTCGACATCCAGCACACCCAGTGCGTCCATGCCGACTACCAGGTATTCTTCATCCTCGTGAGTCACATGCAAGCTCTCCGGCCAAAAACGAAACACAACGCAGAGATACTACTGTGTGGTATTGCAGCAGAGGAGAGTGGAACTACGTAATGTCATGCCATCGTACTGGATACGAAAAAAGTCACAACATACAGCAATCCAGATACGTCTTGTACGTAGCACTTTCTTGAAAAAATACGTTTCAGCTTGACCACGGGGGGGGGGCTCGATAACTGAGGCATCGCCGTATGCCGGAAAAGAACGCCGAGTGAGCCTAGGGGCGTGATCGTTTTTCTTGGGCGCTCGATCCTTTTTTTTCCAAGAGAAGTTTGCCGAATGCTGCAACCGAACAAGAGGTGTTTTCGGAAAATATTTGGTCGAGAGAGAGCCTTCCGAAATGATGTTGTTGTACTGAGTTTAAAAAAAAAGTGTTTCCTGTTTTTTCCTGTGTTTTTCTTTCTAGAAGAAAAGGGGAAAATCAGGTGAAAAGCTGCTGCTCTGGACGAAAACTCAAGGACCGGATGGACATTTAATATCACCATTAAGCCTTCCTTACATTTATGCCCAGAGGACGATTACATCTCATATCAACATTAAGCCTTCCTTATATTTATGTCCAGAGGACGATTGCATTTATTATCAACATTAAGCCTTCCTTATATTTATGTCCAGAGGAGCATTCGACAATAACGGCCCTTACTGTAGTTGTATGTTGCTGCTCTGCGCATGGGGCGATTGCGCGGAGTGCCGCCGTTTGCGGTCACACTCTTCGGTGGCTCGTTGTGTGAATGCACGAGCCGTGAAGGAAGTGCTGCTGTAGTGCGTAGCGCGGCACACGGTGCTGTTCTTCGCAAAGCGCCCGGCAGAGCGCCCGCACATAGGTGCAGCACGAAAGAAAGGTACCCTGTTAACAAAAAGCTCTACAATTCTGGAAACGATTGCACGATGTTTTTCAGAGTTGGCGATGATGCATGCACCTACACAATATCGGTACATATGTAAGGTGCTTGCAGAATCTCCTGCATTTAGGTTTCCTCGGCAACGCGCGGAGTTTTTTTCGCAGAACTATGAATACCTTCCTCAACTACCTACGCAACGCTTGTGACGTCAACGACAGCACGTATAGTCTTACTCGTAGTGGGTATACACCGCTTAATGGAGTCAACGACAACACGTCTGCCAGTACTCGATCTGTCGTAGATTTGTCGCCAACATTTATATTGGTGTCAACGACACACGGCTAGTACATTGCGTTTTGTTCTTAATTATTATCATTTCTCTCCTGTCGAGTACAGGATGCAGCTCACAGCCTGGCTTAAGCGACACGAGGGACGCCCCGGAGTCGCCCAATCATCCATGGTCGAACAAGTCATCGACGTGCCCGTCACGTCATCAAGAGGGGCGGAGGAGGCGGCGTACGAGGTGCGAGAGGAAAGGCGTTATCGTCGGCTCACCCCCTCCCCCCTAGGAAATCTCCCGAGCACTTTTCGAGGATGAACTACCGAAAAAATGTACTGCTGTAGGTCATGCGTGCCCTTGCTTGGAGTAAATCACTTCGCAGGCCAAAACAAATCTGACTCACGGAGTTTCCCTCAAATGAAAACTGCTCAGCATCGTTGGAATACCGTTTGCGCTTGGCAGCACAAATGTCGTGTACCTACTGCATGCGCATCAGCCCACGGATTGATTGATTGGTTTGCTTAGCTTGCTGTCTGGCTAGCTGCCATTTTTTTTGTATCATAGTTCATTGGGAGTTTTTTGTTTAGGAAATGTAATGGGTCGTTTGAACTTGATGTCAAATGCCTAAGAGATCCATGCAATTCCACTTCAGAGTGGTATCATATATGCATTATATTTTATATACACATGATAGAGCTCCACAGCTTTAGAAACGTCAAGGTAAGAAGCCCCTGCCGTACGTAGCATGAGCTTCTCTGGCGTTTTCCATTATGGTCTCGACCTTATCTCGGTGTGCACGCACACCCCCGCACAATGCCACGCTCTCCCCCCCCCCCCCCCTCCCGAAGGTATACCGCCTCTTCTGCCAGCGTCTCTCCGTCCTAGCATCCAACATGCAGCTTAAGGGGCTACGGGCGGCGGTCGCTGACGCCTCTGCCAAGGCCGAGGGCATCATCGCGGCGGACAAAACAAACGACCCTGAAGCAGTGCCCCCCTCCTACTCCTTGTCCTCGCCTAGCGCAGCCACCGCCGCCGCTTCTTCTTCTCGCGCCAACGCCACGAGTACCCCAGGCGTTGCGCCGGCTGCTGCCGCTTCTTCTGCTCGCGACAAAGCTGCTCTAGGCCTTGCGCCGACGTCCGACGTGGGTCCTGGAGGAAACACCAGCCAGCGGAAGGCCGCCATGGTGACTGCCGAAGCTACTACGGCAGCGAGCACGAGCACGAACGCGAACGCGCCGCCTCCCCGAGGAAAAAATAGCTCGGGGAAGGGCGGTGGGCAAGCGGGGGGTGGGGCGGTCAGCACCTGGGCGCACGCGAGAGCGGCGCTTTTGTTGAGGACGGAAGGCGTGGCCGTCGCGCTACAGTGGGTCGCGTCATCCAAAATGATCCAGGCGAGTTTAGATCATAGAATGAACGCGTCGCGTGTTAAAAAAAATGATCCACCAGGCGAGTTCAGAGAATACGCTACGTGTGGGGCTCTCGGCTGGTCGGTCGGTGGCTGGGTGGCTGGGTGGCTGGGTTGCCGGGCCTTTGGCTTTGTAGATTTTGAAGTATTGAAGCACCGGTGCCCGTCGCGTGATGGCGGGTTTTCCACTGTAGGCATTAAATGCAAAGCGTCGACTACGTCGTCTACTTGTTTTTTTGTACACTCCATTTAACGCGCAACAGGTGGACAGAAGTATCATATCGCTCATCAAGAGTAACTGGACCGATGCAGATACTCTGCAATATTGACCTCGGTTTTGGGAAGCAAAGTTGCAAAGAAGATCTCTGCAATACGATCAAGGCCAGTTCGCCTGACATTCCGGGACACCGCGCATATCAGCGGTGTCACGCCCCTCAAAATTATCCGCCACGCCTCTCAAGGGGTTTTGATATTTGGCGTCTCGTAGTGGCGTCATCCTCCGAGCTCCCAGTGCTCCAATCGGACGTTACCACTACGTACGTAAATGCATAGGACTGTCTAGTCTAAGCACTATAATGTGAAAATCCAAAACGTTTCGTTATGATTTCCGGACAGGGTGGTCGCGCAATGAGAGCCAGCCAGGTCTCTTCCCTACTTCCTACCCTTGGCAACGGGGGAGTACGCGCATGTTTTCTCTGCGGGATCATTCTGACTTTTTTGTACCTGGTATATGTTGAGACTCTGTTTTTTGTTCGAAATCCGTCTCTCGCTGACTCTATACCCGATGCGAATCAACGAGCGAAAAATAGAGACAAAGCCTTTCTGGCGATAAAAAATGCAAGGCACGAACCGTAGGGGGGAGGAGGAGGAGGAGGAGGAGGAGGAGGAGGAGGAGGAGGAGGAGGAGGAGGAGGAGGAGGAGGAGGAGGAGGAGGAGGAGGAGGAGGAGGAGGAGGAGGAGAAGGGAGAAGGGAGAAAAACCTACTGCTTTGTGACTCCCGGATCTGAGGCTTTACGGCTAAATAGGAAAGGAGAGAGAAAAATAATGGTGAATATAACAAAGTGGGATGGAAGCGAACAACAACAATATAACTCGAGTCATTATTGCACAGATAATTTCACCTCGTACGGCCCCTAGGCACCCCCATGAACATGTTTGCGTGTGAACTCTATTCGAATTCCACCTCTCCAACCCCGGCATTTATGTGTTGCGCGTGAAAACAGGTAGCCTTCCGAGGCTTCCGATGCAGAAGCTCTTACCGCTCGCTGCTCACCCGGAGGAGACGGGCCGCCACCATGTTGCAGGCGGCGGAGCGTCGAAAGCGGGCCGTCGTGATTGCGGCGAGCCTACGGCAGCAGCGCGCGAGCCCGTGGGAGCAGCTCTGGGACGACGAGGGTAGAAATTTCTACTTCTACCACAAGGTGCACAAGGTTTTGTTGTTGTTGTTGTTGTTGTTAGTGTTGTTATTGTTGTTGTTTGTGTACCATTCCGGACGTAAATATAAGGACCGTTGAGGCACTAATATTGATATTAAACGTACCTTACATTTCAGTCCAGAGAGGTTTCACGCATCGGACAGATCATCCGCAGATATATCATCTACAGATAGATCATCTAGATTCTAACTCGCCGTTATGATATATTTGTGCAGGATCTGTCCATGTAGCACATATCTAAAGGAGCAAAGAACACGTGCTAAACCCTTTTAGAATTGCAGTCCCGTTTTGGGAGACAAACCAGTCAATTTTTAAGTAGTTTTGTCCCCAAAACGACACTGCAGCCCTGATAGGGACCAAGAAGATCACGCAGACTGTACACGGCTCCCACCCGGCAACATGATCCACTGCAGATCTCGTACATAAGAAATGCGTCTAGGATCTGCGCTGAAATATTCAGATCATGGAGTGGGGGTCGGTGATCTCTCCGACGTGTAAAATCATTACCAGGTATTTGTTTGTCGCGTTCACCTCCCGCATTTTTTAGGGGAAATAACTGTTGAATTCGTGAGCGTTAATTTTCTTCGTGGCGACGTATATAGATACACACAAGGGCTGAAAAAGGCTCGTGCTGCTCGTCTCCGAGCTGTAGAGGGGAAACATCATTTCTTGACGAAGGTGGTGGTTGCACCAAGGCGAGAAAAGGGCACCCCCCCCCTCACTTTGGCTTACGTATGCTCTGTTTCTTTTTGTAGTGGTGAATAAAAAGGGCGTGTGGTAGGCTCGTGCTGCTCATATCTGAGCAGTGAGCGGGAACACCTTTTTGTCATTGTAGGCGGTGCACCAAGACAAGGTGCGCTAGGGTTGGTGCCCTGAGAACGATGCACTACTGCGACAAGAAAAGGCACTCCCTCACTTTGAGTCGGTGCGGGTTATTTTTTGCCGTGGTGCACACAAGGGTGAAAGTACTAGGCTCGTGCTGCCCGTCTCCGAGCTGATAGGTTCATGCTGCTCATTTATGAGCTGTGAACGGGAACATCGTTTGTCAGTGTAGGCGGTGCACCAAGACATGGTGCATGTTAGGGTTGGTTCATTGAGAATGGTACACTGTATAATGGCCCACTATGACAAAAAAAAGGGCACTCCCTCACTTTGAACCGGTGCGGGTTGAGTTTTGCCGTGGTGCACACAAGGTTGAAAGTAGGCTCGTGCTGCCCGTCTCCGAGCTGCAAACGGGGACATCATTTCTCCACGAAGGTGTTGCTTAGAGGGGGGGGTATACTCGATAGGAGAGATGTACTCGATCTCATGCATGGCCGTAGTCGTATGACCGTAGACCCTCGCATCCCTACAGTGCCGGGACGGAGCATGTCGGTTTTCACCGACCAGGCAGATATTGCTTGCACGAAGCGCGAGCGCCGTGAGGTGTGCGGCGAGTCGCATGAAGGGTGAGCCGCATCCTACTAAGGACCGCTTGTGAGGCGGACTTGCATATTGGTGACAGCTTCAAATTAGTTGATTTAATTTCCGGTGCAGGCAATTCCAGAGACAGCAATGGGAGTACTATGTAACTGCCTCTTGGGTGCCTTACCTTGAACACTACGTGATACGATCATTCCCACTTGTGCGGAGTAATGTTGCTCTGAGGGTGGCGTGCTAGGGATGATGCACTGAGGATGATGGTATACTACTGCCAGACAAACAAAAATTCACCTCCTCGCCCGGAAAGAAGTGCGGGTTGATTTCTACAGCGGTATTGGGTCGCACACAAGGGATAAAAACAGGTTTCGCGATTGCCATGTAGTCTCTGAACAGTACACGTTTTTTCTTTTTTCTTCCCTTTTAGGCGCGCAGTCCCGTTTGGGGGGGAAAACCAATCAAATTCTGACTATTACGGGGGACCATAGTTAATATGACCAAATACTGTTAGTAGAAATAGTTAAATATGCAGGCTTTTATGTATACCACAGGTCCTATTAACTATGGTCCCCCGTAATAGTTTGTCCCCGAAACGGGACAGGAGTTCGAAAAGGGTTAAATGTACGGTGCAGCACTAAGTCTAATGCACTGAGGATGGTGTACTAAGGATGGCACACCACTAATGGTGCAGAGTGGTGTGATACTACAACGCAGGGCCAATTCGCGCGACAGAAAACACCGCGTGGGGACGTAAGAGACGGAGGTAAAAGTCCACAGAACGTATACTTCGCACGTACCAGGTACGAAAATAGGAAAAATCCGCACCTTAAGCGCGCGTTTTATGACGTTTAAAAAAGGTGCTGACGACAACGTGCTGTCTTCTGCGCACCTTCTGTTAATAGTAGTAATAGTAGCAGTAGTAGCAGTATTAGTGGTAGTAGTATAGTGGTAGTAGTAGTAGTAGTAGTAGTAGTAGTAGTGGTAGTAGTAGTAGTAGTAGTAGTAGTAGTAGTAGTAGTAGTAGTAGTGCAGTAGTAGCAGTAGTAGTAGTAGTGGGAGTAGTAGTAGTAGTAGTAGTAGTAGTAGTAGGATTGCGAACGAGGGGGGGGGTTCCGTCCATCAGTGCAAAGATGGTGCACTAAAGCCAAGAAAAGATGTTCCGGCATTGTAGGGACGCAAGGATCGATGGTCTTGCGACTACGGCCATGGCAATGAGTACCCCCCGCCCCCCATCCCTCCGCCCCTTCCTCCCTCCCTCCCTTCGCCCCTCCCTTGCCGTCGCCCTCGTGTGTACTTGCATCAGGACACGGAGGAGTCCTGGTGGGAGGATCCAGGCGTGCCGTTTCGACCGATGGTTCGTGACAGAATGTCCGGCGGATTGATACAAGCCTGGCCGCACCTAGAGAGAGAGCTCGTGGAGGTAAACGAACGTTGCCGACGTGCCGACAACTGCCTTTTTTGATAGTCGAACACACCGTATAAATAACACACACAAAAGGTATACTTTTCACCCCCCCCCCTCCTCCTCAGAATATTTTCTCTACAGAAAAAGCGCCGATTTATGCTCTTAAAACGGGAAGAGTCCGAAAACCAAAACGCACAGCGATCGATGAGTCCATTATGGAAAGGCAGGCCTCCAGGAAAAAAAAAAATGCCGAAGCCGCCGCCTTTCTGGTGGTTGTTGTTGTTGTTGTTGTTGTTGTTGTTGTTGTTTTGTAGAAAAACAGGATTTTTTAGAAAAAGAGGAGATCCCGAAATTCGTCCCAGCAAGGGGGGGGGGGGGTTGTATTTTATAGATGAAAAAGACAGGGGACGAATGAAATATGTCCCCGGGTATGAATAAAGCCCCCGGACTGCTGTAGGCCTCATTGATCCCAAGCTATATGAGTACGAATTATTGCGACGACGGAATGTTACCGGAGTAACATTTCGTCGGAACTCTACCGGAGTAACATTCGTCGTCGCTTTCAAATTTAATATGTATAGTTTGGGATTATTGAGGCCTCTCTGCTGTGATCAGCCGGATAATCTCTCTCACCCAGGGCCATACTACTCCCCCCGCGTTGATTGACTCGATGGCCATCGACAACGCGGCGGAACCACGTCGTTGCAGAGAGCTGTTAGTCACCCCGGTTTAAAAGAAACACTTACCAACACACAAAGCGAAAAAAAGAACAGATGTATTTGTCATCATTCAGACAATACACGAGTTTTTCCTTCGTGTGTTGTAGCCACTTGCTACGTCGTCGATGCGTATTTCGGTAGGGGTCGTAACGCTTAAATTGTATGAGACCCCTCTCTCCAGGAGCTCTATGCTACCGTCAACTTCATCCACTAAGCGACTTAAAAGAAAAACATGCAAGCCGAAAAAAAAAAAACAAGGGGGACTACTATTACGGAGGACCACAGTAAATAGGACCTACGTCAAACACAAAAACCTCTATATTTCGCTATTTTTACTAACAATATATGGCCCTACCAGGTATTTACTATGGTCCCCCGTAATAGGGTTACGGCAACCGTAAAAAGGAAGGGGTATTATCTCTTTACTACCGCGTAATTGGCCACTCGGGCGACCGACTCTGTATGTACCCCGCGAAAAACGTTGAACGTGATGGTGTTGGCGCGAGCGCAGCGAAACAATAATCCCATGGCGGTGGGTGTCGCATGCTGCAAAAAATAAGTATTAGAAATCCCCTTTGAAGCTTAAAGAGCGGTAGATGATTAGGGTAGGGGGTGAGTTGTCCCCGACCGAGTGGCTCTATACAAGCGGCGGAAAACGCAGGAGCTAAGCGTGACCCCCCCCCCCCCCCTGCCATAGTAGCCTTGACCGGGCCAGGTATATTCTGTGGCGAATAAAAGCTGTAAGATATAATACCGGTACGTTGGGCGGCTTCCCTGTCGAGGATCACCGCCGGTGATACGTGTTCCACAGATCATCGGACAGATCGTCTACAGAACATTCCCACAGTTCATGATCTAGATCTTTCAGACAGATTGTACTCCCGATTTCGTATTGTTCGGCTCATCATTTTTGCCAGGCGGAACCCGTACAATCTGAATGATCTGTACTGTCACAGACCCCACACAACCCTATCACAGCGACAGGTGAGGAGGAACTAGTAGATGATCTACTGTGGACAGATCAGATAGATATATAGATCATGATCTGCCTGTAGATGGTCTGTCCGAGTTGCCGTTCGAGAGCGTTGAGTTCACACAGGGGTTGGTTGTGATTTTTCATTTCAGTGTTCGATTCTATTCCAGAACGGGAAGGCTTTGCCTAAAAACCCGACACCCAGCAAGGTGTTTCTCGGGGAGATCTGGCTAGAAGAGAGGGAGAGAGGGATATATATATATATATATATATATATATAGAGGGAGAGAGAGAGAGAGAAAGGGAGAGGGAGCGGGTCATTCCGAAAATATAACTTTACATATATATATATATTAATAGCACCCTTTTTAACCGTCGTTTAACCCTTTTAGGACCGCAGTCCCGTTTTGGGGACAAATTACTTACAATGTAAGCGGATTGTCCCCAAAACGGGACTGCGGTTCTAAAGGGGTTAAAGAAAACGACCGCTGAATAAACGATCGCACCACTTGTGCGAACCAGCCCAACGCTGCTCTTTTCCGGTACATATTGATAGTAATCGTCACGTGCTCTCGACAGTTTTTCTCTCTGAACTCCTAATGGTAGCGCTAGCTGTGGGTCGGGCACGACTTAAAGTCGCCAGCTATTAATAGTAATAGCTATTATTAATACTAATAGTCGGACATAATAGTTTGTCGTTGCCCGGAGATGCCGATTATCCGACTTGTCGGGTTTTCCATACTCATAGGAAGGACTACTGAATGCGGGATATATTCACTTATTCATTTTTTGGGCGCCCCCCCCCCCGGCCCTCGGCTGATCTGCCTCAATTCGCTCGAATGACTTAAGTCGGCAAAGTCGGCTCGCCCATCAGCTGGCTTCGCCCGGTCGACTTGCCGACTAAATGTAGTTAGTCGGTTAGCGGCATCTACCGATCAGTTATCAGCCGTTGAAACAAATATGCTGACTCACAGCTCTACCTGAAGGGGCTGATTGAGCCAACGGCCTTCCAGGCGTGCCATTTGTATTGCCGACCAGGTAAATACGTACCTGTCACGAGAAGGAGCGCCTGGTAGAAATGTCTTTGGAGACCAAAGCCTACGGAGCCCAGCCCCCGCGCCCGCGGTCATACGAGCGTCCCAGAGCGTAACACTCGATATCACGAGGGTGTTTGAAAATCACTTGGTTGGGGAGGGCTTCGTGTAAGTCTGTATCCTGTACGTATAAAAGCAAAATCCTAACCCACGAAAAAGCTAAAAAAAAAAATCAACCTTAAGGATTGTCGGATTGGGTAAGCTTTGCGGGTTGGTATGCAAAACGGAGCGAACTCCTGACCCATCTGTTTTAACCAATCAGCTCCTCAGGTTTGCATATTTCAACTATTTATATATTTATTTTATATAACCCAACTACATTAGACTACCCACGAACATCCTATTATTGGTCAGAAGGGACGACCTACTGACTGTAGACCACCAAATCGGCGCCGACTTGGTGGTCTGATTTATTTAAGAGTAGTTTTTCCCTTTTGACCAAACAAATTAATAGCGTGAGTTCGATTCTCGGGTATGAATCATCGAATTCTTTCCAGGTGGACAATTCGGGGAAGGTGGATTCCTCTGCCCTGACCAGCAGCGCGTGGCGAGGGGTTCGCCCCGGGCGATATTTCCGAGGCTGGTGGTCCCGTAGGTTATCCATTTCTAACCAGTAGGCATGCCCTATGCTAGCTAACGTCCACGACCATGCCGCGTGCTATCTTGTTGCTCAGGCGAGCGGCGCCGCGCCGGGCTTCTGCATGCGGTGCAGGGTGGAGAAGGCTACTCGCGTCTGTGACCAGTGTGTGTTTGATGCCCGCGGGAAGCACGCGTGGGGAGGAGGGAAATGGCACCTGTGTTTCGTCTGCTTCGCGGTGAGCTCTTCGGAGAGGTGCATGGATGTGTATGATATATGCCCCCGTGCTATCTGCCGGGCACAGCTGTGGCTAGCCTGGTGACGTGAGCTAGCACAGGGGTGCAGTGGTGTACCCATTTTGAGGCCATCCGGTTTTAGGCCACATTGTAGAGAGGTCAAGACCAAGTAAATCGGCCTTATCACGAGAAACAAATATATGCTTGGAACTAGCACGGGATGTATTTTTTTAGTGTTAACAGTAAAAGATGGTACCACATTAGAGACAAGGTCGCTTTTTTGGGCTTCTCACGGGGTGGTCTTAATTGGGGTGCAGTGGTCTTAAAATGGGCTACACCACTGTATAAAGTTTTGGGCCTTTTTGTAAAAAGGCGACCCCTGTACCTTTCAAACCTCGCTCGAGCCCGGTTGACCTCTTCTACGAGTGCAGTCCCGTTTTGGGGACAAAACATTCGAATTCCATGTACTTTCCCCCCCAGACGGGACTGCGATACTAACAGGGTTAAGTGTATCCTGGGTAGCCCAAAAACGGGCCACCGCGCGCCTCCCAGAACCTGTATAGACCCCAGCAAGTCTACGTTTTTCTCTCAACCATTTTTGGCCTCACGGTTCAAAAGGGCATAGGTATACAGGTGCGTCAGCACCAGTCTGGATGTCTATCAGCTCCGAGGGTTCAGCCTCTGATTGCCAACGCCATCTGGATGACACGCATCGCGATCCCTGATAAACGCTTGTACGATTGATCGGCCACACGCGACATGTGTGTGTATGCCAGGAGCGCCATGCAGACAAGCCGGAACTTGCTTCCCACACCTTTTCCCCCGTCTATCCTGCGGGAAAGGGCACGTTGGCATGCAGCTTGTGCGAGCGGGCGGCGTCGCGCAGGTGGGTTTCCCCGCTTTCGAAGGCGTGCTTTATACGGTAGGGGATACATATGATAGTCACTTAAATGTATTGGCAAGTATAGCTCCTATGATGGCTTTTCTTAGGCTCCTCCTCTCGCGTGAGCAGCTCAATACCTACCTGCCGTAACCGGCCCCGTGGGGAAAAAAAAGTGCCAGGACTGCAGTTCCGTTTTGGGGACAAACTGCGTAGAATCTGAGTGATTTTCTCCCCGGAACGGAACTGCAGTCCTACAGTAAAAAGGCGGAGAAGCCCGACACACAATGAATTCCATATGACTAAGACTAAGTATCTCACAAACGATGTTGCAAAAAATTCACATATTTTAGTGCATGGGAGCCACAGCACAATTGACCGGGACCCCCCCCCCCCCCCCCCCCCGGCCCCCTTGCACAACTTGGGGCGTCGAACATAACTTGAGGGGAGATATTGAACAAATGTAGCAAACCCCGCTAGTGATCGACAACCTCTCACCGGGAACGAAATATTAAAACGGATCTTATATTTCCGTTCAGATTGGCACTCCTTATGGTGTCTGCAATGTTTAATGTCTCCACAAGGGTTCCCTTTTCGCCCACATAGTGCTATCCTGGCGGGGAGGGGAGGGGGGGGTCCCGCCCACCTGTGATATATTGAGTATATCGCTCTCTCCTCAATTGAGGAGATGCGTTGGTGCACAACTGTTCTGGGGTCAAAATGTGCAGCAGCCCCAACACCTCGTACCGCCGCTCGGCCGTGCTTTTCGCTCGAAAAAGCGAATATAATTGCATGCTCAGCGCGGCTAGTTTGTGCCGCTCGACACCACGATCAACCCTATTGACTCGTATATACTTCCCACTCGTTACGTACGTACGTACGTCCGTCCGTGCGTGCGTGCGTGCGTGCGTGCGTGCGTGCGTGCGTGCGTGCGTGCGTGCGTGCGTGGCGTGCGTACGTACGTCCGTGCGTACGTGCGTGCGTGCGTGCGTGCGTGCGTGCGTGCATGCGTGCGTGCGTGCGTGCGTGCGTGCGTGCGTGCGTGCGTGCGTGCGTGCGTGCGTGCGTGCGTGCGTGCGTGCGTGCGTGCGTGCGTACGCACAATTTGAAGTTCGCGAACGCCCCGGAACCAACTTGTCTAAAACAAAAACAAAAACAGGTGCCTGGGGCTTGAGGTACCGCACAGGGCGTTGGTGGTGGCCGCCCGCATGCTGCAGCATGCGCTTAGCATCCAGGACGAGGAAGAAAACAGGCAGCCACTGCCTGCCGCCGCCGCCGCCGCCGCGACGGCGGCGGCTGGCGCGATCGTGGAGCTAACGAGCTCGGGGAAGACAGCAAAAAGCGCTGGTCCTGCAGCGATCGGAGGCGGTGGCAAGGTCGGGGGTGATCATCGGAAGAGGCAGAAGGATTTGAGAGGTCCGCCCCCTCCGCCCGTCTCGCGCGAAGACTTCGGGCGCATCGTGGGCCTTTGCCTCCTGCCCTACAGCCTCACCTGGGCGGACGCGATTTATGGGGTGTGCTTGGGGGAGGGGGGGGTTGAGGGAGAAGAGGAGGCGAAGACCCCCAGCGCCGGCGACAGCGGCAAGGCGAAGAAGAAGGAAAATCTTTCAAAGGTGTGTTTTGCACGGTATGTACGTACTTCGAGGTACCCGGACCTAACGTACCTGGGTATAACCTACTCGGGAATAACCTACCCGGGGATATATGTGCTTGGGGGTACTCGGCTATAACGTGCCCGGGTAGGTTATACCCGGGTATTTTATACCCGGATAGGCTATTCATGAGTAGGCTATATCCGCATAGGTTGTACCCGGGTACGTTTTACCGGACTCCGTTATACCGGAGTACCCCAAACTAAACATGTACCCGAGGAGATGATTCCTGCCTAGGTTATACCCGGGAATAACCTACTGTACCTACCTGGGGAAAACCTAACCAGATACAACCAACAAAGGGACACGTTTTGCCTATGCCACCGCCCGCCAATGCCATACCCGTCGTAACTTGATATTACGGGGGACCGTAGTAAATAGGACCAAATGTTGTCAGTAAAAATAGTAAAATATATAGGTTTTTGTCTGTACCGCAGGTCCTATTTACTACGTTGGTCCCCCGTGATAGTTTAGATACTCTCGGGGTAGTAGGGTAGCTTTTAGTTTTGACCCTAACACCATACCCGCGAAACTACCTGCTCTACTTTAAACACGGCCTTTATAAGGTTGCGCGGACTCGCCATGAATTCTGGAGGACCTTCGGAGCCGAGCTGGAAAGGGCAGGGGGTGATTGTGACGATATTTTATGCAGGTGAAAAACACCCTCCCGTCCTCTGTGGGCATACAACTACTGCACGGCCACGCATGACGTGAGCACACCCCCCCCCCTCCTCCTCCTCCCCTCCTCCCCCGCTCCTCCCCCCCTCCTCCCCCGCTCCTCCCCCCCTTCCTCCCCCGCTCCTCCCCCCCTCTCCCCTTCAATGTTCCGTAAGACCGAAAAGATATATATATATATATATGTGTGTGTGCTAATCCATTAACAAGCTCAATGAATGATCAAACTCTTTTCTTTTTTTTTATCTCCCTGAGGGATGTTGACCACTGCGATCACCGTACTGTATATATACGCAGAAACTTTGCGTTATTCGCGTACATTTTTTCAAGAGTCGCATCGTTCACAAATTGGGGTTTTACAAGTGAACCGCACACTTTTGTTTGTTGGTGGCACGTGCTGCGATGGGGGTCATCACTTTTTTTTCCGCCAAGAACGTTTCCGACTGTTGGGGGTAGCTCCATAAGGGGACTGCTGAACACCCCCAACATTATTTGAATCGCTTTTGTTCGCGTTGTTTGTTGTTGTTGTCGTTCTCAAAATCTAGTCCCGCGGTCACAGGACACGCTCCAAATAACTCTGGAGTAGAAGAATACCTCGGGATATTTGTTTTAGGTAAAAAAATACAAAATACAAAATACAAAATACAGAATACAAAAAACAACAGAACAAAAAACAGAGCAGTACATACGATACTGAAGCACATCGTACGCCTCAATAAACAAGAAAAAAAAAAGGAAAAAAAAAGGAAAAAAAAGGGATATCAATCAAGGGAAAAGGAAAACAAGAAAAAACAAGGAGATTCCTTGTTATTTTTGGTGATATACCATCCTACCTACTCGTACCCCATGGGATTGATCGGTCATCATCGGTTCAAGCCCTTTAGGGCTGCAGTGCACTGACACGCCTATTCAACTCTAACTGCGAGAAACTTGTGTCCGAAACGGGAGCGCAGTCCTAAAGGGATTTACCAAAAGTTGGATTCTGGGTAGGATATACTAATATTAGTAGTAAGTAGTACAGAGCTCCTCAAGGAAGAGCCTCAGAACAATTAGCCGCCACCCCTACATGCCGTACGTGCCATTTTTTTTTGTCCCTTCTTCGCAAATACTATATTTACGGGGGACCGTAGTAAATAGGGCCTACGGTACAAACAAAAACCTACATATTTACCTATTTTTTTCTGACAATTTTTTTGGTCCTATTTACTATGGTCCCCCGTAAATAGTCGTGAGTCAGATCGGTCGCTGGGCCTCCCCGTTACGGGTTGCGCCTCCGTTTTTTTTCCCGAAAAGAATCGGGCCCTTTTTTTTTTTTCTTTTTTTTCCCTCGTCGACTCGCGTCTCATCTCACTCATATCTGCTCTCTCCAACGCTTTGTTTTCCGTTTATTTTGTTGTGACAGCAGTGGCCATCATTTTCGTCGCGGGAAAGACTGCTCGCCACTTTTAGTTCTCTGGTTTTTGACTCGCATGCTCGAAGTTTTCGTTGGTACCAATATTTTTAGCTTCCCTCCCGTATTTGGTGACAGCAAGTGCTGAGAGGTTGTCCACCGCGCCCCCCCCCCCCCCCCCCCCTCCCTCCCCACTCCCGCCTACGATTGCATGCCTTCCTTTTCATCGCGGGAAAGAGTGCTCACTATTTTTCTCCCCTCACTGACTTCGCACCCTTCGAATTTCGGTTGGTTCCAATATTTTTGGTCCCCCCCCCCCTGTTTTCTGCTGGTGACAGCGAGTGCTGGGAGTTCGTCCACCGTCGAGGGCTTCGATCGCAGCACCGCTGGAAGGGGTTCAACGAGGGATCCCCTGCGTGCGTGTCATGCTGTCGCAGCCCCGCCGAGCGAAGGTGCAAAGTCTGCCGCGACCTCCTCTGCGCGGCTTGCTTCATCGAAAGGTATACACCTGTACAGGTTCAATGGTTCTGTACAAACATATCGTGGGCTTGGCAATAATAACATATCGAGGAGGCGTTGAAGAGAGGGGTTGAAACTCGAAACGTCGTCCTGGGTGACGCGGTACGGGCGGGATTTCTCGGAGGAGTTGTTGAGCACGCATTGCGTCAACCCCGCCGGCAAGTACTTCGGCACGTCGCCACGGTCGTGGGGGTTGGCACAGGGTTTTTACAGCGTTGAACCGATACGCGCCGGCGAGCAAGCAGTACCATAACAGATTCTGGTCTACGACTGCATACGGTAGAGCATCCAGCGGCGAAACGTGTGTACACGCGCTCTTTTAGGCGCATTTTAGAAGTGCTTTTTTTTCGGACAACCAAAAGCAGCCCCCCCCCCCCCCTACCCCCCTCCCCCCCCCTCGGGGCGACCCGAACCCGCGAAAAAATGACCCTGAGCATGCGGTTATTTTTAGGAACTGCAGTCACGTTTTTGGAGGCAAATCTCTCGGAATTAGAATAGCTTATTTCCCGAAACGGGACTGCAGTCCTCAGAAGGGTCATCCACTACCGTCGACCACACCGGGGGTGCCGGTTTTTGATCGGCTTAAAGCCCTGACGCATGTGCTGCGGTCGTTTCTACACCTGCGAGTCGGGAGGATCTCACGATTAACGACCAGTCGGTAGGAAGGAACCGTCATCCAACTAACTGGCTTGAGTCGGCAAGTCGACTGGGGAAGCCAGCTGACTTGCCGGCTTTACGTGAGGCGAGCCACGCGAGCCAAACCAGCCCCCCCTCCCCCCGGAATATCGAGTGCATTACCCCCCGCCCGCCCAAAAGTGAAACTAATGTATCCCGCACGCGGCAATCCTTCCTATATACGAGTAAGGAAACCCAATAAGTCGGATGACGTCGGCACCTCCGAGAAACGGCTAAACTGCTACTCTGACTATTAATCGTATCTATTCATAGTTGTTTGAGTGACTTGAGTCGTGTGCGGACTCACAGCTTCTAGGCCGTTTCCCATTCCCCCGCCTCAACAAAGCCACTCTCGGGGGAAGAAACAGCGGCATGCGTGGGAGGCGTTTCTGGAAGAGCCGCAGGAGCTAGCGCGGTGCCGCGAATGCTCTAGGAGGGTGGGAGACAGGCGATGCCGAACTTGCGAGGCGGACCTGTGTGACTCGTGCGAGATATTCGCGCACCCGGAGGTAGGTACTCGTCGCCCGAAAGAAACAAACGCCCCGAACGCAACCGACTTGTCCTTATTGATGAGTATCATACCGGTATGTCGTTCGTAAGGCGTATCGGCCCAGAGGGGGCAGTATCTAACGTACCCCGGGGATAAACAGGCCTTGTGTTTTTTTGGTCTTGTTTTTTTGTCGCCGGAGGTGGTTTGTTGTAAACAGGACCTACGGTACTCACAAAAACCTACATATTTACCTTTAGTTACTAACATTATTTGGTCCTATTTACTAAGGCCCCTCGTAATAGCATCTGAGAGAAGGGCGGTACCTTACGTCGTACTGGTATGCGCTGGTAGAGGTAGCACCCACCACTTCTTTTTTTTTTGCTCATCCCATTTATTGTCTTCGCACATCTTCTTCTCTCTCTCCTTCCAACTCGTAGCTCAGATCCGGGGTCACATAGCAGGCTCTTCTACCCCCTTCCCGCTACGGTACGTGCCTTCATTTTTATCGCGCGAATATTTCAGCCTTTTCTTCCCTCGTCAACTCGCATCGAATTGTGCCTACCCACGCTGCAAGGCGCTCTCAACAATTGAATCCTTTTTTATTTTTATTTTTGCAAATAAAGTCAAATGTCCTACCCACCTGGGGCTTTAACCCAGGACTCAAACATAAGTAGAATTCGAGGTTAACCACTTGAACCACCGGGGCGACCGACCACTCTGGTCGGAAATATAATAATCGTTTATACATTAATATGAATAATAATTGGTCCTTATGTTGACAGACACCCAGAACTTGAGCAATTCCATGATACGTACACTAGAGAGAGTTGTGGATCGGCACATCATAAGTTCACCAACTAAGTTACCAGTCGGACTATTAATAAGAAGTTCACGTAAGCCGGTTGAGGGCACCTACCGACTAGTTGTTGTAACATCATAGTCGCGAAGTCCTGCAGATTCGCAGGTCTCAACATGCATACACCTAGTACACCCCACCCCGCCCAAATTGATAGTTTTTTTTCGGTTTAGAAAAATGAAACTCCGCGTACCTGTTGTTGCACAAAAACAATATCTACCTGGTAGGGTATACCTGGTAGGTACTACGCAAGTCAGAAAGTAAACGGTATTTTAAAAACGACATCATGATTCAGGTCTCTCAGCTGAAAAGCCACAAAACAGCCCAGACAGATAACTTTGAAAAGTTGTGTGTGCTACCCCAACTGTCTCGTGACGCCGTCTCCGTGAAACTCCACGCGTGGGACCCACGCTGACTTCCTTCCAATGTGTTTTGCTGTTGTTGCAATTATTTTTCAGGCTCGTTTTGGCATCTCTTCGTTTCGTAGTGCGTACTACTCGTATAGGATAGTACGTTGTGCTCGCCTCCCACACGGAACGGACGCTCGGCGCGTTTCTTCGTTTGCTCCTTCCTCCTTGAAGGACAAGAAATAGTGGGCAGAAACGTTTTTCGGTCAAACGCGAGAGAGTTTGGTCGGTGTACATACAGCAGTAGTAGTAGATACCCCCCCTAAACCCTCGGGCCGCTCTAAAAAAAACAAAATCCCACACTATTTCCGAGTAATTTTTCAACAAAAAACGAGGGTGGTGCAGTTCCCCGAAGGGATTAAAAACGTTCGAATCTGTCCGGGAATATAAAATACCGGTACGTCGAGACTGATACGATACGGAGCTCAAGCTTTCGACCATGCTAATACTAACACACGATTCGAAACGGGTGCGAAGAGCTTAGACGTCACGTCGAGGCGATGACGGCTGTAGTACAGCAGTGGCCCCTCTATGCGAGTGTTGTTGCCGGTCGCCCGCTATGTAGTGCTTGTGGAGTCGCCTGGTACAGATGGGACTAACCACCGTGGCCGTGTGCGGAGTGGTGCCGGCTGCCGCTGTAATACTGCCGGTGTAGTTGGCTGGCCGCATATCATGCCGGCACTATAGAGAGCGGACCACTACTGCTGAACTGTACGTACAGAAGCGATGAATGCCCACAAAAACGAACCGAGATGTCTGCGGCGTGCGGTTGACCGACCGTTTTTTCCTCTCTGCACTGCTGCCGCGAGCTGTTTTTTACAATGTACACAGCACCAAACAAAGCGAACGGCGCCTGATACAAAACTTGAGTTTGGGTTGGAGTTGCAGACCTCCTCGATATCTGAAAAACAAAATCGCTCTTTCTTTGCCTAAAAATCGCTCTTTCTTTGCCTCCTGAAATTGGGGCCACGTGCGGGTGACACGTCGACTCGTACACATATTATTGTTATGCTTGCCATCCGACGATGTTCAGCATGAGCTTCTTCAACGTTCGATCACTCAAAACATTCCTGAAAGAAGAAAACCCCGGAAACAAAGGAAACCTATCCATAGGCACAAGGTCTAGCTTCGTATACCTGCTATTAAACATGTCTAAATCCCTCCATGCTGTATCTACGATACTCTCTTTGTTGTCTTTGCTCCCTCCTCCATCTCAATATGTACTCGTTACGTTCTATCCGTTGTTCCAGGAGGGGGGGGGTGTTACCTACTGAGCTATAAGGGTGAAAGACCGATCGATTACCCAGCCCAGGGTAATCCTTATAACGCTCTCCCCCCCTCTGAAGGGCGGTATATTTGGGGCGTCGGAACCGTGTACGTCCGTACGCTGACCTACCCGCTTCATTTCATTACCTGGGGAACCAGGGAGATGAGTTTTTTGGGGATGCACGCGCAAGCGTTTCTGTAAAAAGAAACGTTCGAAGTGAGGTTCGAGCCCGTGACCCGGACGACGTCAAATGCGAAGGGTATTGCCTAATGAGTTGTAGGGGTGAAAGACCGATATATTACCCAAGCCCAGGGTAATCCTTGTAAGATTGGGTGGTAAGCGGCCGGTTAACCTTTCTGCTTCTAACCCAACAGACTACCACCTTAACCCCTCTCATTAGAACCTCGCTCCCGCATCGGCGATATTTGGGGGAAGTATGACTTGGAACTATTACGGGGGGACATAGTTAATAGGACATATGGTATACATAAGAACCTATACATTTAAGCATTTTTACTCACAATATTTAGTCCTATTAACTATGGTCCCCCGTAATAGACTTCGAATGTATATATCCATGTACAATGCGGTACTACTGCTGTACAAGGGTCATACAACCTTCTCTCGGAACTTCAGAGGGGACCGCAGTCCCGTTTTGGGGACAAACTACTAGAAATTTGACTGGATTGTTCCAAAAACGGGACTGCGGTTCTAAAAGGGTTGAGGATGGAAGGCTAGCGACAAGCCACTGCGTGATTGGGGGATGATGAAAACGAATTGGTGTCTGAGTCGGTCACACTGCAAGGGGTCGTACGGCACGGGACGCTAAAACAAACACGGTCCTACCTAGTACCGCAACCAGGAGGCTCTCGCGCTGCTTCGTAGACGGTTGGTGACACGAAATGTACCAACCATTTTTTTTATTTTTGCCGCTATCACAGGGTATCCCGAATGCCAAAGGGGTTGATTAACTCCTTTAGAACCGTAGTCCCGTTTTGGGACATGTTACTTCGAGTTTAACGTGCTTTGTTCCCAAAACAGGACTGCGGTTCTAAGAGGGTTAACACCCCCCCCCCTTTGGGATCGACCAGGCCTGAGATCTACAGCGACCGATCGACCGACCGAGAACGAAAGAAAGTCGGGACCCCCGTGACTTTCACCTTTTATAAAAACAGAAATACTTGCCAGCGCACGCAAAATGTAGCCGACAGCTTCATCTGCCTGCCAGGTACTGGTATATGATACGAAGAATTGTGGACCCTGCTGCGCGAGTTGGCGACAGTTACCAAGTACCCTGATGCGCGAGTTGGCGACAGTTACCAAGTACCCTGATGCGCGAGTTGAAGGCAAGTCACAACACGAATACCCTGCGGAGCGTGTTGAACGACAACTAAAAAAAAATGTACCTGGTATCCTGGTGCCCCGAGTTCCTTCGTAGCAACAACCTTCTTCCGCTGTTTTTCTTGCTGCGCGTGCCATTTTCAGACGTGCGCTCATGCTGCGGAGGGGGTGGCGGCAACCGGAAGCAATTTGCAGCTGTCAAGCAGCGGCGGCGGCGGCGGCGGCGGCAGAGAGACTGTTCAGCGGGGCCCGCCGAACGGAGCCGCCGGAAGCGGAAAGCCGGTTTCGGCGCGCGCGAAGCAGAAAATCAAGGAGGCTGACGCTGCAATATTCTCGCGGCTGAAACTTACCGGCATTGAGGTGCTATTATTACTTAATGCTGTCTGTTACTTCGTGTTTTGGATGGACTGTGTGCCTGCGCGCGGCGGAGTGGCAAGAGAGAGACCGCACAGTGCTGTTTCCTAATGAGTGTTTTTTCTTGTTTTTGCTCCGTCGATATTATATGGGAAAAAAAAGCTCGCACCGACGACTCTCGAGCCGATTGGCGCTTCAAAAGTTGATACTGGTATGAGACCCACACACTTGAATCCTTGACAAAGTTTTGGTTTGTTTTTCGTCGACAAGGCTGATACGCTCGAACCAAAACCCCGACCGTAAGCCAATCAGAGAAACCCTAAGCCTGAGCCTAAGCCTATCAGAGCAACCATAATCCTGACCCTGAGCCAATCAGAGCAACTTTAACCCTGACCCCGAGCCAATCAGATCAACCCTAAAGCTGGCCTTAAGCCAGTAAGAACAACCATAACCCTGACCCTTAAGCCAATCAGACCAAATCTCGAAAAAAATGGTATGCTTTACTGCTATGGTGTGCCTTCACCTGTATCAGTGCAGATGAAGCGAGGGGGCGCGAACTTGTATGATTGGCGCGCTGATGTGAGTATATAGCTAGCTGCCCGCTCCTCCTCCTTTTCCTCGCTCCTTCTCCTCCGTCTTCCATAATCGCTTCGCACTCGGAAATATAGGTCTCACACGTTCGTTGCCCCCTGCCGCCTCGTCCATCGCACGCGCGAAACACCCCCCCAACGCTTGAAACCGTTGACAGCTAACAGGAGATCCAAGTACCCTGTGCGCTCTCGACCGGTTACTTGGAATTGAGCAAGGAGTGGCCGGGCAACCAGAGCCGAGCGTAGTGGTGGATGATGTCGACGACGAGGAGGAGGAGGAAGACATGCCCCTGATATGCGACCTGTGCGGGAAAATGCCCGACGTTGAAGTGAGACCGACGGCGTCAAAATGTTCGAGAGTATCACTACCGACGGCATCTCGTCGCTACCGACGGCTTACTACCGTTAACGATGACACATTGTCGTTACGGAAGGCATGTGGCCACTGTCGACGGCATCGTGTCGATACCGACGGCATATTACCGTCCCGGACGGCATGTTGCCGTTACCAACAGTATACTATCGCTACCGACGGCATATTCTCGTTACCCACAGCATATCATCGTTGCCGACAGCACACTATCGCTACCAACGGCATATTCTCGAGGCGTGCTACGGTACGGGTAGCACTCATTTCTCTTGCTGGGGCCTCTCAAGTAAGCGCCGAGGAGAACCGCTCACCTCCCTCTTGCTGACACTAACACACTCACCATCCCACCGCGCCCGGTCCTTCGTCCACAGTGCGAGCAATGCCACACAGTGTACTGCTCGAACACCTGGGTGGGAAACCCTGGCTGCTTCAACAGAGACCACGAGAGGGGCAATCGCCGCACGCACACCAAGCGCGGGTAAGCAAAACAATGGGCGCATGCGAGCACGCTGCTACGGTGGCGGCACGGGCGCAAGCACCCTGAACCCTTTGAGTAGATTCCTCGCTTGTTGAGGCAGCTCCATACCGCCTGTACCTCACCTCACCCAAAACCTGGATTCTGATAAACGTTGTCCGTTCACCCCCCAGCGAAGCAACCCCACGGCCCACCGTAAGTATATACATATATATAGAGAGAGATTGAACAATTTTTGTGAACTTCGTTTCTTCTTGGTTAGGTTTGGATTGGCACACGCCTGGTGAAGCATAAGCAAACGTCACCCTTTCAGCTTCGATTTTTGGTTTGGCGTCGGCTATGAGCCATCAGGGGAGTCATTCATAAGGGGGACTGCATCGTTGGTTTGTACTTCGTCAATGTGTTTAGGTATGATTGAGAGCAACTTCCGTGTGTCGGAACTCACGGGATTCTGGACTCCCTTTTGTATGTGGATTTGATGGTGTTATTGAAAACAAGCGCGGCACATTTGTGCCAGGTGAGCTGACGGCAAAATCATATATAGCAAAAGCGCTACATACCTACCAGATGGCAAACAGAATACCGTTGATAATATTAATGTTGCCGTATTTCCTGAGGACGAAACCCGAGGCGGAGGCGTGTTTCCACCCGAAAACGGCAGAAAGAAGCCACACACCACTCGGCAGGCTGTATTGCCAGACCCTGTCGGTGTCCGGCCGGAGGTCGCACTCCCTTATTGGCATTGTGTCTGCCATTCAATGCGCAGCATGAGCTTTCAACGTTAGTCGCTCAAAAACAATAGCATTCCCCGAAAAAAGAGGAACACGAAGAAGGAGAAGGAAAAGAAGAAAAAAAACGAAGGAAACAAACCAAGCCACAAAAAAAAGAAGAAAAAAAAACTATTCCACGCAGTCTATAACCGCATTCACCACCTTACTTACGTACCTACCTACAGCACGCCCGACTTGAAACATCTACTATGGTCAAGCCCAAAAGGGGGTTCCGAAATGTATCACCATGGGCGGATTAACAAGGAACGAATGGCCTTCACGCTATTGTCTCAAGGCTCCTTATATTTTCGGCCAGATTGGTATTGGGTAGTTCCTCTTCAGTAGAGGAGTCCCTTCCCCCCGTCATTCAGAAAATGTCCGTTCCCCGTCGCATGGCAAACATGATGATGTTCCCCCGTCTTTTTCCTTTTTTTGCGACGCTGGGCATAATACGAACGAACACGTTTTTTAGTCGTCGACCCCAAGGTTATTTTTTATTTTTATTTTCGTTTGGAGCACAACCCTGGCCGTATTGTAGCGACGGAAAGAAAATAAAAAAAACGACCCACCCCGCCGATGAGCCTTCGACTCGTGCGATTGACCCGGGCGGGCCGCTGGGGCGATCAGTGCTTTTGACGCCGATCAGGCCGACATCGAGAGGGTTTCCGTGGTAACACGGGAAGATCGAATCGTCGCCCGAGTGCCCTCTCGGTTTTTAGCCCACATGAAAAAAAGCGCACTGCAGATACCGCTATGTACTTCAAGACGTGGTGAAGGGCAGAGCGCAGAAGTCTTGGCTCCAAACGGAGTTGAGGAGTTAGTCATTGCTTGCAAGCCAGAAAGGTTTGAGCCAAGAAATGCTATACTCGAAGTATACGTTTTCCTATTGTCGGAGCCTGCGTCATCGTCCGAACCGGAGTGTGTCGTGTTGTTCGTGTGGCGTTCTGTACACTGCCCCCTGATGCAAGTGGTACATAGTGAGGCTGCCGCACCTTCCCCCCCACATTTCACCTCGGGCTGAGCCGCTGGGTGCTGTTCGGAAACGGCCCCGGAGATCGAATTAAAAAATTAAACAAAAAGAACGCCTCAACATAAGTCAAGTCACGCACCACGAATGCACTCGAGTATTGCATGGAGTCAATCATGCTGGGCACTAGTACCCCCCCCCCCCCCCCCCCCCTATGGCCATGCGAGTGCGGCCATGCACGATATCGAGTACACCCCCCCCGCGCCCAGTTGACCCTGTTATCCATACGCAAGAGAGTCCGCCTCACAAGCGGTTCACAGTAGGATGCAGCTCACCGTTCATGCGACTCCCCGAACACTCCGCGGCGCTTCGCGCTTGGTGCAACAAGCAAGGTCTGCCTGGTCGGTGATATAACCCGCCGTGCTCCGTCCCGGCATTGTAGGGATGCCAGGGTCTATGCCCATAAGACTACGCCCGTGCATGACCATGAGAAAACCACCCCTCCCCCCCTCCACCTCGAAAGGGATTCGTGGCCAATGGTGATTACGGCAAACAACACATGAGTCCCCCCCCCCCCCCCTCCCCCCCCGCTCCACCTCGCCGCACTCGTCGGTGTTGGTGCTCTTCTTGGCTAGGTACGCGCACGCGAGAGAAATGGCTGCGAGGGCCAAGCTGTTGGAGAAAGAACGCCAGGAGCAGAAAGAGCGGGACAAGAGGAAGGACGGGGAGGCGCGGGTGAAAGAGAAAGCTGCAGACAAGAGCCGGACCATAGCGGCCCACGAGAGACAGGTGATGCGTGCTCATAGTAGCGATGTCACAGGGTCAGCGCGTTTTGGCGCTTCTTAACCCTGTTAGAACCGCAGCCCCGTTTTTGGGGGCAAACTACTTAGAAAATGAGTGGCTTGTCCCCAAAACGGGACTGCAGTCCTAAATGGGTTAAGGTCACTGAGGAATCACCCAAGATCACTGGAAATGGTACTTGCTTTTTTGTTTTCGCTACTTAAAAAAAAAGAAGCTACTGTAAGGCATGCACGGCATCGGTTTATAGGGGTTTGCACTTATTTATTTTACTTCACTTTTCTCGAACTCAGGTTTCGGGGTGGGGGTATGTACGCGTAAATCTCCTCAAGTTAGCAGCCTCAAAAGGAAAAAATTGGTGCGCCGCTATCGTCTTTCGCATCAGGTGCCGATCAGTAAAAAACGAGACAGAGTCTTGCTACATACCACTGCTGTATGCGCGAAATGCGTCCCCTGTTCATGTTGCGCCCCCCCCCCCCCCACCCCTCCCCCCCCCCCCCCCCCCCGCCCGCATCTTGAACTCCATCAGGCGTTTCTTTTCTCGGGGTGTTCAGCAGGTTGTTTTGCCGTTATTCGTACGTACATTAAGTAGCATAGTCCAAAAACAAATCCACCCGTCGCGGAGATCACGATCCAGATGATTTAGATCATATCCGGCCGTTACGAGACGTTTTGTGCAGAATCGATGTACCACAGATCCAACCCAGAGGAAACGTGTGTGCAGATCCTGCAGAACGAAACGGCCCCCTCACGGCAACATTGAGCCAGATCGTACATCTCGGGAGCACATCTTCCCTGAAATGTCTAGGTCATGAAGTGGGAATTGATTATTTGTCCGGGGTGTGCAATGTTTTTCGTTTCCTTTTATTTTAGACGCCTGTTCTTTTGCGCGCGCCCCCCCCTCCCCCCCCCCCCCCCCGCCACGAGAATGACTCTTCGTTTTCAGCCTGCACGACCCCTAGCACTGGTTATTATGGTTTATCCTATTGCCTTAACCCTTTTAGGAGTGCAGGCTCGTTTTGGGGGCAATTTGGGACAAACTACTTGGACTTTGACTGGTGTGTCCCCAAAACGGGACTGGAGTTCTAGAAGAGTTAATCAATGCCTGGTACAATGATGTGTGAGTCCCTCTCGAGCAGAGAGCAGCGTGCGGGTTTCCATCTGGCTGCGGATGTTGGTTGTTCTTTGCGGGCATACAAATAGATGGGATATGGGTGGTCGTAAAACTCGAAATAAAATAAATTGGGTTAGTTGGGCTGGTGAGATGGTTAAATGAATTCAAATACGAATTCAAGACCGCCTGCGAGAGGCATGAGGTGCGAATACATACAGATAATTTAATTATTTCGTGATTGTTGTGTCTGCCATCCGCCGAAATGGAGAACAGAAAATAGCGTGGACGATTGCCTATGCCAGTGGAAAAGAAATGATTCTACCGGCGTTTAAATCTACGTGTATACTTGTACAGTATTTACGAGCGTTACAGCAACTGCTGTGCGATATAAAGAGGGTGGGGGCGGGTGAGCTTGATTAATTAATTACTTGATTTATCGATAGCGTGGATTCGTCAATTGTTATTCCATTTCCCATCTGACAAATATACACCGCGTTCGAATTCCAATCATACCATCCACATACTAAAAAAGTACCAAGTCCAACGACCTAAAGAAGCATGGACTTTGTTTGACAGGAGGCGACGTGAGACATTCGCAGGAAAAACAAACTTACAAGAGGGAACTGGTTTTCTTTCAGGAGGCGGAAATGGTGATGATGCTGATGGTGCTGTTCTCACCGCATCGCATTCCCCTCAGAACAGAAGTTTTCCATTCCGTGGGTGGCTCAACAATGGAGCCCGTTAAGGTCACGCTGCTGCTGCTGCTGCTGCTGCGCACCGCTCTTGAGACGCCATGAGGCAGTGCACCCCACCCTATCGGTGACAAAGCGCGATGAGGCAGTCCGGGACGGGCCCAACAACTATGCGCAGATCGTCTCTACTGTAGCAGTTGCTCTTGATCACGCACAACACCTGTTGGTGCCACACTACGAGCTCCTTCCTTACCTCTCCAGATGATCCCGGGGGGGGGGGAGGGCCCAAGCATCCCCCTTCCAATAGGGATAGTATTAACGTTAACGCCTCCATAACAATACAGGGGAAACGGGGATACCATGACACCATACCCAAACAACACAGCCAAGACTATCGTGGGGGGTACTGACCTGACTTGGCCTCCGCGACCCGCACCCTCCGTCGCCTCTCGTTTGTTGTTTTTTAAACACTGGGGGGCACACCCGCACGACAACCCCAATCCGTGTCGTCTCTGTCCGCCGCCGAAAACAAAACAGCTGAGGTGGGAGCAACGGCTCCAAAAGGAGGCCAAAAAGGAGCTCCGTCGACGAATTCGCCGCCGACGCGCCCGCGCGGCCGGCCTCAACCCTGCCGCGCTCCCGAAGCTCCGACTGGCGGCCGCCGAGTTCGCGCGGAGCAGAGGCGTGTTCTTTGCGGTGCCTACAAGTTTCCGCGTGCCACCGTTCTTGGCCCTGACCACACGAAGACTCGTAGGTTCTCTGCGCGCGATGGGCACGGGTGATGGCGGCCCTCCCAGGGAAAGGGGAAGGTTCGTAACCGAGAGTCCTGCGCCCGCGATAGAAGGCTGATTTTCACGCCCTTACTCGTGGGCGCGGGGGCGGGCGCGGGGGCGGGGGCGGGGGCGGGGGGGGGGGGGGGGGGGGGGGGGGGGGGGGGGCGGGGTGATGGTGGTTCGGTTGGGGGGGGGGGGGGTGGGGGAGCGAGCGGTGACAGCGGCAGCAGCTCTGCCAAGAAAGAGGGGGGGGGAATTTATCGAGAGTCTCGTGTGACTACGGCAGAATGTGTGGAGACCCATTCGACCGTAGGTCGCAGGGACCTGACACTACAAAAGAAGGCCGCAAGATACAGTACCCTGTACGTACGATGCTTCGTCGGGGGAGAAGGTTGGGGTGTGGGGGGGGGGGTACTCATCTGTCGATTGCCTTAGTTATTTTACCGTTGACCACGCCTCTCTTTCGAAACGGAGGAGTACCGTTCCTACCCCTAATAGAGACACCCACAACATTGGGATGGGGGGAGGCGAGGGGGGGGGGGTGTACTCTTGCTACGCTGGGGCGGGCGGGGGGGGGGGGGGGTGACTCATGTCATGCATGGCCGTAGTTGTATGATCACAGATCTTCGTATCTCTACAATGCGGGGGGGGGGGGGGGGGGCGAATCGTCGCGACGCGTAGTCTTGCAACCTTTACCGCGTATGGAGCTACACTACTACTTCAAGTACATGTTTTGCGAGTAGGACGAGGAAGCGAACGCTGCGTACGTCCCACCTACCGTTGGAGATGGATGGATGGATGGATAGATATTTATGTAAAAACGCATCGCGGCGTCGAAATAGGTTGTTTTTACGTACGTGATAAGGGTTTACACGTACGTACGTAGCGCCGTTTACTCTCCTTTTGGTGTCGCTGTTGTTGCCGACCCCTGTTGTCCAGTATTCCAAATGTTATTTCACAACGCCTTAGGATAGGGATTCTCCGGGATATTGTTTTTACTCCTTATTGTTTGTCAGGGAGACGCGTAATCATGGTCCGCAGGTCGGACAATAAAAATCCTCGAGAGCGGCGCAGCCGCATTTCCGGCTCGTTTCCGGCCCGCTATTGCTCCGGATTGGGATCAGGGTCAGGGTTGGGGTTAAGGGCAAGAGGCTGGGTTTGGTTTGCAGCCGTACCTTCATCCCACTCGGTGTAATAGAAAACCCGCAAAAACAGTGAGCCGGCCGACCCCTGGCAGGTCTGCCCTGAGTCGTTGCAAAATATCACTCCTCAGCCTTACCCCGAGACACAGCAGTCGTCGTGTGTGCATGCTCGGGTGGTCTTCTGGATTTTATTACCATCCAACAGCAGTGCGCAGCGCGAGTGTCAGCAACTAACTGCACGGCGAAGGAACGAAAAAGCGAGACTACACGAAAGGTAAAAAGCGTGGAAAAATGCATCCATGTCGGTAGGGTGGGGGTATCCCCACGTTCACTAACGGTAGGGGGGGGGGGGAGTACTCGTACCCCTTTTTTCATAGGGGACGGGGGGGGGTACTCGTACCCCCAGCTTCATAGGGGGGCGAGGGGTACTCATACCCCTATTTTCATAGGGGGGGGGGGGGGGGTACTCGTACCCCTATTTTCATTGGGGGGTGGGGTAGTCGTACCCCTATTTTCACTACCGGGGGGGGGGTACCCCCATTTTCACAACCGTAGGGTGGGGGCACCCCCACCTTCACTAACGATAGGGGGGGCGGGGGGGTTACCCCCGTCTTTTCTACCGGTGAGGGGGTATACTCATGTCATGCATGGCCGTAGCCGTATGACCATAGACCCTCGCATATCCCTACAATGCCGGGCCTGAGCAGTCGGGCTTTCATCAACCAGGCAGACAACGCTTGCACCAAGCGCGGATCGCCGTGAAGTGTCGGGCGAGACGTATGAAGATTGAACTGCATTTCTACTTCCAGTAAGAACCGCTTGTGAAGCGGACTTTCTTGTATATTGATGACAACGTGAAATTAATTGATTTTCTTCCTGGTATGGCCACTTACTTCCAGAGACAGCAATGGGTATAGGGAGGGTACCCCTATTTTCACTATCGGTAGGGAAGGAGGGAACTCCCATTTTCACTATCGGTAGGGGGGGTACCCCCCTTTTCACTGCCGGCAGGAGGAGGGGGTACCGACATTTTTAGGCCACTACTACAGCTGTTGTAGTAGCCACGTAGCGCAAGCGGCCCTCCCTGTACCTCACTCGAAACCGGACTTTCAAAGTTCATGGCGATTAATATCGCGAAATCAAAAGCACAAAAAACTCACGTACCAGGTAAAATACTTGCAAAGAAATAGGGTACGGGTATAGCAACTCGGCGCGCGAGTGCTGAGGAGCATCGAGATCAAAATCCTGGACAACTATAATAAATACCCCTCCCCCTACCCCCCACTCTGAATATAGCACCGGCCCCGATCATCGGCTTTTTTTTCTTCTTCATTTCCCCCCCGAAACTCTTCATTAATAGTATGCTGGTAAGGCCCTCAACGTAATATATCCCCCTTCACCGTATAGCCTCTCGACCCGTTTAAAGAAATATAACCCAAGAGGTACTTTACATACCATAGCATACCTACCTCTGAATGTGACAGTGCAACGATCACTGCTATAGCCGTAGTACCGGCACATTTTTGTTTTTTTGCGAGCATAAAGGGGGAGCTTCCGCGTCCGAAACAGGGGGGCATGAATCAGTGCGAGGCATACAGTACGCGACAGATGTTGTTAAGAATGTGAGAGTATTAAGAATTTGGAGGCTGAAATTTTGCGAAATTTAAGAATCTATAGCTACTGTAAGCGTTAAATTTGTGCTGAACTCGAGGAGGAAATAAGAATTAGAAATTAATTGGGGAATTACAAAGGATCGGCAGATGATAAAGAATTTGCTCCATTGCCCTGCAGCCCAGAAGAACAAGAAACTGCCCAGACACCCCCCTAGGCCAGATCAGGCTCGAAACGAAGCTGTTTTTTCTCCCTAAAATCGTGTTGATTGAGTTTATTTTCTGGCTACTACGGTACCAAGTAATACCATACAGTAAGAGAGTCGTTGAAGGTGGGCGTCATGAGCTTCGGTTCCTGCTGTCCGGAAGAGCTCTGCGTTTATACATGAAGGCATATTATTATGTATTTGATGCATACCAGTACCAGGTATATTATATAGTAGTAGTACTGCTGCAGCAGCTGTGGTGATGTGAATTCTGAGTGGTGGGTGCATGTCGTAAAACATGTATAGTACGTAAAAATGATACCTGGTACAAAACCGCTCAATGATGATGGTGATAATAGTACCTGGTACAACCGCTCGAGAAAAATGGTCGTCTGCACGCCTTTTCAACAAAACAGAAGATTTTCGAACGCCTTTTTGCAAAATAAGCATTAAATTTGATTCTTAAGAATTGGGCGTTTTGCACCCTTTCGCGAAAAAATAAGAATGAATGTGGATATAAGCATTTCTCCTTATTAAGTCGGAGAGAAAATAAGACGCGAGCCTCTCAGCCAAAATAGGAGATTCTTATCATCTGTCGCGTACTGCTGCAGGCCTCGCGCGCATGTGTATATGTGAATTTCGTTAACCCCATCATCACTCGAAGCCTCCGGCTGTTACTGCAGTGCCTTTTCTGGACAGGGCTAGGGTGCTATTAATACGGTACACTGGTATAGACACTGGATGACTGTTTTTATATATATGATGACTGTTTTGTAGAGAGTGTAGATCGAATAGCTTCTTCCCGGATAAAACTCATGATCTTATTAAGGGACCGTGTATTGACGCCCATTTGCACTCTTTCCACAATCAATGCCAAACCTGTTGGTTAATTAGCTACTTTTAATATGGGACTGTTACATGGGCGACAGGTATGGGGTCCGAGACCTCCTCATCATCATGCTTCCAGTCTGGTCCCAACGGGTATTTATCCCCATGGGATGCACCGGCACCTTTCTTATCTAACTAAGCTGTCGGAGAGAGAGCCTTGCAGCCACGTTGTCTATAAGGCGTACTCTCAGTTTGTTCCCCCGGGACGTACATCAGTAATATACCGGTAGTTGTTGGCGACCTGAAAGGATGTGCAAAAGCCTGAGCCGATCGCCGACTCCATCGATTGTGTTCCTGTCTCATGCATATATATCGTAGGCGAGGGGCAACTACGGGGCTGTTGGCCTCTCTGTCTAAATCCTCGAAATAGCTCAAGCCGAGCAGCAGCAGTGCATGCTCCCAGAGCAGTTACGCCGCTCCCCCTTTCTCAGCCCTACGTCGCAGCATATCATAGCACGACGCACGATACTACGCGACAACAAACGTGCATTTCGCGACCGCGACACTCGCAGAGCTTGAAACATGAAACTTGAAAAAGTCTTGTGGAAACTTGAAACTTGCGCTGCAAACTTGAAACCGTTTTTCAGTCCCTAATGCCCGACTATATAATGCCTTCGAAAATCTTCATAAAACCGACCTCGAATGTTCCGCCCAAAAAAACTGTGAAACACCACAAGAAAGCAAAAGGAAGGCGTTCAAGGCGCCTTGTCACTTTGGGAATAGCTCTTGCAGAAGCGGCTGCAGAGCCGGAAGGCCGGGGCGCGAACACAAAGGTTCATCGAATCTCAGGCACCATTGCCGTGGAACTTCGAAAGCTGCTGAGCGCCGGAGAAAAGCGCTAGGGAGGGCTGCGCTCGGCATCGATTGATCGAGGTACGCCATGTCGATGTCGCGTGTCGTGTGTGGTGACGGAAATGACTTTCACGAGACGACAGGACACGTATTGTGTTGGTTTCGGCGGGCGTTGTCCGTGCCTGTGGCTATTGTGTTCGGCGTTGTCTACTGCGGGGGGGGGAGGAGGGCGTGCCGGCCTCGGACCTGGCACAGCATTCTTATTGCGGCTCCCGTCGTCGTCGCAACGTGCCACATACATGACGTGACTCACGATCGTGGTAAAAATGCATCTCAATTATCTGCACAGATAAAGACGTACCTGGTACAGCAGCAAAGTCGATTTTCTGAAAATGTTTTATTCTTTGACAAAAAGCGCACAAAAAGCGGTATAAAATACGTGCGAGCAAATTAAAATTATGCATGAGCTGGATGATGCAATAAAACACCCAAACCGCCAAGAGTCCAACACGTCTTACGTGATGCTTCACTGAGAATGAGAAGTGAACAGCTTACGCTTGCGTACATTGTGCAGGTGCAGCGCAGCAGCAGCAGGTTGCATGCCAGCATATGAGTATCTTTGCGCCAACGATATACAGGCCGAGTAAAAAGAGCGCAACGAACAGCAGCAGTAAGTAAAGTGCGAATCTCAATATCTGCGTATTGGAGTACCTGGTAGTATCTAGCACGTATACAGCAGCGGGTCCTATCATACGACATGATACGAGTACGAGTATTTATTTGACGCCTATACGCCTGCCCAAGTGGGCCTCGTCGAATATAGTCGTACCACACAGCTGTAGTAGTAGTGGACGGATGGTCGGTGAGTCGGTGAGAGAGTGCCGCACGAGACTACTTGTGGTTCACGCTACTGCTGCTGGTGCCCTACGAGTACATATATACCTGGTATTTACTTACAGTTTGTTTCACGGGCATACGTATTCACAGCAGCAGTAGTCATCGAAGTAAATTTTCAACTGAATTTTTCTCAGAATATTTCGTGACTCGTACCAGTACCTTGGACTACGAGTACAGCAGTAGTGCTGTGGCAGTAGAATTCTGAATTCTGATGTACTGGCACTCCCACGTAGCGTACCCCCACTTTTCATCTTGCTATACCCTCCCACGATATGACGGTATGCCACCACCTCTGGTATATGATACCCACCCTCCCCCGCGCATATATCCTTGCTATGTGATACTAGCAATTGTTGCTGTCGTTGCTGTTGCTGCAGTTGTCGTTCGGTTGTACATCACACCACACTAAAATATTAATAGTATAACAGCGGTTGATGAGTGTTTTCTACCCAACTACGTCCCACAGCATCCAACACGGAACTCAGGGTCCGCACTGAGCACGTACGGACGTATATTTGTCAGGTACGGCTGTATACGAGTATCCGTCGAACATATGCGAAATATTGTTCTTGCTACTACTCTGCTCTGCTGTTGTCTGTGAACCGACAAGCTCTGGGGTCGTTGTGACAAATGAATAATAAATAACTTCTGAGGTCCGCCGTCGCACAAGCTACGAGTGTTTGTGTGTCTTCTTCCCCGTTCTTGCTACCCGTCGACATCCAGCACAACCAGTGTCCTTGCCTATTCTTCAATCCTAGAGACACAAGCTCTGTGGTCACAGAGATACTACTGCTGTACATACAGCAAGCAGTGTTACGCAGAAATGAGCAGAAAAAGCAATTACATTGCCATGTCATCGTACTTGATACGACAGGCACGACATACGCATTATATGAAGGCTATTTCCTATCCGGTTCAGATTTTGAGTTTCAATTTTTGGTCGGATCGCATTTTCTGCTTTGAACTTCGCAAATTGAAACAGTACGAGTAGTAGTCTTGCTATACTCTGTACCTGGTATATACTATGCGGAAAAGTCGGATTTATTGTGCGTGCAGAGATTCGAGCAACGCCGAGACTAACTGCTGTTGTTGTGGTCTGGCCCCGCAAAGAGACGCGCTGGGTGCGCTGCACTGCGCGAAGGACCCAAGCGTCCGAGCCAACGCTGACTGCCTTTGCTTGGTTTGGCGGCGAAGAGACGAGACGTGCCGAGTGCGCTACGAAAGTCAACCTGTCGTGCTATTTTACACCAGGTACCTCGGTATGTCGCAATGTGACTGACTGCTGCTCCTGCTTCTGCTGTAGTCTACCAGGGTACGAGTTTGTACCCACGGAGAGGTGCGCGCCGAGCGCGCATCTCTTGGTCTCTAGGCCCGAGCCCGCGCCAGCCAACTGTTGTAGTCTGGCAACGGAGAGACGAACCGCTCGCCGACTCGGGCGCGAAGCAACGTCGCTATACAGCTGTGTGGCCATTCAACTCATCAACTGCTCTGCCGCTGCTCGCTGTCGTGGATAACATCTTGAATTTAGAGACCATGGCATTTTTCGATTTAAAAATCTGATGACCCAAGTCGTCCAATCTGGATTCTCTCATCGAAAAAGTTCCGGTCAGATCCTTGCACATATTCGGAATGCATAAGCAGAGGATGTTTCCTATGCGGTTCAATTTCGAGCTCCAGATCTGTATTTTTCGAACCCGAAAATAAAAGCATCCGCTTACGCAGTCCGAATGTGCGAATCCGACCGGAATTTTTTCGATTTTGAGAATATGATGGCCCAAGTTGTCAGATTTTGGGAAATCGAAGAATGGTATGGTCTCTAAAATTAAGGGGACGCTATTAATAGCAGCCTCAGGAATGTGTCAAGTACCCGCGCGTAGGCGTTTTGGGAACATATGCATACGACTTGGAATTAGAATAGAGATCAAGATCCGTATTTCGTAGCTGTAGATAGCTGATTGATGCAAATATACAAGAATTAGTTTTTTGCCTTTTTTTTGTCCAACCTATTAGTACGACCCATCATGGGAACGTAGTTTTGCTTCCCGCAGCATCTTCGACGCCGACTACAGGTACTGGAGAGATACATCATCCGCCTGGAGAACAGCAATATTTTAGCGAAGGCTATTTCTTCATCGGTGATGTAGCATTGTGGTATGCTCCCTGCGCGATATATATATTTTTTTAGCGTTTTTGCGAGCATTTCGTGCTTCTCGCTCGCAACTTCCGAGTACCCGAAAGCAGTTCGTGAGTCATTTCTGGCTGCCTACGACTGTCGCCTGGCGCACCCGACGCCCTCACACACACCATCAGGAGCTGTAGCTGGCCGCAATTGAAGTGTAAACGTTCAGTTGATGGTTGGTTTTTGTCTCATTTGGTGCACCCCAAATTTCGTCCAACAGCATCTCTTAAGTCGAGATTGTAGGCCTCTGCTGAGAACCTGCGGGCGATCAATCTCGGGAGTAACACAAGCTTCTGTGTGATGAACCTCTTTCAAGTCACGGTCGCTCTCGGACACGCACGATTCAGTCGAATTTCTAACCGCAGCATGTTAGTCTCGATGTTTTTTTCCTGTTCCGATAAAACGTCTACAGTCGAGATTAGAGTTCCCGGAAACCCGGGGACCAGGAGACGCTTGGGTGCCAGCGCGGCCTTAAGGTGTTGGTAGCATGCGTCAGCAGCAGAACGACCGATGACTTGGATATACAGTATAGCGACGTTGCTTCACGCCCGATGTTTCGATTTTGCAAACTTTCCACAGCTGAAAATGCGATCGGGTCAAAATCTGAAGCTCAAAATCTGAACCGCATAGAAAACAGCCTGGAAGAGAGATACCGAACGGAACAAAAAACAAATCGAAGGAAAAAAAAAGACAGAAAAAACTGTCGTGCCCCCTCGTAGGGCATGTGGCAGACGATACAGAACGAGCTAGAGAAGCAATACCTCTATATATAAACAAGACGAAGACTAAGAACCAAAGGAAATAACAGGCAAACCGAAGCACACCGAGAATGAAATAAAGAGCACCCTCCAGGCAGCCGCAGCAGTATGTGGTTGATTCACCGCGATTCCACGGGATTAATCCCGGGTCCCGGGGAAGGCCCTGCTTTTTTTAGCCTAGTTATTAATGGGTCAGGGTTCGGGTTCCAGGTTAGCGTGTCATCATGCCGTCGTCCGTCCCAAAACAGCAGTACAGCAGCAAAGATACCGGTGTGGAGGTTTTACTAAAGATGTGCGTTCTTGACATTCTACAACCTTTTTTTTTCAGGGATGGCGGCTGCCTTTAAATAGCCGGTAACTTTACGGTAACACAGAAATATGCCAGGTAATATTTGTATCCCCTATCCCCTTGTAAATGTAGCCTGCATTCATATACTGGTAACCACGGAATTTTCGCGGTTCACAGCTCGCAGCACGCAGCAGCAGAGCGAACGAACACAGCACGGTGTATCACAGAGAGTAGAGGAGGTGAAAGCGCCAGAGGGTACAAAACAATGCCACAAAACGAAAAACATTTACTCTGGGGAATGGTTCTTATCCATACGCCCCCCGGTGAAGTTTAAACAATTTCCCGTTTTTGAGGAAACTTGCGTTTCTCGTAGGTAACATGATTGTTTTTTATTGTGCGCAGCCACAGGTACCTTGCATCCCTGTTTTACTTACATAGACTCACCGACATCCAGCGTCCAGTACACTCAATCGCCCGCGCTGATTCTTCATCCTAACGAGAGATACTGGTATTGTTACGAGCTCTGTGGCTACCTGTGGACTGTTTTTTTTTTTTTTTTTCGCTCATCCCATTTATTATCTTCGCACATCTTCTTCTCTCTCTCCTTCCAACTCGTAACTCAGATCCGGGGTCGCATAGCAGGCTCTTCTCCCCCCTTCCCGCTACGGTGCGTGCCTTCATGTTTATCGCGAGAAGATTCAGCGTTTTCTTCCCTCGTCGACTCGCATCGAATTGTGCCTACCCACGCTGTAAGGCGCTCTCAACAATTGAATCCTTTTTATTTTTATTTTTGCAAATAAAGCCAAAGTCCGACCCACCTGGGGCTCGAACCCAGGACTCAAACACAAGTAGAATTCGAGGTTGACCACTTGAACCACCGGGGCGACCGGCTGTAACTATTAAATAAATACCCAGTACTCGGTAGGGAATGGGAAACCTGCGGTGATCTGGCGATAAATTTGTTGGAAACGAGACACTTGAGCAGTGATCGGGGGCGGAAATGGAAAACGACGGTAATTTGACGGTAACGCTGTTCGTTTACGAGATATATAACTCGGTAATGGTCAGAACGGGAACGGAAAATGGCGATAGTCGGAGGTTAAAACTTGTACGGTATCGAGATACCTCGGTACTGGTCCGGACGGCGACGAAAGACGCCGCCAACGTCGGAATTGATGCGGGAAAAAACGCTGAAATACGACGCTAAATAATGGCGGTAGAATGGCGGCAAGATAGCGGTACTCGCATTAAAGTATGATGGTACCGTATTCGTATTCACGGTAAGACGATGACAGTAAACGCGATGACATATATATATATATAATATATATAATCACAGTCATCGCAGTGATGTGGCAGTAATCGTGGTTGTGTGACGATTGTCGCGGGGATGCAGTGGAAAACCCGGCAATCGCAAAAATCAGAAGGAACAGCAACAGCGGGGATGATATTATACGCACACGAGAGAGACACTGCGAGTTTGTGGAAATTGGATTTTTTTTTTTTTTTTTTTCTAACCCAAAATATGCAACGGTGAATTGAAGATCCCAAATCCCCGACAGAGGCCAATCTATCAAATGCATGCCTATACATGCTACATGTCTACGGCAGATTTTACCGCCTGGTGGCCATTGCTGACGAACACGTTTTGGAATGTATCATAGTGACGCACCGGCACGTGGCTTGGCAGGTAATTGTTTGCCGGGTAACATACATAGCTTGGCGGTAGCTTTTTCTCGGAAACGGGGCGGGACGGGATTTTTTCTAGTTAAATTTAGTTTTTTATATTTGCTCTGTGACGGCAATTCAGGCAAAAAATCGTGAGGTTTTTTTTTTTCAATAGTTAACGAGACATGCGACAAACGTCATTTATTATTTCTACAGACGGGTAACTCTGTGAATTGTCAGGTCCCCTGAACCAATATGCCTACTCATCTGTAGGAAACCCCTTGACACAACGCGTCAGAAGAGTTTCTCGATTGGCATTCCACCCCCTTGTGGCACCGCTGTTCTGTGTGCGGGGAGTTGTTTTCTTCCCCGCGGGGCTTTCTTTTCCTCCACGGCTCGTTGTGTACCCCGTTGGGGAATGTCTCACCGATATGCGTGGAGTGGGTAGGAGGTCGCCGTCGTGTATCCACCCCCCTCACTTCTGGTCCGTGACCTGCCCTGTCCTGTCCGTGGGAGTGTCACAAGCGTCACACGGCGTCCCTCCCTCCCATCCCCGAGCCTGTGTGTGTTTCACGTGAGACATTTTTCGCTTTCCCGCCAAGGCCGTGGTGCTCGTAACACGTAGATACCGTCCGTACGTTAATTACACCTCCACCGCCCACAGCACTACAGCAGTAGTAGAGCGACGTCCCCTTGATATTGGCGTCGGCGGCAGTAACGGCGAGTATTGTGCCTGGGGTACATGTTTGGTATTTTGTCAAGAAACATGTTTCAAACGTATCGTGTGTATATATTTAGGTGTGTATGTTCTTCGGACCCTTGTTGCTTGAGTACACATGGACAGCACGTTCAGTGTCTCTTCTGATTTGTTCTCCCCACGAGCACTGCTGTACGAGTATAGATGTGTTCGCAGTAGATCTACTCGTACGTGAAGTTCTGTGGTCACAGAACTTGGGAGACAACAGATATACCTTGTACTCGTAAAGTTTTTGGTTGAGGTACTGCTGTATGTCGCAAATATTTGCAGCGAGGTCGGTAAATCATTGCTTGGTAAACTCCCTCTTTACCGCTACCGAAGGTCTGGAGTGAGGTGCTATTTTTTTTTGTCGGTAATTTTGCTATACGTTCACCGCGGAGTATGGAGTACAGCTGGGTAGCCGGTCACCAACCCTATTAGGAATGCAGTCCCGTTTCAGGGGCAAACTACTGAGAATTCGACTGGTTCGTCCCCAAAGACGGGACTGCAGTTTTGCCTCAAAAGGGAACCTTGAATGCTGCTACAATAAGGTTGAGGTCGAGGGTTCGAGCCTCCGTATGCGTGTGTGTGTGTGTGTGTTTTTTTTCCAAGTGACACAGACTGCTGTCGAGAGCGTTTATTGTAGCGTGGGTTGGTACAACCTTGACGCGAGTGGACGAGGGTAGAAAGTGCTGAACTCTTGTCGTGATTCAAGATGCAAGGCCCGTACCGTTATTGGGGGGGGGGGGCGGGGCGGGGTCTATTATGTGTCCCCGGACCTGAGGTACGACTACTGTAGGAGGCAACAAGGTCAAAGATACCAAAAGGGATAGAAAAAAACACACACATAAACACATTGACACACTCACTCTGTTACACCGACACACAGGCTGCAGTAGCCTTGTGCATGAATTAAGTGTAACAGCGGTGTGCTTTCTGGCTTGAACGTGTTTAGTGTTTACTTTGAACCTCCATCTTACATCTACAACTGCTACCGGTCTACCGACCGACGTTCATCCAGCACGTCCGTATTGGAGTATGGTGCTGCTGCACTGCTTGCTGATACTGGTGTCGGTTCTGGTACGGGTCCTAGTAGTTATAAGATTAATAGTACTCGTACTGGTACTGGTACTGACTGTTCTTCCTGTCGGAGGGAGGGATACATCGATACATCCATCTCCAGAAGGGCCAGAGCAGCAGCCCTGTGGGATCATAAACAAGACATGAGAGAAGCGAAAGAAGATCGCGAAATTACGTGAACGCGAAATCACGTAATCACGAATCGCAGATGACAAAAAAAGAAGTACGCGTAGATCACAGATCTGCAGCAGTATATCTGTTCGTACAGCAGTATCCCCATGTTGCATCCCAAGCCCCTGGTACATCGTATTGCATGTATCTTTTCATGGGATGCGCTACTACCCAACCCTGCATGGGTTACGGCAGTAGATATACCGGTAAAGCTCACCAGGTATGTATTGCCGCACATGTGTGTACCGCATGTGTATGTGTGTGTGGGTGTGTGTGTGTTCCTCACATTAAACCGTCCTTTCTACCCGTCGACATCCAGCACATAGCCTACAGCGGTGTAGACTCTTGTACCAGCAACGACCCAAGCAACAAGGAACCCAACCTCCTGTCGCTGTTTCGAATTTTTGTTTCGTGGGCATACAAAGTACCGGACCGCCCGCTCACATGTAGGCAAGCAGCCCACAAAAAAGTCTGCCAGATTTTTTTTTTGATAATATCAAAAACGCTCCCAGCCTAGTCAAGTGCCCCTCTCTGAATGAACCATTCCCGTGGCTGGCCTGGGCTAGGCCCAAGGCACCAATCGCTGTGACAAAAAAAATGAGAAAGGGCAGGACAAGAAGGTGTGCTTTCTCTCGCGCTCTCAGAATAAGGGATCCAGTCTGAGCCCGATTTTCAGGTTTATTGTGAGAGATGGCTGATACTGCTGTTATCGCTACGGATTGTGTCCAAAAGTTGAGGTCGTGGTCGAAACGACAGCCAGTGTCATCAAATGTTCTTAAACGCAGAGTTCACGCACAAATCATGTATGTACCTGGACCAGGTAAAGTGTATACCAGGTACCAGGTATTTGTGTATATTGGAGTGTTTTCGATTTCGTTTTTTTTTTTTACTTTTACTTCTCCAAAAAATCCCCCGAGGTAACTTTTTGAGGTAAATTTCTGAAAAAAACGCGAAAAAGTACCTGAGCGAAGTCAGGATTTCATCAAAAGTTGCGGTAACTTTAGTCTCTGTTTCATTGGCCTACACGCACCGAGCATTATCCCGACGCAGAACGCATCATCTGGAAGGATCAAAACGCCGAGCATCTTCCATGCCACCATGCTGCTTGCTGTACGCATCACGACAACCGCTGGGAGCACAGAGGCTCGAGAGGTGTAGCTTGAGTATAGCGCGCACGAGCGGCGTTGGATTGTGCCAGCGGGCCGCCGCCGCTGCTACGTAGGGTACACGCGTTCGCCTACTTGGTGACGACGTGGAGGATGCTTCGTTCCAAAATAGGACTCGCAATCACACTTGTACTCGTACTCGTGCTCGCACAGAGCGCGACAGCTCGTGTATCATTTCGATTCCACCACACTGCAGCAGCAGCAGCAGGCAGCAGCAGGCAGTCCAAAAAGGGAAGCTGGCTGGTGCTGGTGCTGGTGCTTGCTGGTGCTGGTGCTGACGCTGTTTATTTTTGTTGCTCAAGCTGCCCCCCGCTGCGGCTAGCGCTTGCTAGCTGCCGCTTGCTGTGCTGCTACTTGCAGTCGTGGGAGGGCAGTGGTGGCACCGCTGTCAACTCTGCCGCCGAAACGTTGCTGGGCTGCCGTTGCTACTCCCAAGCATATTTTTTTTATTTTTCGTTTTTATTTTTGTTTGCCGCGTTTGCCTCACCTCCCCCCTTTCCTTCTTATTTTCGGAGGCGTCGCCTGCAGGATTTGCTTTCCCTCACTCGCAAACACACCGAAATCAGGAAGGGAAGGAAATTCACTCTTTTTAGCGCAAGTAACAGTTTGTTTTTTTTTTTACCTGTGTCGCAAACACTCTATTTATAAGAAATAAAAAAAAACAGCTGTGAGATCGAGGATGGAGAATACCTGGCCCAGCGAGCGACCGCTGTCCAGGTGCAAGCCACGGGCCCTGTCTGTCCGCGTGTCCTACCAGTCTGCCAGCACCTTTCCGTGCGGTATCCACTTGGTAGCCCCACAAGCGCGATCAACCAAACAGTGCCCGCTGCTGCTGTCGAAGTAAGCTCGTACGTACTACTGATACGTACTCAGCCAAAGAATGTGAACCATAACGCCTAATTCTCTCTACAACAACAAACTCCAGATTTATTACAATATCGGTTCCCGATCTCTAATAATCTTTTTCTTTATAAGAAAAAAAAAAAAAACAGCTGTGAGATCGAGGATGGATGTGGTCGAAACTCATATTTTGCAAGCTGCGTGTGATGTGTGATACATCGATCTCGCGTACTACGGGGGATTGCGGGTTTTGTAGAGTTTGTCGTGGAAGTCTCACAGGAAGTCTCACAGGTTTGAAAGCAACGGATTCGCTGCTCACCAAGTATACAAAAAAAAAGGTGCACCCTCTGTAGGTGTTGCGGTGGGGTCAGCAGAGAGGTGCTGGCCGGGTGCTCGGGTTGGTGCCGCTCATGTGCTTCAGTGTACTGCTATTACGGGGGGCCATATTAAATAGGACGTACGGTATACACAAAAACCTGGTATATGGAAAACAAGATCAACAGCCTACCGATGTAACTACCACTCTGTCCCGAAATATAAGCACCGTTTGGTTGAACAATCAGTGTATGCCCCGAAATATAAGCACCGTCTGGTCTAACAATTAGTGTATATTAGTTGCTTATGTTATGGGACAGAGTGTTATGCTTTAACGAGGAATGCACGAGTGGAACGCGTGCTATATGCCAACAGGTAGCAGGTACTGCTGTAGTATGCGTGTCTATGCGTCAACGTACCCGGTACCAGGCAGGTATCACGCGGGTCGCGGATTGCTGGAAGTCGGAGCCCGCCTCCCTTCTCCATATTCCCACGTACGAGTACGCATGGGATTTTTTAAGCACGGAACAGCCTGCGGGTGTGACGTCGCCTGTTTTCGCCACGAAACAAAAAATAAAACAACAACAACAATGCGCATATTTCGTTTCCTGTTTATTATGCATGTCTTGTGTGTTTGACGACTTCGTTTCCCCCCCCCTTTTTGCCTTTTTTGCCTTGTTTCGCCTTTTTTCGCCTTTTTTTCGTGTTTTTTGCCTTTTTTTTTGCCCTTTCCCGTCATTATCGCCTTGTTTTTTTTTGTTGTTGTTGCCTTTTTTGCGTCTTTGGTGTTTCTTTTCCTGCCCTTTCTTTTTTTCAGCGCCGCCCGCACCTATCTCTTAAGGAAGGAGCCGGGAGGAAGGAAGAGACCCCGGGGGGGGGCCGGGGAGGAGGGAGGGGGGGGAGGAAATAAAATATGGCCGGCGGAGGGAAGGCCCACAGGCAGGCGACGCCTTCCCAGATTACGGAACTCCGAGTGCGGCTGTCCTCGCTTGAGGGGACCAATGAAAGCGTTCGGCGTTACAAGTGGCTGACGGATGACAGAGTGTTGCACCGCTTTATCACCGCGAGGAATGGGAATGTGGACGTTGCCTTGAAGATGCTGCTGCAGCACTTGGTGAGCTGTCTTTTTCTTTTTCTAGTTGAGAAGAGATATACCAGGTATGTGGATACGAGATTCGTACGTACCAGGTACATCTGATGGGAGAGATGGAGAGTGAACACTGTTTGTAGAGAGATACGTACGATATGGTGTATATACTCATAGGGAGATAGATGTGTGGATGGCCATATGGTATCATTACACGTACCAGGTAAACGATAAGCCTGTTTCGTAGTTGGCGGATGTAGTAGCCGATCGATACAGCACCGCCGTTGGCTACAATAAACGGCTAGAGAGAGGAAGGCGAGAGAGGGAAGCGAAATAAAGCGATCGGCGGGTCTAGGTTGGTTCGGTTTTGTTCGGTATTTGTTCTGCTTTTCATCTTTCGTATTTTTGTTTTTCGGTCTAGTGTTGGACTGATTGGTTAACCAGGTGAACGAATCGTTGTTCGCAGCTGTTTTTGGTTAAGAGTTCTTCTTCTTCGGTTCTTTGATTGGTTTGTTGGTCTTCCACCCTGAATCTTACATACCTGGTATACTTCTCGTACATAATTGTTTCCTTGCCTGCCGTCCCCGTGCCGTCGCCGCCGCCGCCCCCGCCCCCGCCTCCGCTACCGTTGGTGTTGATAGGAGTGGCGAGTGGCGTATGGGATGGACGGTATCCTGGAGGAGGACTTGTCCGGCGTTGGCGTCAGCCGGGAGTTCTACTGGAGCGGCTTCGACAGGGGGGGCAGGCCGTGCTTGGTGTTTCGCGCTTGCGAGCATAAGAAGACGGACTCAGACAGCGGGGGGGCTACCGTGGAGGAGAAGGTGCGCTGGTTTTGTGGTGGTTGGAGGGGCGGGCGGGGGGGGGGGGGGGATGTACTCATGTCATGCATGGCCGTAGTCGTATGACCATAGACCCTCACGTCCCTATATACAATGCCTGGACGGAGAACGTCGGGTTTTCACCGCCCAGGCCGACCGTGCTCGCGCTAAGCGCGAGGCGGCGTGAGGTGGTCGGGGAGGGGGGGGGGGGGTTGGTGGGTGTTGGTGGGTGTTGGTGGGTGTTGGTGCTGGAGTTGCATGGTGGTGGTGGCAGTGGAGGGGGTTGGGGGTTTGGAGGTTGGTGGTGGCGGTGGTGGCGGTGGCGGTGGTGGCTGTAGAAGGGGGGTGGAGGGATGGTGTGTTAGTGTGGGTACTGTTGGCGGTGGTGTGGAGTCGTTGCTGTTCATAGTGCTGATGCTACAGCAGTAGTTGGTGCATGCTCGGTGTTGGCGAGTAGTGCTCTGCGGTGTTGTGTTTTGTGTTGGTGTTTGTGCGATTAATAGATAGGCCACGTTCAGTAGGCGGGGGGGGGGGAGGGGGGGGGGGGGGGGGAAGGTGTACTCGGTAGGAGATATATACTCGATCTCATGCATATGCATGGCCGTAGTCGTGTGACCATAGACCCTCGCATCTCTACAATGCCGGGACGGTGCATGTCGGGCTTTCACCGACCAGGGGGGGGGACACAGGCGGAAGTCGTCCCGAGGGAGAAAAGCAAGCTGGTAAACTGCTATTTCTCCACATTACCCCCCCCCCCCCCCCGCGCGCCGGTATTCTTTTCGTTTCCTCTCCCCCCTTTTAAAAATGGTCTCACGTGTATTGTTGGTACGTAATACTGTGGTGTTGGTTTGTGTCACTGCTTCGCTGTGGCTGTCGTTGTCACTGCTGTCTTCTCCTCTCGGGGTGGCTCTTGTTGCTCTTGGTGCCGATTTTTTTTTTTCTCGAGAATCCCACGGTGCGATGTGGTGCGCGGTACGGTGCGGGTACGGTTTCCTAAGAAGGCCAAACCGTGCGGTGTGGTACGGTGCGGTATAAACAGCACCGAACCGCACCGTGAGAAAAATCCGCACCGTGAAGAACCTTGGTTGCTCTGACGTGTTGTTGTTGTTGTTGTTGTTGTTGCATTGGTAGGGGTGTTGGTGTCAGTGCTGGCCCCCAGGGGACCATAGACTACTGAGTTCTCATGGCATAACCCCCCCCCCCCCCGACTGCTGTGCCATTCCCCCAACCCCCCCCTCAGAACTCCTCCCCCCCCCCCCCCCCCCCCGCTGTCTCTGGAAATGCCTACACCGGAAATTAAATCAACTCATTGAAGCTGTCGTCCATATGCAAGTCCGCCTCAAAAGCGGTTCTTAGTAGGATGCAGCTCACCCTTCATGCGACTCGCCAGACACCTCACGGCGGTTCGCGCTTGGTGCAAGCAATGTCTGCCTGGTCGGTGAAACCCCGACATGCTCCGTCCCGGCGTTGTAGGGATGCGAGGGTCTATGGTCATACGACTACGGCCATACATGAGATCGAGTACATCTCTCCTATCGAGTACACCCCCCCCCCCCCTCGCTTTACTGAACACTATCCCCCCCCCCCCCCCCCCCCCCCGCACATGAATAGGTTCGATATTACTGCCAGCTACTGGAGCGGGGGTTTCGCGATTTCGCTCCCGCTTACAAGTTTTGCCTCATGCTGGATTGCCGCGGAGCAGGGATGAACGTCATGGACAGAAAGGTACGTGTGTGGGGGTAGGCGGGATAGGGGAGGGGGGGGGGGTCGACTTGATGTGGAGGCCTTTGTGTCATATGTTCGCGAGACGGTCGTACTTCTGTAGAATGCCAGGCGAACGAGAGCTGGCAGGCACCAGGTATTGTCTGTGGTTTGTTGGTTGGTTTATGTCTTGGTTGATTTTAGTAGGAGTGGAATTTCACGGCTCTGTCCAGTGTAATTGGTTGATCCCATTGTGATTTGCCGGGGGCGGGGGGTTCCATCGATCGCACCCCCCCTCTCCCCCACCCCTAATCATCGGTTTCTTTCTCCTCTGGCTTGCCCGGACCATGGGCGCGAAATTGGCAAAGTTACGCGCATGGGACAGATGCAGCGATTCCCACCTCATGAACTAGATCATTCAGGGAGAATAGGGTCCTGATCTGTACTATGATCTATCTAGCCCATGTGGCCGGGTGGGAGCTGTGTGGCCTGCATGATCTAGGACATGTTTTACTGGATGCATCTGTGCTATAGACAGATCCTGCCCAAGATCTCATAACGGCACGCGAGGAACTACAGCAGATGCTTGTCTCCTGCTGCCTATGCACCACTCTGTCCCGAAATGTAAAAACCGTTCATGTACCAACATAAATATGAAACAGCCCTTATATTTCCGGACAGTGTGATCGCCCCTGAGACCCGTATACTACAGGTATTACAACCAGGCACGATCTAGATGATAATCTGTCCGACGGAGTAATCTGGCATGTTGTACCACTAATCGTGGAGCCTACTGTAAGCGTTACCCTCGTGACTACCTACCCCCCTTCCGCCTAATAGCCCCGACCGCCTCACTTCCCTGGTTTTTTGTTTTGTCTTGTACCGTTCTCTTCTGTTCTCTTCTCTTTTGCAAAATCTCCAGCTTTTCAAGGTAGCCACTCCGATCATCGAGAACAATTTCCCCGAGACCCAACACGCGACGTACGTCCTTCCTTGCAGCGGCGTCATCACGATGGCGTGGAGGGTGCGTTGTTAACATCCTTTCGAGGGAGTGCAGCGTGCAGGAATTTTTTGTTGCTTTTTTTTTGGGGGGGGGAGGAGGGGGCCGAGCTTCTACCCCCCCCCCCCCCCCCGACGCTGTAAAACACGCCTCTCACTGCGTGAGCTAGAAAACCAGGGTACCATTTCTTCTTCTTTTTCTTTTTTGGCGGTCACCACGGTTGGCGGTCGAGTTGGATAGTTTTTGTGCGGAGAGAACCTTAACTCCGCACGAGGGGGATGATCGCATCACGTAGTGTGTTATTTATAGTGGTAAGGCACCATCGAGGCAGTTACATTGTGAACCCGTTGCTGTCTCTGGAAGTGGCCACCCCAGAAAATATATCGATTCGTTGACGCTGTCATCCGCTTGCAAGAAAACTCGCCTCAAAAGCGGTTCTTAGTAGGATGTAGCTCACCCTTTATGCGACTCGCCCAACACGTCACGACGCTTCGCGCTTGGTGCAAGCAATGTCTGCCTGATCGGTGAAAACCCGACGTGCTCCGTCCCGGCATTTTAGGGATGCGAGGGTCTCTGAACATACGACTACGGCCATTCATGATGACTAATAGTACCCCCCCCCCCCCCCCCTCCGCCACCCTACCATGCTGCTATATGCTCGCTGGGGCGTTGAGTAGATGGAGGGGGTTTGGTTGATGGAAAGTTGCACCAAGTTATCCGCCCCCCTCCCTCCCTCCTTCCCTCCCTCTTACCCCTCCCTCATTTCCTTCCTCCCTCCCCCTCAACCTCCCTCCTCTCTCCCTCCCTCCCATGCTGACGTCTGCAGGCGATCTCGTCGTTCATAGACCCGGGAACGGCGGACAAGATCCGCCTGGTGAAGGATTTCGACGACCCCAGTCTGTTGGAGGCGTTTTCCCCCTCTACGCTCAAGGTATATATACTGCTGTACAAGGGGGGCTTCGCGCGCGTCCGTACGTAGGGGTCGAGGATGGCATAGGCAAAACAGAGGCAGTAAATGCGACATCGCCGCCAAGGGGTGCTTTCAAGTATTCAGTGCTCCCAACAGCAGCGTCACTCCAGAGAGGGTCCGGTGTTGATGTACGTCTATTTTGTGTCGCACACTCGAACGCGCGCAATTGGTTGAAACTTCTCGCGCTCTGAATTTATTGCAGCGCAGGCGGGGCAAGACTCGCAAAGGTACGCTTCATGGCTTGTTTTTTGTTTTGTCGTCGTTGAGTATATACTTCGTACGCCATCTACTATTTATAGAGCTATATACGTACTTTAGCTCTCTTAGGTGGACGGTATTCGCACCCCCCCGGCGTACACTTACCCCCTTCCTTGCCCGCCCACTTACCCCCTCCCTCCCTCCCTCCCTCCCTCCTACACTCTCGTTTCCCCACGAACGCCAACCCCTTCCCCCTCGTACCCGAACGCTCGCTAGGCTTTCGTCGCCGTGGATCCTTCCAAGGCTCCCCCGCAACCGCATGTCCCCCCCGACCCCCTCGCAAATATGCCTCCTTCTCCACAACTCCCCGGCGGCGCGTCAGACTTGAGGGGTGCGGCGAAGAATATCTCCCCCGAAAAGGCCCTCCCGCACGAAAAAAGCCTTCCTGTAGCGAGACCCGTCCTTACCGCCGGCGATGCCACCACCGCAACTGCTACCGCGACCGCTGTTGGAGAGGAGAAAGAGGACGGCCTGCTTCTCCCTCGGCCTTCTCCCTCCTCCCCTCCCCCCTTCTCCTCGTCCTCCTCCTGCGCCTCCTACTCCCCCGCCCCCCTCCTCCTCCTCTCCTCTGCTCCTGCTACCGCTGCTGCTGCTGCTGCTGCTGCCGCCGCCGCGGCTGCCGCAACTGGAATGGCGCTTTTAACAACGGTGGAAGAGGGCGGGAGCGGAAGCGCTCTTGATTTGCCCTCTCCCAAGATTGGGGTCGGCGTTGGCGGCAAGGTTGGCGGTGGGGTCGGGGGCGGGAGAGGGGGCGGGGCACGGCTCCTCTCGCCAACACGCGTAAAGAATCGGGCGCTCTATCGGCCGTCAAAGGCGACTCGGACACCGCCGCTGCAGCCGCCGCTGCAGCCGCCGCCGCCGCCGCGCAACTCGCTTTTCGGCGGTGCTGCGGAAGACGCCCCGCCATCGCCGAGCGGGTCCGACCTACCCCCGTCCCCCGGGGGCTCCTTGGAAGGCGTCTCCCCTCCCGTCCGCGGAGGAGTCGACGAGAGGTTCATTATGGCCAGCTCGGCTCGCAGCGGGGTTGGCAGTGTCGGTGGCGGTGGTGGTGGTGATGCTAGTGGTTTTTCCCGCGGGGGAGCTTCGCGTATGGGCTTGGGTGCGGAATCGGCGGTGGTCAGAGGGAGATCGGGAGCGGGGGCGGCGGGTGAGTCCACTTCCGAGCGGGAAGGAGTTCTCGCCGCCGCCGGCGTTTCTTCCACCGCTACGACTGTCGCTACCGCTGCTATTGTCGCCGAGGGTAGCCGTGGTGGTGGTGGTGGTGGTGTAGGGCCAACCGCGGCGCGGGGAGCTGTTGCTGCTGCTGCCGCTGCCGGGGCGGCGGCCACGGGGCATCCGCGATCGGCCGCGCCGAGAAGAGGAGGGAAGCCGCCCATGGCGGCGGTGGCGGCGGTGGGCGGGGCCCGTCGCGTAACGCTCATGGCGATGGCGGGGGTGGGGGTGGCGAGGAGGCGCGCCAGCTGTCGAGGACCGTCGAGTTTACGGAAAAATCGGTGAGATTTTCATGCTTTTTTTTGTTGTGTAAGCGGGAGTTTTTCTGTTTCGTTTTTAGTCGGTGAGGCGGGGGGCGGAAGGGGGGGGAGGGGGAGTGGCAAGGGAGGGGGGGGGGGGGAGGGAGAGGGACAGGGAGCGACCGGTTGACCCGCCCAAATGTGCGAGTTCTGCCCTCCCGAAGTATCGGGTGAGGCTGATTTTTCCGCGGAAGATGGGCGCGGGCCAAAATCCAACCAAGGGGTTTAGGAGGACGCAATCGTCCGAGCGTTCGAGAAATAGTGCTAATGCTACCTGAAGGACGTCGTGCCGCCACCGTTTCGTTTTCTTTCAGCGCCATTTTCAAGGCGTTATCTACCCCCCCCCCCCCCCCGCCGCAATTCCCACTCCTCCTTCGCCTTACCTCACCTTCCCCCCTCCCTTGTTTGTCTCTCCTCCTCCCGTACCGCCTCCGCTCCCCCTCCCCCCCACTCCTATTGTATACCCCCCCCCCCTTCCCTTGTTGTCGTTCCCGTCTCCATTCGCGAAGGGTTACCTGTACAAGCGGCGAGATGTGCTGCGGGGTCGCCTGGCCTATCGACAGAGATACGCCATTATTCGGTACCCCACCCCAAGATTCCACAAACTTTGGCTTCCAGGAGGCGTGCTGCGGCGGGGGGCATGGTGCTGCCGCCCCCACCCCCGCCCACCCTGACCCTGTTGAAGGGTCGGGGGCAGGAGTCGGAGAAGATTATTTCCCTTGAGGTGAGGAGGGAGTTGTTGAGGGAGGGAAGGGGGGGGGGGGGGGAGGGGTGAGGGATTGGCGGGCAGGAGTTGGAGGAGGTTGCTTCCCTTCAAGTGAGGGTGAAGGGGTATGAGGGAAGGACGGAGTGGGGGGGGGGGGGGGGGGGAAGCGGGGGTAGGGGGGGCGCAGAGGGGGAGATACGTGAGTGTGTGAGAGAAAGGTAGGTATAGTTATATGAGAAGCAGAGAGAGATATTCAGTACTTGATTTTTGTGTGTTTGTTCGTTTGAGTCAGATACTAGGGTGGCGCAGAACGACTGCTCCTTGCTTGCCTTCGTATTATGGGCACCTCTTGAGCTCTCGGGCGCTTTGTCGTATTTCTGTGCGTTCCGTGTCCACTGCTTTGTCTTTGTGTCTGTGTGCCTGTCTGCCTGCTTTTACCTATCTCTCTCTTTATCTTCCGCTTCCATTTTCTTTCTCTTGCTTTTCTCGTGTAACTTTCTCTCTCTTGCTTTTTCTTGTAATTGTCTCTCTCTTTTTATTGTGATGTCCCCTCTCTATCTTCGTGCCTGTCTTCTCTCCCTCTATCCGTATTCTTCGCTTCCCTCCCTCCCTCCCTCCCTCCCTCCCTCCCTCCCTCTCCTCCCTCCCTCTCCTCCCTCTCCTCCCTCCCTCCCTCTCCTCCCTCCCGCGCTTCCAAACCAACGCCAGGGCGCACAAGTCGTGCTCGGGACAGCAATGGCCGGCGACCTCTACCCTTTCATCATCTCCTTCCCCGCGCCCCCCCCTCCACCGCGAGGGGCCCACTCCCGCTTCTCTCGCGACCACAACAACAACCAGCAAAAGAAGCATAAGAAGAAGAAGAAGTCGATGAGGCGGAAGCCTCTATCTCGGCGGAACACCGAAGACTTCATCTTCCTGGGGGTCACCGAGCCCGCCCCGGGGACTGCTGGGAGCAACGGGGCTCCGACTCCCTCATCCTTGTACGGTGGTGGTGGTGGTGGTGGCGGTGGTGGTGGTGGAGGGACGGCAGCGTTCTCCTCTGATGGTGGTGGCGGTGGTGGAGGAGGAGGAGGAGGAAGAGGAGGGGGACGGGAGGATGCAAAGGGCGAGTAGCTGCGTGGACAGCCGGCCTGGCGCTGGCGGTGGCGCTGGCAGTGGCGCTGGCGGTGGCGTAGGCGGCGGGTACGGCAGCAGTGACCATGACGGCGGCGGCGGCGGCGGCGGCGGCGGCGGCGGCGGTAGTACCCTGGGCCGCGTAAGGAGAGCGGGGAGCTGGTCGAGATGCGGAAGGGGCGACGAAATCGGCGACGGTGGTGGTGGTGGTGGTGGTGGTGGTGGTGGTGGTGGTGGTGGTGGTGGTGGCGGTGGTGGCGTGGTGGCGGTGGCGGTGGCGGTCGCAATGGCCTTCCCCCGATAGACTCGGCAGGGGCTGGGGTGGGGGCTGGGGGCGGGGGCAGGGGCGCGGGCGTGGCTCGACACGGACGGCAGGTCTACGCGAAGCAACAGCTTCCGGGGGCAGGAGGTGGATCGGTTCTTCCCCTGCTCCCCAACACAGAAAGAACCTGTGTCTTGGGTGCACCACCCAGGAGCAGACGCTGGAGTGGGCTAGGTGGGTTTTAAAATATATATATATTTTTGGCGGGATTGATTGGTTTCGGTTGGTTAGTTGATTGGTTGGGTCGACTCGTGATTAGTTGGTTGGTGGTTGGTTGGTCGGGTATTTTATCGATTAATTGATTAGTGGATTAATTTGATCGACTTGATTTAATGATCGATTTTATTTGATTGGTTGGTTGACTGATGGAGGGATTAAGTGGGTTACTGAAGCCATGTACCCCACCTGCCCCCCCCTCCTCCTCCTCCGTCCCTCTCCCCCGCGCCCTCTGTCCCCCGCCCTCCGCCTGCTCAGGTGGTTAGCGGACGCCTCAGCATTGCACGAGGCGGCCAAGGAAGCGGTGTCAGCAGCAGAGGCGGGCGGGGTCGGGGAGGGGGGGATGCTTTCGGCCTCTTGGGCGGACGGGGACGAAGAGGCGCCAGCGACGGCGGGGGGGGTGGTGGGAGGGCGCGCGGTTTCGGTTGGGACGGTGGGGGCGGGTGCCCGAGGCCTGTTGGAGACCTCGTCGGACCTGGATCAGAAGCGACGTCCGACAACAGCAGCAACAGCAGCAGCAGCAGGTGCGAAAGGGTGCCGAGGTGGGGGTGGAGTTGTGGAGCTGGGGCGGAGAAGGGTGGGGTGGGGTGTGGATAGGAGAGGATGAATTTTTCCTTTTTGTTTTGGCTTATTTTTTGGGGGGGGGAGGGTCTGGTTTGAGGAAGGGAGGAAGGAAGGGAGGGAGGGAGGGAGGGAGAAAAACAGACAAAAATATAGACAGCGAGAGACAGGGAGAGAGGAAGGGAGAGACATAAGGGAGAAAAGGCAAAAAACAAAGAGAGGATGAAGAAACTTTGGAAAAATACAAACTCAGCGCCCATGGCCTCCCCCACTCCCTCCCATCTACGACTCACTGGCTTTGGATGTTTTTTTCTCCCCCCCGCACCCCCCGTCCTCTCCCCCACCCCCCCACCCCTCCCATCGTCACCCGCCCCTCCGCCCCCCCCCCTTGCAGTCGGCACCCTCTTCGCCATCCGACTTAGACAGTGTCGCTCTATCCTACCGCTCCAAGTACACGGAGGCTCTCGATGCTCTTGCAGCCGCGTCGGTTGCCGGTTCAACAAGAAGCACAGGGGGGGGAGGGGTGGGAGGAGTTGGAGGAGGAGGCGGTGGGGTTGAAGGTGGGGGAGAGGGGGAGGTGGGGGACGGGGGACAGGAGTTCCGCTGGAGGCGGTGGTGATGAAGCGGTCGGGAGGCAAGCACGAGGAAGGGGGAAAAGAAGCAGTAGCAGCGGCGGCAGCGGCAGCAGCAGCGGCAGCAACAGCAGCTGCAGAGGGTGGAGCGGGAAGAAATTTCGACGAATTATGGAATCCTACAGGTGTGGGGTGGCTCGTCGTGGTTGCGGCGTGGGCGTTATGTTCGTGCCCTTCTCTACAAAAGCCATGTGTCTCGCGCCTCGTGCCCCCTCCCCCCCCCCCCCGCACACGCCAGAACACAAATCAATTCATTCGACGCCATTATCCGTATGCAAAAAAGCTCGCCTCACAAGCGGTTCTTGGTAGAATGCGGCTCACCCTTTCACGCTTTTTTTTTCATCACGGCGCTTTCGCGCGCTTGGCGCAAGCAATGTCTGTCTGGTCTGGAAACTCGACGTGCTCTGTCCCGGCATTGTAGGGATGCGAGAGACTAGTGGTCATACGATTACGGTCAAGCATGAAATGGGTTCCCAGAGATATAGCGGTCGAAGAAATTTCGAAGTTGAATCTTCTTTTCCCTCCTCCTCCTTCTCCTCCCACTTTCTTCTTCTTCTCCCCCCCCGAATGATCGTATCGCGTAGTGTTCAAGGTAAGGCACCCAAGAGGTAGTTACATAGTACTCCCATTGCTGTCTCTGGAGTTGCCTACACCGGAAATTAAATTAACTCATTGAAGCTGTCATCCTTATGTAAGTCCGCCTCGCTAGCGGTTCTTCGTAGGATGCAGCTCACCCTTTATGCGACTCGCCCTCACCTCACGGCGTTTCGCGCTTGTTGCAAGCAACGTCTGCCTGGTCGGTGAAACCCCGACATGCTCCGTCCCGGCATTGTAGGGATGCGAGGGTCTATGGTCATACGACTACGGCCATGCATGATATCGAGTACATCTCTCCTATCGAGTACACCCCCCCCCCCCTTCTCCTCCTCCTCCTCCCCCCCCCCCCCCCCCCCCCCCCCCGCGGTTCTTCCCTCTTCTTACTGCTGATGTTGGCGTCTGCCCTTGTTCTTTTCCTTCGTCCTTTTCGGTCTCGACCGCAAACAAACATAACAAACAAACAAACAAAAGACGGGGCAAGGCCGCGGGCCTGCTCGACATCACCCCCACCAACAGTACCAATGATGGCGATGCTGGTGCCGCGTCGACACGCCCCTCCTCCGGCGGGAAAAACGGTGATCGGCGACTCCACGCCTCCTCTGCCTCCTCCTCCTCGCAGCTCCAGGCGGGAGTTGGCGGTGTGTTGAAGGGTCTGGGGGAGGTCGGGGGGTCCCTGATGTCCATGCGGGATAAGGAAATCTCGAGGCTCAGGAGGGCTTATGCGAGGTCGGAGCTGTCCAGGGAGGAAATGAGACGGTGCCTGAGGGCGCTTGCCGTCCAGCTCAGGTGCGGGCGATGGGGGACTCGATTTTCTATTTAATACTGTGTAGGTCGGTAGACGTAGGGACCCGTTTCTGAGGGCTGATGTAAATAAAATCTTGACCCCACCTTCAATCATGTGCTTGGGGAAAAAAAAAATGCCGGATGTGTCTTCTCCACTGGCTCCTATTTTACGAGATGTGTTTGTTGTTGGCGAATCTGTCGCGTGCTGATGGTACACATGCTGTTGCTTCAGCCCAGCCCCCCCCCCCCCCCCCCCTGCCCCGAAGCGTCTACCTGGTGAGCTGTTATTTTACCCTCTGGTGTCCGCGCTCATCTGTGTATGATGCCACTCTCTTGTCTCTTACCTGGTACGTTTCAGGACCGTTTTGATTGAATATTTCGGAACAGAGTGGTCTGTGGTTATATGGACCTCTACAGCAGTACATTACCAGTTTTTTGTTCTCGTTTTTTCTTGTTCTTGTCTCTTGTAGTCGTTTTTATAAAAAATATATATATATATATATATGGTTCAGTTTTGTGGGACGGTAGTCCCGCAGCAAGCCATCTCCTTTCTTGTGACGTAGATGTGGAGAAGCACCGAGGTCGGCTGTGCGGTCGTATGCAGGGGCGTGTGTTTGACTCTAACTTCCAGCGAGTTGTCCCCAAAATTAAGGGGGTTCGCCACCCTCTCGGAGGGTCGGCGACCAAACTATTACGGGGGACCATGTCAAGTAGGACCTACGGTAGACACAAAACCCTATATATTACCCTGCTTTTACCAACAATATTTGGTCCTATTAACTATGCCCCCCCCGTATTACTGTAATCTCAAGAGTGCCCCTGAGGGATGGCCTTGAAAGAATATAGTGGTAACGAGGCGGTACGGTCTAAAGGGGGTAGGACCGGGTATCCGCATCACCCCTCCCCCCCCCCCCCCCCCCCTCCCCCTTTTTTCAGACGTGCAAACATGCGCGTCTTGTGTAAGGTGATACCAGGTAGGACCTATTAATTGTGTCCACAACTTTTCTTCGAGGAGTGTGTTGATATATATTTATATATATATATATATAATATATTGTACTGGTTGGGCTTGTCGTACCGATCGCCTGGTACGAGCCGAGGAGCTAGCAAGTGGCACCGACCCTGGGTCCTGAAAAATGAGTTCTATGTATACGTAGTTTATGTAGGTAATGTGCATGCTTCGAAGTTTGTATACATGTGTTTATATATTTTTCATTCGGTTCTGTATTGTTTTTGCCTTGGGTACCCAAGGGAGGGAGAGGACCGAACGGGGGCGCTGCTAGCCGACCGAGAGGCCGCCCAGTACGAGCTGACCGCAAAAACAGCGGAGCTCGACAAAAAGGAGGCGGGTGTTGGAGAAGGGGAGGGAAACGCGCGGGCGGCCGAGCGAAGGAAAAGGTGTGTGTGTCACATATGTGTCCATTTTTTGTGTGTGTGCCGACCAGTGGCCACCTCTTCCCTGTCCGAATAGCCTGAGTAGCGAACCAAGCAACAAACTTGTCTACTATGCAAACAAAGGCACCAACAAACCAAGCAGCTCAACCAACTCGACCTACTCCCCCTCGCCTTGCCCCCTGCCCCTCCTCCTCTTCCCTCCCCCCTCCGCCCCCCCCTCTTCCTCCTCCACCCCCCCCTTTGCCTCCCCCTCCTCTCACCCTCCCCCCTCCTCCCCTTCCCCCTTCTCTTCCTTTCCCCTCCTCCCCCTCCATTTCCCTTCCTCCTCTCTCCCCCTCCCCCTCCCCTCCTCCCCACCCTTGTCCCGCCTCCCCCTGCACTTCCCCCCTTCCCCGTCCCCC